>KK115134.1:599051-635456 GCA_000611955.2 Stegodyphus mimosarum
TGAACATATTTGCAAGTGACAGTGAGTCAGTTCGTCAAATATGGCTACAAGGAATCACCTGGACGACTTCACTCAGGGAAGAATGATCGGAAAGCTGGAGGAGGGGCGTACTGTCACCAGTGTAGCTGCAGAGTTCGGAATCAACAAAAGTGTTATTTCGCGCGCTTGGAAAGCGTTCCAAACCACAGGTACAGCTGTTAGAAAGGTTGATGGTGGCCGCCCGAGGACTATGTCTGCAGGGGATGACCGATATATCGTCCTGCAGGCGAAAAGAGGCCGACAGCAGTCAGCAAGCGCCATTGCTCAGCAACTCTGTACAGCAACGGGGTGACAAGTGTCGCGGTTTACTGTGGCCAGACGCCTTCACAAAGGGGGCCTATTCGCCCGCCGTCCTGAACGCTGCCTCCCGTTGAAAGTTGGCCACCGTTTACAGTGGTGCAGAGAGCACAAAAACTGGACAACTGATTAATGGAGTCGTGTCCTCTTTACGGATGAGAGTTGGTTCAGTACCAGAAGCGATTCTCAACGCGTTTTGTCTGTTCCGAGGTGCCATTGGCCCAGACTTAATTTCTATGAATGACAATGCACGGCCACATCGGACTCCTGCTGTTGAGGAGCTACTGGAAAGTGAAGATATCAGTCGAATGGATTGGCCAGCGTAGTCCCCAGATTTAAATCCCATCGAACATGTGTGGGATGCTTTGGGGAGACGCATTGCAGCACGCTTACATCTTCCGGAGAACACCCAACAACTCAAACAGATGCTGATTGAGGAATGGGCACTCTACCGCAAGAAATGTTGCACCAGCTGGCTCTGAGTATGCGGAGACGGTGCGAAGCAACCATTGCAGTGAGGCAAGGGCATATCCCATATTAAGGAACATCTGCTTGTTGTTCTTCCTCTTGGATAAACAATCATGAGTGACGATACTATGCGTTCAATAAAGCTTGTTTTTTGTTTGATTCCATACCGTATGCATTATATTCCTTTTTCAGCTCCGATGCTTTCGTCATCCTTTACGTACATAATACTCTCTTTCATTTCTGCATTTCATGTCTCTCAGTTGATTTCTCGTGGAGTTATGCAAAAAACCCTGCTGTTGCTTAAGTATTGCACACTAGTGTATAAACCTTTACTGGAGTTGGTACTTCCACAATGAAAAGTTATAATTTTAGAGATTTCCTGAGTTGACCATTTTTGAAAACCGTAAATCTTAAATCCGTATGAGATTTCTTTAAACAAACCCACAATTTAATTAAATGATTTTGTTTAAGATTTCGGGTAAACTAATTCTTTGCTGGCGGTTTTAAAAAAAAAATCATATATATATATATATATATAATCTGAAAGCTTTCAGATTTTACATTACACCCAAAGGGGCGGCATTTTTATAATCTTTTGTGTGCTAACGTTATTTATAAAATATCATGTTCTTCGCACTTAAGCCATTAAATTCAATTCAACAGCAGTATCGCATATCTTTAGAATTTCCGATACACAGTCTTACGCGCTGAAGATAATTTTTTTCCAGTACAATATTACCATTGCTCGCTTTGATATCGTTTAGTTTGTTAGTCAAAAATTCGTTAAAGTGTTACAAAATATGAAAGAGATGATAAAACAAATCTCAAATTCGAGCTTCCAGATGCCCATATTCAATGGAAGATTACATTATTCAAAATTTGATGGCTCTACCGTTGTTTTAATGTTTTAAACACGTGTTGGTACAGTTGCATAAGAATGTAACACAAGGGAAAATATTAAAAAATTCTCGCAATTAGCTATTTTTAATTAGCACACTAATTTAGTGCACTGATTTTTCAATAAATGCAATAAAAGCAAAAATAGTAGGCAAAAACAGTAAAATATGTAATATGAAATCATGTTCTCCGATTAATTCGTTTTTTCGCCGTTAGGCCCAAAGTTGAATTAATATGGGATTGCTTTTGCTTCTAAAGAGAGTTAAAGTCAATCTCTTCCCATACAGTTGGCATAACCAAGTACCTATTTGCCAGAAAAGTACTTTAACCTCCTTTGATTTTTACTCTTAAAGAGCTGTCCTCAATAATATGTGCTATTAAATTTAAAATTTGCGTTAAGAAAGCTCTATTCTAAGCTTAATGTGGAATTCTTGTTGATAAATCAGCAAATTTCGCAAAATGAATTGGCGTACGTGAGTATCTTCTCAGATGGCAAACGGTCCATATCATTCTAGTACTTACCACCTGCATTTCTAAAATTTTTTTCCCTAAAACCTTAAAAATTTTTGTTTTTACATCTCGGAGTTTCTTAAAATTCGAATTATTACTTACTTATTATTACTTCGAATTTTTACTTGTTACTCATTATAACTTAATAAAAAAATTCGTTTTTCAGTGTACAGTAATGTACACTGCGAAAACAAGAGGGGGGACATTTCTATATCTCCCGTTCTGCTGGGCCGATTGAAGAAATTCAAATTGCGTTTTCCATGTCTCGAAAGCGCTAGTTACGATATATATTAGATTTATATATAGCATAATTCTAACATAGATATTTTGACACAAAATCGGACTTTTTCTGAAATGACATGCCAGTGTTTTTCGATATTTCGATTCTACGACTCAAATTATTCCTAAATATTAAATTTTGTAAAATTTGGTATGACATTTAAGGAGAAATTCAAAAATTTTGACAGGTACAGCTGTTAGAAAGGTTGATGGTGGCCGCCCGAGGACTATGTCTGCAGGGGATGACCGATATATCGTCCTGCAGGCGAAAAGAGGCCGACAGCAGTCAGCAAGCGCCATTGCTCAGCAACTCTGTACAGCAACGGGGTGACAAGTGTCGCGGTTTACTGTGGCCAGACGCCTTCACAAAGGGGGCCTATTCGCCCGCCGTCCTGAACGCTGCCTCCCGTTGAAAGTTGGCCACCGTTTACAGTGGTGCAGAGAGCACAAAAACTGGACAACTGATTAATGGAGTCGTGTCCTCTTTACGGATGAGAGTTGGTTCAGTACCAGAAGCGATTCTCAACGCGTTTTGTCTGTTCCGAGGTGCCATTGGCCCAGACTTAATTTCTATGAATGACAATGCACGGCCACATCGGACTCCTGCTGTTGAGGAGCTACTGGAAAGTGAAGATATCAGTCGAATGGATTGGCCAGCGTAGTCCCCAGATTTAAATCCCATCGAACATGTGTGGGATGCTTTGGGGAGACGCATTGCAGCACGCTTACATCTTCCGGAGAACACCCAACAACTCAAACAGATGCTGATTGAGGAATGGGCACTCTACCGCAAGAAATGTTGCACCAGCTGGCTCTGAGTATGCGGAGACGGTGCGAAGCAACCATTGCAGTGAGGCAAGGGCATATCCCATATTAAGGAACATCTGCTTGTTGTTCTTCCTCTTGGATAAACAATCATGAGTGACGATACTATGCGTTCAATAAAGCTTGTTTTTTGTTTGATTCCATACCGTATGCATTATATTCCTTTTTCAGCTCCGATGCTTTCGTCATCCTTTACGTACATAATACTCTCTTTCATTTCTGCATTTCATGTCTCTCAGTTGATTTCTCGTGGAGTTATGCAAAAAACCCTGCTGTTGCTTAAGTATTGCACACTAGTGTATAAACCTTTACTGGAGTTGGTACTTCCACAATGAAAAGTTATAATTTTAGAGATTTCCTGAGTTGACCATTTTTGAAAACCGTAAATCTTAAATCCGTATGAGATTTCTTTAAACAAACCCACAATTTAATTAAATGATTTTGTTTAAGATTTCGGGTAAACTAATTCTTTGCTGGCGGTTTTAAAAAAAAAATCATATATATATATATATATATAATCTGAAAGCTTTCAGATTTTACATTACACCCAAAGGGGCGGCATTTTTATAATCTTTTGTGTGCTAACGTTATTTATAAAATATCATGTTCTTCGCACTTAAGCCATTAAATTCAATTCAACAGCAGTATCGCATATCTTTAGAATTTCCGATACACAGTCTTACGCGCTGAAGATAATTTTTTTCCAGTACAATATTACCATTGCTCGCTTTGATATCGTTTAGTTTGTTAGTCAAAAATTCGTTAAAGTGTTACAAAATATGAAAGAGATGATAAAACAAATCTCAAATTCGAGCTTCCAGATGCCCATATTCAATGGAAGATTACATTATTCAAAATTTGATGGCTCTACCGTTGTTTTAATGTTTTAAACACGTGTTGGTACAGTTGCATAAGAATGTAACACAAGGGAAAATATTAAAAAATTCTCGCAATTAGCTATTTTTAATTAGCACACTAATTTAGTGCACTGATTTTTCAATAAATGCAATAAAAGCAAAAATAGTAGGCAAAAACAGTAAAATATGTAATATGAAATCATGTTCTCCGATTAATTCGTTTTTTCGCCGTTAGGCCCAAAGTTGAATTAATATGGGATTGCTTTTGCTTCTAAAGAGAGTTAAAGTCAATCTCTTCCCATACAGTTGGCATAACCAAGTACCTATTTGCCAGAAAAGTACTTTAACCTCCTTTGATTTTTACTCTTAAAGAGCTGTCCTCAATAATATGTGCTATTAAATTTAAAATTTGCGTTAAGAAAGCTCTATTCTAAGCTTAATGTGGAATTCTTGTTGATAAATCAGCAAATTTCGCAAAATGAATTGGCGTACGTGAGTATCTTCTCAGATGGCAAACGGTCCATATCATTCTAGTACTTACCACCTGCATTTCTAAAATTTTTTTCCCTAAAACCTTAAAAATTTTTGTTTTTACATCTCGGAGTTTCTTAAAATTCGAATTATTACTTACTTATTATTACTTCGAATTTTTACTTGTTACTCATTATAACTTAATAAAAAAATTCGTTTTTCAGTGTACAGTAATGTACACTGCGAAAACAAGAGGGGGGACATTTCTATATCTCCCGTTCTGCTGGGCCGATTGAAGAAATTCAAATTGCGTTTTCCATGTCTCGAAAGCGCTAGTTACGATATATATTAGATTTATATATAGCATAATTCTAACATAGATATTTTGACACAAAATCGGACTTTTTCTGAAATGACATGCCAGTGTTTTTCGATATTTCGATTCTACGACTCAAATTATTCCTAAATATTAAATTTTGTAAAATTTGGTATGACATTTAAGGAGAAATTCAAAAATTTTGGCGTATTATTTTCAGTTCTCGCCAAGAATAATTTACTTGGCGAACTTCTTAATTTATAGCAACCTATTTTCCTTTTCTATTTTCATTGCAGACGAGCGGGAAAAATGTTAGCGTTCATACTTTCGAATAAATTTAACAAAGTGCATAAACCACATTTGTAATATTATCGCTTTTAAAAAATATGCCAAATTTCAAAGTGCGCTAATATATAAATTCACGTATATCTTCGGAAATTTTGAATAAAAAAACTAAAATATTTTGCAGGTATGCTTAGAAATACATCTACATTAAGCTGATGGTAAAACTTTTACAGATTATAATTCAAAAATGTTTTTGAAAAATTTATAAAAATTGTTTAAAAATATAAATTAAAAAAAAAATCACAAAAAATGGCGAATTGTATTTGGAATGAACCTAAATTTCGAAATGTGGGAGAAGGAATCAAGTAAGTTTAATAAAAAAAACAGAGTTATTAATAAATACGTATCAAGTTCAATTAACACTGAGGAGCTAGTTTTTTAAAAACTACTCGTGCGATTTTTATAAAATTTGGTAGTTTGGTATACGTTGAGTCGTAGAATCGAAGTATGGAAAAAACTTGGCATGTCATTTCATAAAAAGTCCGATTTTGTGTCAAAATACCTATATTAGAACAACGCTATATATAAATTTAATACATATCCAAGTCGTGCTTTCGAGGCATGAAAAACGCAATTTGAATTTGTCAATCGGCCCAGTAGAACGGGAGATACAGAACTGTCCCTCCCTCCTTTTTCTTTCACAGTGTACATATATTTTAATTCAAAGGTAAATAAGATGTGCAATAACTATTAACAGTATTATTATAATAATTATTTCTTATGGTAAAATTACTAATTATAATAATCCTTATATTATAATTCATTATTATGAAAATTATATAATATTTAAGTAATTGTAAATTGTAATTGAACTTTACATGTAATTATTATACAGTAATAATTATTTGCTGCACTTGATCGTAACAATGTGCGTATATAGCAAAATTAAGCTTTGAAAATCATACTATTTTTACCAATATATGAATAAAATATAAATGCACAAAATTAAACAGAATGTAATCAAATAATTAATTACAAATGTTGATCTACTTAAAAGAAATTTTCTGTCTCCTTAAATGACCTCTATGAATGCATTGAAAATAAATGGGGGAAAAATAAGATTTCGTCAATACATCGCGTTTGAAAAGAGCATGCATATCTGTGTTCATGGTCACGGCCGGCGCTGTTAAACTATATTAAATTGCATTTTTAATGAACATGAAGAATTTTGCATTTCACTCGATCCTAATTAGCATGATGTGAAAAGATTCACGAAGAATGAGGCAGCCGTTTTCTAAATCTCTCCTGTTATTACGGCACCTTGAAAATTTGTAATGTTGAAAATTAGAAAGGGTTTTAAAGTTACACTTTAAAAGAGTTTTAGTAAAATAAGGCAGAATGATATTTCAAACATTCCAGAGCTATAGTACAAAAATGTTAGACGTTATTCCTATTTACTATTACGCATGACTGCCTAACCTATATATTTACATTTTATTGGCTTTTTACCCAATTCTTATTGCAGAATGCTTGGCCTCTGGCAAGATACAGGAAGAATTTATCTTTATCGTCGCTTTGCTTTTTCCGCTCATCCCGAGTATACGCGATATTAGGGAGTACAAAAGGAGCTGAAGATTTATTCTTCATCATTTGTATTAAAATATATGCGCCTCATGTATCTTTTTTCCGTACAGTCGTCTGGTGGGAATTTCATAAACTTCAAACAGTTTAATTTTTAGAATACTAAGAATTAGTCCACAGTAAACAGAAGAAACATTTTCTTTATAAACGAAAGTTTTATATAAAATAATCGTTAGTTTCTGAGGAATTAAATTCTAAGCGAAAATTTTTCGTAAAAATGCGAAAACTCTTTGTCAATGTTAGAACTTAATTTAAAATTTTCATAATCTTCAGAGTAAAGGCAAATTTTTCAATCTGGTTTAGAACGGATAAAAGGAATTTTATCAAAAATTTATGAAATACATATCTTCAATCATTAGAAAAAAATTTTAATTACGAAATTAAAAATTACATTAATTACAAGACAAAAGAGCATCAGAATTTTCTAAACGGAATCAGTGATACAACAAACATTGATCGCAAAGGGAGTTGTGCACAGCTTTAAAAAAAATGTTTGATTCATTAAACAATATTAATATTGTTCTGAATGCAAATGATTGCATTAAATTTGACCTGATTAGTTTCGGCTTGGCAGAAACCAATTACTAGCCTCAGACCAGCGTATGGTTCAACATGTGCGAAAGCTTTGGTTGTGTGTGTATACCCTCCCTCTCTTAGCGAGTGTAATATCGGTCTACTTCCTTAAACAATATTCTTAATGATAAACCAATGGAGTCGGCTAATTCGTACTGTTTGCTGCTGAGGAACTGACCGGCCGTTGGGGAACAAAAAGTGACTACAGTCAATTTTGAAAATCTTTTCTTACATCTCTTACACATAACTATCCAATACTTTTAAGGAAGTTTGATTTTTGATATGTAAATTTTGAAAGATTTTTAAAATAGTAGCTTTTTCAGACTTGTCGAAGAATGTATATTCATACATCTATACATATATCTGCGAGTGGTTAATTTATAAATTTATAAACTTTGATGTAAATTAAAAAGTGGGAATAAATGTGAATAACATAGTTGAAACCAGAAGAGATTTTTATCCTGTTCGAAACAAACAGCGATCGACATTAAAACAATCATCAGAATATGGAGTAAATGAGAAAATCTGGTAAAATAAAATATGCAGAAGTAAAAAACCGTAAAAAAACTTGAATAAATCTTCTGATAAGAGCAGTGGCGGCTCGTAGCTAAAATTAGTAGGGGGGCTGTTCCAAAAAAATTTAACCTTTGTTTTAAACCTGTGTAAAGGGAAACAAACATGTATAAAAAGAAAATTTATTTTGAAACTTCCGTGAAATTTTACAAAAGAAAAATTAAACATTTCTTAATTACTTTAACTTAAATTGTTACGGTTCAAGCTTTACCTATTCATTTAAAAATGAAATCCATTCTTCTTGTTTTAATTTGCGCGAAGAGATCAATAATTTTCTCCTTGATCTCTGGATGACAACTGAGGAAATTTTTCTATATTGAAAGCATTGCAAGCGCATTTAGTCTTTCCGAATTCATAGTGCTTCTTAGAAAAGTTTTTATTCTTTTCAATGTTAAAAAGCAGCGTACCGCCTCTGATGTAGTCATAGGAACTGTCAAGAGAATTTTTATCAGTTTCGTAATTTCACTAAGAACATCATCTAGATTATTTTCCAAGATAAATTTCAGTAGCTCAATTAATTTGCAGTATTCATGAATATCAGACCTACAATAGAATACTTTTAGTTTAGTTTCAAGCTTTTCTTTGTAAATCATTGGATATGCTTCAGTGGTCAGTACTATTTATTCTGCAGGATGTTGTTTCCTAAAACTAGCGAAGCATTTCTTGTTGAACAATTTAGCAGCTGCTAAGTGTTTAGTGGAAGAATATCTTTCCATTATATCAATACATATAAAGTCACATATTTTAGCTTCTGCCATCAGTGTCTTTGAAGAATTCTCACAGTACTTTGAGTTTCTTAATTCTAAAATAGCAGTTTTGAAATTTGTTATATATTCATTAACTTTAAACACACTAATTTTTCTGGATTGCATTTAGTTATATATTATTTCAACATGAGGCATAATCTGATGAAAAAGCTCTAACGAAAACTTGAAATTATCATCATTTAGATATTTTGAAATTCCTTTTGCCTCTGCAATAGTTTAATCTGCATTTGATGTTGATTGAATTTCAGCACGATAATTTTTTAAAGGTTGCAAATTTTCATGAACTGTGTTTATGGTCCGTATGTTAAAGTTCCACCTTGTAGAGGAAAGACGTGGAATGCTAACGGCCATATGCTTCCTTAGAATGGACACACGTTGCGGTGATTTTGAAAAGAATGTTGTTGCCAGAATGTTAGAAAAAATTATTTTTCCATTTCTTGAAATACTTGCTGCATTTCTCATTATAAAATTAAGTTGATGTACATAACAGTGAATGAAATGTGCATTAGTATAAATTGCTTTTATTTTTGGTTGAACTCCAGCTTTTTTGCCTTTCATGACATTTGCACCATCAAATGTCTTAGCTATCGACTTTTGTTCATTTCCTTGAAGGATTATGTCCAGTTGTTCTAAAATACATTTTGATATGCCATCTGCAGTTTGATTTTCTGGAATAAAGAATCCCCAGAACCGCTCAAATATTTCCCCATTCAATACATACTGTAGAACAAGGACCATCTAAGTGTGTTTCGAAACATTTGTTGTGTCATCAGCCATTAAAGCTACAAGCTTTCCTAATTTCCGTCCTTATCTCCTCATGGTATATTTGAAATAGGCAATCAAGTATCTCGTTGTGAATGGTTTTATAAACACCTTTGAAGACTGCACTAGTTTCTAAGTGATTCTTCAAATCTGAATCTAATTTAGAGGCAAAATTTACTAATCCTCTAAATACCCCTGGATTTACTGAATCGTCTTTTTCATCATGTACACGTAAGGGAGTTTCAAAGTTTCCGCAAAAGAAAATGCTGTCTCTTATTTTGCACGAAATTTCACGGTTCTTTTTAACCTTTATGTTATGTTCATTGACTGGAAGTCTGTATCCTTCACTAAGTTTCTCTTTAATACTAACGGTTCTTAAAAGTGACAGTGAAACTACATTATCAACATGCTTGTTTGGCTTCTGATGCTTTTCAGTTTTTTCTTTCATTTTGTTTATATTTCTGAAACCATCTTTTGTCCACGTTACATCACCTCCAAACAGCAAGCACGGGAAACAAAACAGAGCAGTTTTTACTTCACAACCGCAGAGCCAATTTTCCCGTTGATACCACTTAGAATTGAAACTACGAATATATTTCTTCTTGTTGCTTATGCCTGGCTGACATATTAGAATATCAGGTGTTGAACGATCTCTTTTCTTAATTGTACTT
Source organism: Stegodyphus mimosarum (assembly GCA_000611955.2). Taxonomy (NCBI): domain Eukaryota; kingdom Metazoa; phylum Arthropoda; class Arachnida; order Araneae; family Eresidae; genus Stegodyphus; species Stegodyphus mimosarum. The sequence continues at coordinate 609,283 of KK115134.1, forward strand.
TTCTCATGGAGAGACAGCTGTGAAAACGAAAGCTCTTGAAGTTCACTTACAGTCACAGACTTTATTACTTGAGGATGCAAAGACATGGTTAAAGTTTTCTGTAAAATAAAAGAACCGAAAAAAATGAATCAAATAGAATAGCTGAAAAATAATCTAACTAAGAATGTGGTGTATGATTTTTAAGCACAGCACACACGGAGTAAAAAAAAGAACCAGCTCCCAACGACACCCCCAGATTCGGCACTGCAAAAGCGACAGTGCTCTTCTCCCTCTCAGCCTCGTACGCTGCTTCCTAAGAGCGCATGAGCAGAACAGCCAAATACCACACGCGCGGAGTAAGAAATAATCACGTTTCCAGAATTTCGGCACTGCAAGAGCGACAGTGCTGTTTTATCTCCCTGCCTCGAGTGCTGCTTTCTGTGCGCGCTTGCGCAGAACAGCCTTGTGAAGCGCAGTTCCATACAAAAACTTTCGTACCTTTTATATAAACTGGAGGATGGCTACTGATATTAAGTTTAAGGATTATATATTGTAGAAGTATAAAGAAAGAATTAAAGAAAAAAGGGATCATTATATTAAATATTAAAAATAATAATAAGTGGAAACAGGGGGTGCTGCAGTTCCACAGTGCTTATTACGAGCCGCCACTGGATAAGAGGAATAATTTATAAGTATATATGTGTGTGTGTGTGTGTGTGTGCACAAGTACACATAAATTATTAAAGCATACGTACATGGAGTCGGCAAAAGTCCTTACTTGGCTTTCATTTTGCAAAGTTAGGTCATAGACATGTATTTTCAATTAATAAGGTATTTTTAGCATTTTCTGTGAATATTAAAAGCGTATTTTTAGCAGTTGAAAACTTATGAATTACTAACGTGAAAATTATTTCGGCATTCTGTTTGACACAAAATTGTAAATTAAAGAAGGTAACACACTAGAAAATCGCAAAATAATGTCATAGTATTTAAGGAGGAAACATTAATCCTGAATTATTCTAATTTATCTGTTAACCGACCTCTCAAGGCAATTTGAAAATCCTGTCGAATATCCGAAATTTTAAATATATCGTTTAATTTTTGTCGTACGAGAATAAAACTTTTTGTTCCTTATTTTCTGTAATCTATATAAACGTTTCCAAAATATAAGCTGAGGGACTGTATAAAAAAATGTTTTATAATTTTTGCAAAATTGATGTTTTTAAATTAAAAAATGTCAAAACATAAAAATTTGCATCATTTATAAAAATTAACTGGAAGTATATGTCTGCGAACAACGTTTGTGAAAATAAAGCCCGAATAAGCACTTTTGTAGACAAGGTGTGTATATACATATATATATGTACAAAGAGGGTGATTCAAAACTAGAGGAAAACGTTTTAGGAGGGATAGGTTACACATAGACGATTCGGAATCTCGAAATCCCATAGTAGTCCAGGGTCGAAAACACAATCGTAACGAGATAGAAGGGATATTAGGGTATGTCGCAGAAAAACCGTCCACAGGCACCTGAAGAGAAGTTAGGATGAAAAATATAAAAACATTGTAATCACAAATCTACATAGAAAGATCATAACAATAAATTGTGACTTTCCTGATGGTAAAGGTCCCCTACATTTCTTAAAGTGCCATAAGCATGGAATCTCGGAGATCTTGAAATGCAGAGGGCGTTTTGAAGTGGCACATCTTCGTGGGTACCGCGAACGTCCTACGGATGCCCGTCGTGTTTCAAAATGTCCGAGATTCCATGCGGTACCCACCTTACGAAACTTCAAGTACTTCATTATCAGGAAAGCCATGACTTATTTGAAGCTTATGGTCTTTAAATGTCAATTTGCTATTACGGTCTATTCATATTTTCCATTCTAATACCTCTGCAAACGCCTATCAAGGGTTTTACTGCGACAGCCACTAACAACCCTCTTATCTCGTTGGGATTGCATTTTGGAGCCTGCACTGCTGTGGGATTTCGAGTTCGTCTAGATCTATTCTACCCCTTCTAGAAGTTTTTTTCCCTAGTTTTGAATTACCATGTATGTATTGTATATATATATACTATGTGTGTGTGTATGTGTGTGTATGCCTGAATACGCAAAATACCGTTTCGACGCACAGACGACGCAAAATGTTATTTCGAGCCCATCAACATTATCCCATTATGTTTACTAATCTCGAAAGGGCTATTAGTTCCTTTTGGGCTCGAAATAATTTTATAATAATTCCTTTATTATAAATGGAGAATGTACAAATAAAATGATATATATAATTACAGTATTGAATATGGATGATAAAAATAAAATATAATATCTGCTGTACTAAATAATCTCTATATACGAACTGTTTTTATCTCATTACAGACTGAAGAACTATCTATCAAAAATGAGTAACTGCTTCCGTTGGCATCTCCGTACTTGAATTAATTTTGCGCTTGGAATGTTTAGAAGTTGCATGCAAAATTTAAAATTTATTCTCAATAGCTACATTTGAACAGAGAACGAAGGCATTCATGTTTTAAATGGAGGCAAAATGGAAGTAAATGGCATTCTGTTACTAAACTTTGAGTTAATGAAAACGGATGCAGTTCCTGAATGAATTAATAACTAGCTTTTATGCTTTCTGAAACGGTCAAGTCATTTTCGGCATGTGTTAGGTATTCAAATGACAGCAAGAGAGTTCTCAACTGGAAAATGACATTCTCTTCCATCTCTGGCAACACTGTAGAATCGTCAGAACATCGAAGATTTATTGCGAATTCCATTACAGCTTTCGAAAACTTTCCTTCAAAATATTAAATAATGCTGAATCAATACAGTCGGTAATGAGTGATTATGAAAAATGAAGTTACTATATAATCGCTTATCACATATTTACATATTTAGAACTTTACATGTAGGAAATTTTCATCGATACTCAAAACCTTCTTTTGATAAGACAGACAAATCCCACATTAGCAAAACCCACTTAAAAGGAATCCCTGATATAACGAACTGGTTCAATCCAATTTCTAAAACATTTAATGTTATTTTATATAGCTATAACGACTACCAAATGAATAAAAATCGGGTATAACGAACTTTGTCGGTATCTTGGACTGAAAATATTACATAAATTATAATATTATATATTATATAAATATTACATAAATTTTCAAATTTTTCTAGAATTTCTACAGTTTTTAACTCGATATTTATCAATCCTAAAATTCTTCCTGTTGTGGCTGTTAAAATTTTGTATTCATCCTGACCTTTCTCTGTGTTCTAAACAAAAGGCTGCGCGAAACAGATGTATCACTCAAGATATGGAAACCCAGCACACACAACAAACATACTGTGGTCACATACAGCGGTCTTAAGCTCGAGCTGCATGCTGCCTGAATACACAATCTGAAAACATTCGTCGGGGCGATTTTTTTTCCTTTTAAAGAAAAGACTAGAAAAAAAATTGACGAAATAAAATATTTTTATTAACAAAATAAAAACATTTTAAATATGCTTAAAATTTTATATATTTAATATTGCTACGAATTTTGTACGTATATAAATAATTTTAGTAAAATGATATGCGAAACTGTAGTTTTTTTGTTTTTTTTTTTTAATTATATAACAAGAAAAATCTAGAACGAAGCTTTGCCGAAAAAATAAGTGTACAGGAGCAAATCTGTTCAGCATTAAGTAAATAGCTGTCTCGCTAAATTGGAAAGACATAGCCAAGTTGGCAATGGTTGGCGATGGCCTGGTGACTTATTTTTGTCCCCAAATTTGGCGCGAAATCCTCAAAAGTCGCCAGACTCGGCGACATTTTGATCTGGTTCCTGTATGACTGTTATGGGTATTGTAATTTAATAATTGTAATTCATTCCGTAATTATCTGCAACCGATTCTCTTTTACCTTCAGGTAATTTCGAGAAGTGGAAGGTACTAGCGATTTCTCAGCGACCGGGAAAAACTATACAAGGCTGGGGAGAGCATTAATCCCTCAGTTGTATAGTTCAGCTTGAGTTTCCGGTACTAAGAGATCTCCGTAGGAGATTCGCCTTTTTAGAAGCGCTTTCCATTGGTTGTGTTTAACGTTCTTAGTAATTTGAAGTGTAGCTACTGATTGTGCTGTGTGATACTGAGAAGAGCAGTATGACTATTTTCGTGGAAAGTTCCAGAACTATAAAGCGTTCCTTTTTGTAAATTAAATTTCATCAAGCTACAACCTATTCAGTCGTCATTCAATCTATTATGAACACGCAGCACGCAACAATGTTATCAAATCATATACAGACAATAATAGTAATTTCGCACCCGAAAACAATTCAGATTTATTTTTATTTTCTATCTGAAATCTAAAGTTTGGTACCTCCTAGACAATTTTACTGGTTACACTTTGTTATTTACATAATACGGACTGTTAAATATTCAATTTTCCGATTGAACATTATTTCAAATAATTCCAATGTATTAAAAAAGTCTAAAACTTTCACATTTTAACGGTCGCCGAAGTTTTTACCTTCTCGCTGAGCTCGTACTTTAGTAGACCCCCCCTTTTTGTCTTTTTAGCTTTTAGCATCGTTTTCTTCGCATTTATGCAATACATAATTGACATGCAAATCACAAAAATTCTAAAAGGAACCTAGCAGCGTATGCTTAGAATTCCTGATGCAGTGTTAAGTGTTGGCATACATTTTTTCCATTTTTTTCAGACCTTTATTAGTTCATCATGTCAATAATCAATTTTCTTAGTAAGATGGTCAACACATTTTTTTTTACCTTTTTTATTATTAACTTTATGAGTTAATGTTATTTATTAAATATCATGTTCTCTGTACTTACGCGACATAAAATTCCATTGTTTAAACACAGTACATCTTTAGAATTCCCGATAAAGTGTTAGAGGTTGCCATATATACATATATATTTGCTTCATAATTTCTTCAAAAACTAGCCGCTAGCCCGTCCAGCCGCCTGAAATTATCATGAAAAATAAAATGTATATAATGATTATAATGAGTCCAGCTAAAGTAATTTTACAAAAATGCTGAATGTTTCTAATTAGACATCTCATTTTAATACATATTTATTAAAAACAAATACAATGAAAAGCAGGAAAGAATATTACAAACGATATTTATTGCTTTTAAATTGCTTAGTTTATTATTCAGTAACCTTCCAAATTAAATTTGAAAGTACTTTAGGCTTTACGTTATGACAACACGCGTGGAAGATAAAAGTATTTTATTTCCATCCGCGGCAACACATTGCTTTCATATACCGAGTTTGATAAGTAATAAAACAAATTGGAAATTTAAAATTCAGGCTTCCAGGTTTCCCGTAAATGACATTATTCAAATCTAGATGACTGTGGGTAGCGTTGTTTTTTGGCAATGCGAGGAAGAGCCATACATCCATGCAGATTCTTCATTATTTAATTTCTTTATTTCTTTTAAAACAGTACAGGGCGGTAATGTTTGGTGGATCTAATTCGAAAAGTGATTCACAATTTGTAACGAACCGGCATAGATCCAATTTCGAGACTGATAGCCCCTTTTGGGATAAAAAAAAAACAACAGAAAGATGATTCAATATAAGCAGCATGTCTTTTTATCAACAACAGTAGTCTTTTTTCCTGAAGTTTTATAAAAGGAATGTCTAAATGGTCATTACAAATTCTCAACAACAATATACGAACTGAGGTGAATTCAGGCTGTAAGGTCGTATTTGTAATTCAAAATCGAGCTAATTAAATTAAAACTATACTTAATACTAAAAACCGCTTTTGGGTAATAATTAATCAATATTTATTTTAATTTTAAACAAAAAATTAAAAGAAAAGTATGAATATCTTCTAAGTTTTCAGAGAAGTTTTTCCAAGTGCGACAGAACTTGAGCATAAATAATTATGATCTGGTCTGTTTCACTTATTTATTAAATTTTGCTTTGAATCATGAATAAAAATACCTATGTTTGTATGTAAATAATTATAAATTTCTTCATTTCTTATTACAGCTTGAAACTTGATGATGTTTCGATTATCGTAAAGTTTGCAGCCTTGGAAGGAAATTACTAGAAATTATATTTATCACTTACTTTATTGGTCAGTTGGGTTCTTTTTTAAATATTTTCAGCTTGAAAGTAGAGCTATTCGCATGTGAATATATTCTCAAACAAAATTATTAATTTTAGTACGAACATTATGTAAATGAGCTTATTTATATTTTTATAGATGCGAATAAAAGTTAATAAAATCTATATGTTCAAATCACTGAATAAGAATTTTTTCACTCTGGAAATTATTTAGGCTCCATTTATAGATTTTCTGATGCGTTATTCATTTTTGTTTTTAATGGTAATGAAAAATAACTTAAACTCGAACTTCAAATAATTAAAATTCTGAAATATTAGTAACATCGCTTGGGCAACAAATATATGATTGAAATGTATTAGCGGGAATTGATTTCAATTATGTACTTGTTGCAAAGATTTCGAGATTTTAGTTATTTGAAGTCCGAGTTCAAGTTACTTTTTCATTTCCATTAAAAATGAACACGAAAAGAGCATCAAAAAACTTAAAATAGTACTAATTAATTTACAGTGTGATACAAAGCTTAATCAAAGATTTCAAGATGCAGATTTTATTAACTTTCAATCGTATTTTTCAAAATATAAAGACGCTCATTTAAGAATGTTTGCAATAACAGTAATTGCTTTGTTTATGAATACTTTTATGTTTGAACAGCTTTTTTATACAATTAAAAATTAATAAAAAAAGAACCTGATTAGTTGTCAGCATCTACAGTCAGTGATGAAGATAATTACTAATAATTTCTCTTCAGAATTACAAACATTTTTAGAATCGACACGCCATCAAGCGTCAAGCAGCTATAGTAAGAAATTGAGATATTTTTATGTTTTTAATTTTTTTCATACAAATATATGCATTTTTATTTATGCGTCGAAAAAAATTTAAATAAGTAAGAAAAAGAGATTAAGTTATTATTTATTGTCAATTTTTTTTAGCTTGGTAAACTTTCTCTGAAAACTATTTCATAATTTGTTTACTTTTACTTTAAATTAATAATGTTTATTGATAAATTAATTAGACAAGTTTGAATTATTTGAAAAAAGTAAGTCTAAGAATTTAATAATTATCTGTTAATATATTTGAATTATAAATTGTAAGCAACAAAAATGGCTTCCAAGTAGCAAACTTTAGATTTTAAATGGAAAAACAATGTAAAATTGAATTTTTTCTCGGAGATATTGTAATTTATTGTTTATGTGTATTTAGATACATATTCAGTAAACGAATTTTCTTTAAACATCTTTATTTTATTAATTAAGTTTTTCGTTTTGTTAAAAAAACAACTTTGAACCGGTATGTTATTTTCAGATCGAGCACTCGGCTCGCGTGGAATTTGAGTTTGAGACCACAACTTTAGCAGATCATTTTGTGTCAGGCAAAGATTCATTGAGACACAGAGGCTGTTATCTTTTGCATGATTCGAGTTCTTTGATTGATCTACAATACTATTCTGTTCAAGGTGATGATTATTTACAACTGTAAATTCGCATTTAAAATAAAGTTTGAGGGACGAGTTTAAATTATGGCTTTCATACTTAGTAACGTTTTGTGAAAGTGTAAATTATTGTCTGCTATTTGACAATTTTGTTTTCATGCAAAATAGCGCTTTTAAAAACGGGAATAGACGGAAGCCTATGTTTGTGCTCTTTCCGAAGAAAATTATTCGTATTTAATTATAAAAAAAAACAATAAAAATCTGAAAGGTTTCAGGTTTTAAATTACGTCCAATGGGGCGTTTTTTAACATTTTTTGTGTTAACTTTATTTATTAAAGATCATGTTCTTCGCACTTAAACCATAAAATTCAGTTCAAGAGCAATATCGCAAAGTAATTTTAAAATGAGTGTATCTCCGATACACAGTTCCGCGCGCTTTAGATGAAAACGTTTCTTTTCCGTAGAGTGTTGCCATTGCTCGTTTTTTAAATCGTTTGAGTTTGTTCATCAAAAATTCGTTAAAGTTTTACAAAATATGAAAGGGATAATAAAACAAATTTCAAATGCGCGCTTCCAGATTCGTACGTTATTCAAAATTGGATGGCTCTAGGTACCGTTGTTTTATCACATTTGGAGAAATATACAAACATTTATGCAGATTCTTCATTATTTAATTTCTTTAAATATAATAGAGGGCTGCAATATTTTGCGGCAACAGTTTGAAAAGTGATTCAGACTTTTAATGTTTTTAACGCAAAATCGCAAAACGAAAACAGTAGCCCTTCGGGGATAAAGCCCCTTTGGACTAAGAACTGCTGTAAAAGCTTTAATTTTCCATATCTAAAGTAACGATAGATAATATTGTCTATCAGAGCGGAGAAAAATGTCAAAGGTTTTCTTCAAGGAGAAAAATTGTTCAAAATACGTATCCAAGGAGAAAACAGAATATTTTTAATGTTGCAAAAGGAAAAAAATTTAATGTTAAAAGAAAGTCTCTGAAGTTAAAGGACAGTTGCATAATCATTGAAATGGTCAGTGTCAACTGTAAATAAGGTGATTAATGTTGATTTGAATCTTAAAAAGGCGAGAAAAACATGATGTTCATTGTTTTCCTCCTCGACAAATCGCCGAAAGCAGAACACGCTGCAGTTATTATCTATGAGAAAATATTATTCGGGCTAAAATGAAAAAAATGTTGTCACAATAGATAAGTCTTGGGTACATTTAAATGACCGCAATAAAAAGAGATCCATTTATTGTTATCAAAGAGAAGAAAAAATCTTACAACATGGTTTAAAGAATCTAAAGGAAGTTCTTCAAAGGGATTTATGATTATTGTTGATTTTTGATGTAACGACAAATAAAATTAAAGAGAGTACAGAAAACTGTGAAGATCAACTCTACATATTATCAGGAAGATTTATACCCATTTTGCAAATACGAAATATCTTCTCTTTATTGCAAGTGCCATCAGTCAGTAGAACTGCATCAAAACAAAGCAAGCAGCCGCACATCAAAATCCACTGTTAATTTCCTGGAAAAAATTGAACAAAAAACGAGTATCAAGGCCATACCCTTCACTCATATCCCTAACTAAATCTCTTGATGTAACATCCACAAATGCTTGTGCTTTTGGACTTTCAAAAAGCGGATTGTACAGACGTCGACTTATAACCTTCCTTCAACTTTGGAGGGGGAGGAGATATTATGAATATCAGTAGAGTCCCGCAAACTCGACATAATGTGGACTGAGAGACTGTTGAGTTTCCGAAAAGTCGAGTTTTACAGAATCAGGGGTTGGTTTTTCAGAACTTAATATTTAACTGTAAATTACTCTAAACATTTGTAGCACAATATTGGACACAGAAAAGTACAGTATACAATTAAATTAACATTGATTTTTGATGTCAAGTTCTAGCACAATAAGAGTCATAAAAAGAACAAATATCCTAAGATAATTGAGTAAAAAAACTTACGTACAAAAAGGAAGAAAAATTATTAGTAGCTCTTGGTAGAAAAATATCGTGTGATGGTAGATTGTTTCTCACTCTAATTCCGTCGTCGTACAGCTTAATCCTGTAGGCGAAGGAGGAGCAAAATGTCCATACCAGATGCATTTTGCTCCTCCATGTAACGGAGGAACGTTCAGCGGCCTTCAGTCATTCAATATGGGTAATCATTTCAGCTTTTGTTTTCAATCTCTTCATTTTCTGATTCATCTTCATTTTTATCCACATTGTCTTTCACCATTGGATCTATTTCTGCATTTCTTCACAATTTTCTCTTGTACCATCCATTCTTCAACATCAACATCACTAACTTCTTTGCAACCTGGAATTTTCTTCTTAAATAAGTCAACTTTTTAACAATTTTGTCTCTTCTTTGCTTTCGTGAAATTCGTTTCCTTGAATGGTCCAGCAACTTTCTTCAGGAACGAACAAGGCTTATCTGTTCGATTTCACTCCAAGAATGAGCTAGCCATCCAAGAACATCCAACATATCTATTTTCAGTTTCTCGATCATATCACGCCCTTCCTCCATGGCTAGGACAAGAGCTGAAAGAAGTTTACTTTTTTTTTCTCAATGCCTCCGAAACGTCCTCCATCGGCTGACACACTGAAGTTACGTTAGGAGGGAGAATCACAGCTCTTATATCTTCTTCTCGTAACTGTTCTGCATCAGGATGGGATAAGGCATTTTTTAGAATGAAAATCTCCTTCCTTGGTAGATTTTTTTATTTTGAAAACTTTTCCACCGATGGAACGGACTGCTAATGAAACCAATCATTAACTGTTGCTCCATTCATCCATGCCTTTAACTGATTTCTATACCAAGCAGGAAGCTCATAGGTGCTTTCGGTCCTTATTAGTATATTTTTTTACGTTTTTAAATGCACGGAGATGTTTTGATTTGCCTATAAACCCTAGTTCGAGCTTATGGCTGCATATTGCATTGCTGCATGCCAAGCTTGTAACTCTCTCATTGCTTCTTTTGTAGCCAGGTGCCGATGTGTCTCCCCTGGATGCCAGCGTTTCGAAGGTAGCATTCGAAACTTCAGACCAGTCTCATCACAATTATAAATTTGATCTACAGATATACCCTCCTTTTCGCTTAGTTTGTGGAAATTATCTTTGAATATTATAGCATTTTCCAAGTTAGCAGGTAGCTTTTCTCCACAAACGTTTAACTGCCTGATGCCGTACCACTTTTTCCATCTGTCGAGTCAAGCCAGCATTAGCAGTAAATCCAGGCTCTCCTTCTTGAAATTCCTCATAAACGTTTAGGGCTTATAAAATTGGTCCTGAAATGGGTGTTTCTCTTTTCCCTTTGCTGTCTGAACTACAAATAAAGTGCCTCACTTGCTTTTCGTATTCACCACCTTTCATACTTTTTCTTTACTTTAAACTATCCGTACATGTTCTTTTCACACATCAAGACTCGATTACGGACCTCTTCTTTTTCTACCCTATCAAAGTAGTCCATCCAACACCTAACTTCATGGTTATTTTCTCCTTTGTCCAGTCACTTTAAGGCATCTAGTGTCATTTACATTGTCAGGTTAATTTATTTTCTTTTCTTTTCGAGCGATATTTCCATTTCACAGAATATCAAATGTTCCCAAAAATATGTAACAATTACGCGCCTGGATGTGTGAACTGAGGAACGATACCCGCAATGAACTGGTGTGAGTTTACTTTGCAATAAGATTCAGTCACAAAACATTAGACAAGTCTCCTAACGTTTCGCAACATTAAAAAGCAATGTGAGCCAGCCACTACCTGACTTTCTTCGTAACCTCGAAAGAAACAAACAGCATTGGCAAGAATTTCAATATATCTTGAAATATTTTTGGCAGTTCCAAGAATTAATGGCACAGTGCGAAAGCGGTAAAAACGAAAGTAAATGAGCATTCAAATCTTTGAACAGAATAGGAAAGACATACGCATAAATAATAATTATATGTATTGTTTGTAATATTTGCTCTGAAAAAAGTTCCTAAAAAGTTGTCGAGTTATACGGGATGTCGAGACATCGGGAGTGAAGTTTGCAGGACTCTGCTGTACTTCAAAAGAAAATAAGGTCATTATAAAATTAAGCAAAGCAACAACCTTGTGTTTGGGAAAGCAACAGCTTGTGCTTGGCAAATTAGCAAAGCAACAAACATAAAATCAACAAACCTATTATAAATCAACAACTAAAATCCACGCCAAACACAAGGTTGTTGCTTTGCCTAATTTTATGTTTTACTTTGGCGTGTTTCTCTTCTCTCTTTAAGATCATTAGTTAATAAAAACGAAATGGGATTATGTACAGTAAACCCTTGCCGATCGTGGATTTGCGGAACGCGATTTCGCATAGATGCGCTATCTCAATTGTTTCCATTTAAATTGTCCACCGTTAAAGTTGAATTCTTATGCGATTAAACGGTCATTCATCAACACTGAATTCCTGTTGGCATCAGCTCTAGTCAGAAGTTTTAAACATTTTAAAGGGTTTTTTTTCATTTGCCGAAAAGAAAGCTAAAGAAATCGCACAAATTGCAAAAGCAATGACGTCGAAAAATTTCGAGGTATGGAAGAAGGAGAAGTTATAAAATAAATCATAAAATGACGAATGAAGAACTGCATGATCTTATAAAAATAATCAGTTCTGAGAGCAGTGAAACAGAAAACGATAAAGATTTATAAAAAGTAAGGAATTGTTCAAAAAGGTATGGAAACTGACTCATTTTGCAATGACGTTTGACCCGAAATGAAGAAAGAAGATAATCCTCTAGAGCCTTTGAAAAACTATCCGCTCCCTACTACGAAACGTTTGCGTCAATTATTAACAATTGTCCAGTTCACCGTTTGCCCGAGAGAGATACGTTCACAGAAAATGCATCGTCATGCGTTAGTAACGGCAGACTCTCGTCGGGATAAAATTTGGTCTAGACCGTAACCCCCGAGACACATACGTCGAAACATCTTTTTCCAGCCTCCCCCCCCAGAATGAGTCGAAAATGAAAAGGGGTGATTGATGGGTTATTTAGTCACACTTATCTTCTCAGCGGTGTTGCATTAGGATCACAGTGGGGCTGTTTCAGGAAAGTAAAGGATTGGGGGATCACTTTCGTCGAGTGGATATCCCTCAACACTTCTTGTGTGATCCACAACAGCTTAACGAACAAAGGGATTCGAAGGCTTTAAATGCTATATTTTCAATTCCTAACGATTCCCTGCGAATATGATCTGTATATTATTCTCTGAACTATGAATTGCATTGAAATTTTATACTCAATATACGCATTTTGTTTTATCACTTTATCTACGCAGATGGAAATATTACTCGCTTTAAATTTCATTATGACTATGTTGCACCAATCATGAATGACACTGTTGAACTAAAACTTTCTAAGTTACATTTCATTTTTTAAAACTTGTACATTAAACATAAATATGTTTATTTTACTTTTTAATCGACACCTTTCTATTTTGCGAAATCTCATTAAATGAGGAAGCTATAGCATTGAAAGTTCCTTAATTTTAAAAGAAACAACAGTAATATAGGAAATTTGGATTGCTATATTGGTTCTTTTAGTTCCTTCCTAAAGGTATAATTATATTTTGCGTAAAATATTTTCGACAATATGTACTTTTTTGGTTCGAGAATAGTTTTCTGCCATTTTCTGTAGGACACAGAATCCTATAGGAATTATGTACTACTGGATTAAAGAATTAAGGAGTGTTACATTTTGCTTGGAAGAGTTAGAAACGGCCGGTAAGATTGTTGTAGACTAGAATAATTACATGTGGGAGATTTGCGAAATAAATGCAACGACGAAACAAAAAACGATTTGTAAGTAATTTTATAAACTGGTTTGCGGGATAAATATCAAACTAAAATTAAAATATATATCTAATAACATGCATGAAATGAAATAAGTAAATTTCTCATTTGAAATTACCATTCATTTTATTCTTTAAAAAATTGCCTGATTGCGCCAAGGTGATTGTAATAATACCAAGGCACCCAGTAAATATTTTTCCATAAATTCTACAAAGGACCGACATGAGTTTTAATAAAGTGTACAAACAATGCATCCCACTAAAAGAAAGATATGTATTATTATTATGATTGCCATTTGTATCGTAAATACGAGCCAGTTTTCGTTAGAAAATACTCCACGAAATCGTCTCTCCTCTCAGGCAAACTCACGTACACCCTATCATATTCAGTAATAACTAATAAATCATGACCTACACTCTCATGATAAATGTAATATAAATAAAGAGTTTTCTCTATTAATTTTGACTTCTTCAGGAATTTCTGAGACTGTTTGAGTGAAGAGTTTCGATTTCACTTTGACAGTACTCATCCTTTTGCACGTTATTTTACTACTTCTATTCACTTGTACGAAGCAAAGGAAGTATTGTAATCGCGGGGATTTCGGGTATAATATTTCAAAGAAAATACCCATTTTGACCACTCCGGAATAAGTTTGATCAAATTTTTTCAATTACATCTGTATGTAAGGACAAACAAAAGGACATCTTTTTTTCCCCTTTTTCTTTTTTAAAATGGATTTAAAAGGGATTCAAGATATTTTTTCGTAAGGTACGTACGTACGTACTTATGTATCTCAAATAACTCAAAAACGATTAGACACTGAAATTTTGTATGGGACTGCTTTATAACATATAATTGTTCACCTCCCTTTTTTACTGCAGTCGGCCATACCAAACGTATACCCATAGCCTTAGCCAGCGTAAGGCTATAAGTCCTTAAGCTATCTTGATGTTCCCAACTGTTGGTCGTAGTCATACACTACTAAGTGCAGAAGTGTTTTAAATGACAAAAATGTTCATGTTTTGGCACTGTGAAATTTAGAAAAAACAATATTTTTTACAAATAACGAAATTTAGCTTTTAATGCGATCTCCCGGTTCCCATTCTTACATTTGGGAAAATTCTATACTCGTTATGAAAAAATAAAATTATAAGAAGTACTAGTTCTTTTTTTCCGGACAAATAACGAAATCTAACTTTTAGTGCGATCTCTCGCTTCCTATACTTATATTTGGAGTAACTCTCATACAACAAAAATTGATTGGGAATTTGAAATCTGCAACTTTTGGTGTCATTTTCAATTAGCCTTGAGGAATCAGTTAATTAAGTTAGAATAATTCCATCAAATAAATTTCATTGAAGTGCACCAAAAGCATGTGTAGTTTAATAGGCTGTACTATGTATGCCAGCATTTAACATGGTACTCGGAATTCTAAAAATATCTTGTAGTACTAGCTATGCAGCTTTTAAAATTTTTGTAATTTTGTAGCTGTATTGTGTATGGCTTAAATGTGAAGAAAATGCTGCATAATAATAAAGGTAAAAAGGAGAACAAAAACAAAAGGAAAAGAGGCGTTAGTAGGAGTAAGTGCAGCAGACAGGTAGACTGCGAGCTCAGCGGAATCATAAAAAAATTAACAAACCGTTTTAGGCGACCGTTAAAATCTGAAAGGGGAATAATAATGGAATTATAAAGATAGTTGCAACAATTATAATTTAAAAAATTAAAAATGATAAAAAATTTGCCGCTTAATTTTATTATGAACATTGTTGAATTTTCAGTCCATTATTCGAAAGAATGGTCACTCTTCTAGTAATCTATTCAACGAGAACCGCTAAAAACGGTTTTTACTTTCTTACTCTTTGGAAGAGGCACTTCACATAATTAAAACTTTCTTTGCTGTAAAAAAAATACAATAGAAAAAAAAAAATCTGAAAATTTTCAGATTTTAAATTCAAAGGGGCGCTTTTTTAACATTTTGTGAATTACCTCTATTTATTAAATATCATGTTCTTCGCACTTAAACCATAAAATTCAGTTCAATAGCAGTATCGCAAAATAATTTTAAAGTATCTTTAGATATGGTCAGTTTAAAATTATTTTATGTTCAGTTTAACATTTTTATCTCAGCGTGTGAGACTGTATACCGGAAATTCTAGAATTTCAGGTATACAGTCTTACGCGCTGGAGATAAAAATGTTTTTTTTTCTGTACAACGTTGCCATTGCTCGCTTTGAAATTCTTGAGTTTGTTAATTAAAAATTCGTTAAAAGTTTTATTAAATATGACATCGATAATAAAACAAATTCCAAATTTCAGATTTGGGCTTCCAGATGCCCATATTCTCAGTTAGGATTACGTGATTCAAAATTGGATGACTCTAGGTACCGTTGTTTTATTACAATGCGACAGTGCATTTATTCAGATTCTTCATTATTTAATTTCTTCAAATATAATGCAGGGTGGTAAGATTTGGTGGCAACAGTTTGAAAAGTGAAAAGGACATTCAGAATGATTCGACGCAAAATCGCAAAACGAAAACAATAGTCCTTCAGGGACAAAAAGGCCCCTTTGGACCAAAAAAAAACAACTCAAAATTAAAAAAAAATTGCGATTCGTAAAAAGAACCTTAAATATCTAAGCTAAAGGAAGATTTTTTTTATATAAAGAAAATCATTCTTTTAATTAAATATATAAAAATATATGAGAAACAATTCGATCACTATTTTTGTTTCAGAGCATCAAGAAAATAATAAAACAAAATTCAAGAATATTTCAAATAGGTAATGCACTTATTTTTACTTTAAATAAAGTTTTTATTTCCCATTAAAAATTACATTTGCATTGTAACAGATTGCAATAGATTTGGAAGTTGAGTGCAAGAAGTGCGGGCAAAGGGGAAAATATCCGGACTAAGGGATACACCTGCGTTCGTGTCTGATGGTCCTCGTTAGGGGGTCGCTATTCAGCGTTCTTCAGTGTGACAGATACGCGGTTCAGTCTGATTTGAATAGAACTTCTAAATAGTTTTTCACAGCTGGTGAAAGGAGGAAAGAAATACTCTGAGGCCAGTTTTAGACACAAAAAGTTTATTTCTGGAAGAGAAAAATAGTTTGCGATTTTCAGAACGGCGAAGTGGTTATTACCTAAGATCTTAAAAAATATATAATTCCATTTCGTACTTATTAAGCAGTAACAATAATATTTTCAATTAATGTTTGTTTCATTTTTCCGTTTAATTACATCAATATTTAGGTTTTCTTAAATTTCTAGAGTCCTTCGGTTATTTTAAGCAGGAGATATGAAAAATGAGCAGTGCCCTCGCCGGAACTCGAAAGTAGACCTCTCGACTACGCGCCGAGCTAACCTTTACACTACGAAGGCATGCAGAAAAGCAGGGAAAACACTTCATATGCTCCCCCTTTTAAAGGGCGACTGGGAATTAGAGAACTCAGTCAAATCGCCAAATTCTGGTGGTGAAGAATCATCATCCACCACCTTTTTAGTTCGGGCGCCACTGTAGTGTCATTAGGTTATTTTAAGCAGGAGACATGAGAAATGGGCAATGCCTTCGGCGGGACTCGCATCTGCACCTCTCGAATACGCGCCAAGTCTGCTCACCGTTACACCAAGAAGGCATGCAGAAAGGAGAAAGAAACTACCTTATAAATTAAACATACTTTTTCAATCTAAAGTTTCCACAGGAAGTTAACGTTGCGGAATCCGATTTTGCCGTACGCGCAATCTTTAATGACATAATCCCCGCGTTCGGCAAGAGTTTACTGAAAATATTTTAACATTATATAACATTTTATTATTAATGACATCAGTCGGATGAAAGAATAATTTTATTTGAAAATAAAAGAAAATAAAAGGTATGACAATGAAAGGTATTTTAAAATGCAAACTGAATAAAAATACAGAAATAAAATTAATCCTTTAAAATGCAAAATAAAGTAAAAAAAGCCAAAACTTGCAATATTAAACAAAAAAACCGCTTTCAGAAAAGAATTCTCATGTAGACAGTTT
This sequence comes from Stegodyphus mimosarum, assembly GCA_000611955.2. Classification (NCBI taxonomy): domain Eukaryota; kingdom Metazoa; phylum Arthropoda; class Arachnida; order Araneae; family Eresidae; genus Stegodyphus; species Stegodyphus mimosarum. Next base: position 626,642 of record KK115134.1, read on the forward strand.
GCTATAAATATTTCTGAAATGAAAATCAAATTTTTCTTTTTATTCTAAAAGTACTCAAAATTATTTAAAAAGTGAATTATCAGTGGAAACGTCAATTATGCTTAAGTTGTTAAAACTTAAACATCTGTAGAGCAATTAATATCTAATCAGTACGCTTGCTTGTTTGATTATGTAAAGTAATGTCCGCCTGAAGTGGAAGGATGTCTTTATGGAGGTCATTCTAAGAGGCATTGGCTCTTCTTCTCTATACAAAAAGAAATGTCATTTAATTGACCATGCAGCCAATTCTTTTGTCCGGATTTGAACGTGGCTTTAGTATTCAGCAGTATTATCAATCGGCCGTTTATAAAGTATATCTCCCACATTCTTAGCGTGCCTTCGTGGTGTAATGGTCAGCACACTGAGCCGGTATTTCAGAGGTCCGTGGTTCGATTCCCGGCGAAGGCCTTGCCTATTTTTCACCTCTCCTGCTTCGAAATAACCTAATGTCTCTACAGTGGCGCCCGAACTAAAAGGGTTGTACAAACCTATTTAAATTGTATCTACAGTGGCGCCCGAACTAAAAGGGTTGTGGATGATGACTCTCCACACCCAGGATTTGGCGACTAGGTCCCCTAAAACCCTAGTCGCCCTTTAAAAAGGGGAGTATATAAGGTATATCTCCCACATTCTTAGCGTGCCTTCGTGGTGTAATGGTCAGCACACTGAGCCGGTATTTCAGAGGTCCGTGGTTCGATTCCCGGCGAAGGCCTTGCCTATTTTTCACCTCTCCTGCTTCGAAATAACCTAATGTCTCTACACGTTGACAGGAGATGGCCAGAATTAACAAACCTATTTAAATTGTGATTTATGAAGCTTAGGCTTATTAAGCTTAGGCTCAAGGCTCACCCATGTTTAAAAAGTTAAAGTGGCTTAGTTTATTTAAGACAAAGCACACGAGGTTTACTTACCTAAAGTTTACATGACATTTTGTCGAGGACCTCCAGTTATGGAATCAAAGTGCCTTTGGGTACCGTCATCTTTTCGACAGACTTCTGGCTGTACCTATTTTAAGTGTACCTTTACCAACGTCCATTCCTTTATCTGAGTTTCGAATTATTCCAGAGGTGCGAAAGCAAGTCTGCCTTCGTAGCCTATTTTACTGTAGTGTGTGGCAGGTAAATATGCTGCAGCTTTATTTATTCTCGAAAAGATGTATATGTTTAGATAAGAAAAGTTCTTTAGAATAAGTTTACTAATATTTTATATTTAATAAAACGAATTTAAGGACGAACTTAAGGAACTTAAGGACATCTTAATCATTACTCTAAATCTTTCACGTGTACAGTTTAAAAGATAATAACTTTATGAACAAAAGGGGTATTTACGATGAAGATTAAATGATCAGCAAAAGAAAAGCTTAGATTTTCTTGAGTTCTAATTAGCTAAATGAAATGTGTCAAGATAGCAATATTTGCAACATTTCAAGTTAGTCTGTAGGCTTGCTATTGATCTCAAAGCTGAAATTAAAGTCCTGCAGGCCCTATTAGATATTCTAGCGAATTATCGCTGCATCTTAAAACACGCAAATACAGGAAAAGGTTTAAAAAACATTTTTATTCTAAATTTTTAATATAAAAGGCATGAATTATGCTACTGAAAAACGACCACTGGTAGCAGTGTAAATTCAGCAATAATAGTCAGTTAAATTCAAACGCAAATAACGTAATCTAAAACTATTCAACAAAATAAAATATAAGCTGACTCAATATTTTAATGGCGCGTAAGTATCGGCTAGGGAGAATGGCATGTAAGCATCGGCTAGCGAGAGAATGCAAAGGCCGGAATAATCACTTTTAAACAGAGCTGGTTAGGCATTCTAGCAGCGCGACGCGATTTCAGAAGCTCTCAGATTCAAAATCCTCAGATTACATACTGTCAAAGGTAATTTGCATTCTGGCGAGGAATATAGAAGGAAGAAGTTGTTGTTATTTAATTACATTGTAAAGATCAAAATCATAATAACTGGTTAATTAACATGAAGTATATTACGAGTTTTATTAAACGAAAAAGGTTAATCATTTAAATTTGAAAAAACAAAATTGTAGAAAACTAATAGTTCTGGTATGTATATCTAAATACTTTTAATAACTTTACTTATTTTGATGAATATACAGAAAAAGATAAATATTATGGTAAGGTTGTTTCATTACCATAATATTGAATTACGCTGAGATTTCATTACCATAATCAAGTGAAAAAGAAGTTATTGATACAATTATCATTACGCACTAAAAAAAGAACTTTTGTAATAATTTAATAGCACCTTTGAAATTTGAAAAATAGCAAAAACAATCAACTTTGATACTCGTATTTGTGAAGCTAAAGAAATTACGAGAGTAAGGTTTTCGTATTACAGAAATTGTTATAATGAACAATATTGTTTATAATATAGTTTTACAGTTTTATTGTTTCTCATGAAGTACTTCCATAACCTTATGTTTTCTCAATATAAAATGCTTAAAATATGAAATACAGAATTCGAAGCTGTTATTTAATTTCCAGTTCAATTACCGAAACTAAAAATAACCAAATATGTCACTAACAGAATAGTGTTTAAATAGCCTAAAATGTTAAAAGACCTCATCTATGCTTATTAAAGTCACCCGTGGATGTATCTGTTAGATGATAAATAGTTGTAGTAAATTTATTCTGAACTCTTGTATCTGTTTAGTTCGTAAGTTTTCGTATTTTGTTTTAGTTTAAAGAGTTTAATGTCGTGTATTCATTATTCCAAAAGTTTTTCAAACTTGTATAAATTTTCAGCGCTTAATGAGAGATATAATGATATATCTTAAGGAATGTAAAAATACCCGGCTTTTAAAGTTGTATGATTATTTTGCCTCAAGCGACGCGTGAACTGTCAGTGAGGTCTTTGCATCACCTTCGAAAATTTAACTTCTTCCAGTATCTGATTTTTATTCTTCGCTTCATGAGCTTATAAAATAGAGACACATTTCTGATTTCTGAGTGTTTTTTAATGCAAAAGGCCTTTAACGTGAACTTCATTATCTAAGGATTTGCTTCAGGATACTGTAGTGCATTTAATATGAGCTTTCATAGGAAACAGTCACAAGAAACGGAGCTCATTAGACATAGATGAAATCTGTCTCTTTACGGTAAATAACTTAGGCAGTTTGTGAATATTTTACTTAATAATATGCGTAGCATTTAAGAAAATTTTCTAAAATAGATTCCCCGTTAATTTTATTTTGATCTTCCGCTTCTGAAACCGCCTCGGCTAAAACAGCCATCCTCTAATTCAGTGGCTCTCAACCTGATTTGCTCCTTGTATTCTTTCCCCATGTATCCCACGTATTCTAGAAGATCATTCCGACCCATTTCCAACACTAAAGAAATGCATATATATATTTCTTATATTTAAATTATTTTTTAGCATATTGTATAAAATAAAAAACATATATATATAATCAAAAAACATTAAAAAAAATATAAACATGCCTAGATTTTCGCGGATTAAGCTGCTGAAAAAATATCAGTAAAGACATAAAGTAAGAAATTTAAAACCACTTTTTCACAAAGACGAAAACTGAAGCTAGATAAAAGGCTGATCGCATTCCGCTTGAAACTATGGAATTCCCACCCCCTGGTTTAGTTGATGATGCCACACTTAATTTTTCAAGTCTTTTGTCACATGAGAAATTTATACTTTAGATAACATAGATATGCAGTATAAACACAAGAGCTTTCGTCCTAATAGTATATGTAAATGACGACTGCAATTTTTTCGAATCAAATTTACATGTTTTCTTATAATTTAGACAACAAATACATGCGTAAATGCAGTCTTACTCAAATAGAAAAATTTGGTGTTTTTAAGAAAAATATAACCACGACAAATCATTGTCAACAATTCATCGTTTTGACGTTGTGTCACGATCAAATATAATCATTGGCACAACATCAAAACAATGAATTTAGAGAGTTCGCGGTTTCTTAACTACACGTTCTTCTGTAAGATCGTAGTTTGTTAGGTTTCTGATTACTTCATAAGGTGAGTTTTTCATTTTCTCAAAGGAATTGTGGGCACTAATAAGGATCTGACCATGAACTGGGTTAATATCCAGATCGTTATGAATTTGGGAGTTGCGGACGAACCATGAAGCGTTCATAATACTTCTTAGGATTTTATTTTGAAGGACGTTAATTTTCTGCCTATCAGTGTTGTTGGCTGTAGCCCAGGCAGGAACTGCATATAAGACTATTGGCCCGATTAAGGTAATATAGAGTGTTCCTTTAGTTCGGAGGTTTAGCTTTAATTTCCTTCCCAATATTGAATAGAGCGCCATAAAGGCGGTATTCGCTTTATTTGTCACATATTGAATATGTTCCTTGAAATTTGGAGATTTGTCAACATACACTCCTAAATACTTGTACGAATCGGCAACAGGGACCATTGAGTCATTAATTCGGATGTTGTAGTTAAATGGGTAATATTTTCTATACCGACGATATAAAAGCATTATCTTTGTTGTTGCGAAGCTTAGTTTCTCTAGATTAGCAACAAATCGAATATTCTCCTAAGTTTCCAATGTAAACAAATATGTCCGCCATGAGAAAAATGATTAGGCTTAGTCGTACTTAAACAGCTTTTAAATTGTTGATAATTCTACAAATCTTGCATGCAGGCATTAACCCTTAAACTAAAGGCATTAAAGCCTTAACCGGAAGATAAGAACAACATAATTCAATCATTTATAAAGCACAATTTACCAACATATAAGAAAAAAGAAACTGAGCTCAGTGAGCCAAGTAACAGAGTGGAGTGGATATATATATACATAAATTTATATACTTCTGGTGCAACCGATTGCAAGCAAAATAGGAGGTGCACATCTATATGTTATAGCAGTGCTATATACAAAACAAATTTTCAACGTTCTGAGGCTACTCGTTTTTTGAGTTATACGAGATACGTACATGCATACGTAAGCACGCACAGACGCCACGAAAAATTCCCTTCAGAATCCATTTTAAATCAGTTTTATAACTTTTTCGGGGAAAACGAGTCCTTTTTTTACGTACGAATGTCACTCAAAAACATCGTTAAATTGCATTCGATAACGGTCAAAATAGATATGTTCGTTGGAATACCCAAAATTTTTCGCGATTACAATACTTCCTTTTTACTTCGTACAAGGAAGTAGAAATGCGATATTTATGCCATTTCACAAATAAAATCCCACGTGAAAAAAGTGAACTAATGCACAGTTCTCTAGATAACTACTGAAGCGATTTCAATAAGTCTTAAAAATAATTTTGGGAATAGCTGAAATAACTAAATTGATAGCTAAGAAAATAAAAATAAAAATGAAATTTAAAAAATAAGAAAAATGTAGTATGTTATTACAATAAGGTCGGTTGTTATGGCTTTTTGACTTACAAAGTAGGTCAGCTAATTTATACAAACACATCTTCGTAATACACATACTTGAACAGTTGCATTTTGTGAATGCTTGTCCTCCAACTAAAGAAAGTTTTTTTACTATTTCACGTACACTTATTTCTTCTGTACCCACTTCTTCGATGTTTAAAAAATTTTCTTTGCGAAAGGCAAACTGCTTTCTTGTGTGCAACGATTTTAATTTACCAAACCAAACTTAGCACCAAGAACATAAAACTCGTTATCTTAAATATTACTGATACTTATATCTTACATATTACTGATTTTGGATGAATTTTCGATCTATGAATATCAGGTATTCTTATTTTAACATTTTGTTCGAGAATAGGTTTCGGAAAGTTTTCAGTAGACGCAGTCTTCATCTTCTTTGCCTGCTTCTGAGTTCTTTAGCTGTCTTCCGAAACACTTTCACGTTTGCAACTTTGTTGATAATGGCACCCTTTGTGCCATATATCTGGTTTTTTTTTTTCAGTTTGAACTTCAGTATCTACTTCTATCGTTATGCATGATTCTTTTTCACATGTATTATTATTATCTTGTGATTCAAAGCAACTGTTGATTCGGGATTAATGCCTTCATTTTCTGTATTAACCACGCATTCATTATTGATATCTATAATTTTTTAAGTCCTCTTCAGAGGACTTTTTAAGTTTTTTAAGATCTTTATGTTACTAATCAAATTACATGGCAAAACTAAGTTAGCAAGTCCCAGCTTCATAGGACAACAAGACATAGCTTCGTAACTTAAACATTTGATTCCGTCGTGATATGCTTTGCTTTACATTGTTGAACAAATTTTAATCCTTCCGACCAATTTCCTGTCTTATTTGTTTCCATCCATGCTGCCAACATGTTCTTAACGTCTTGGTTCACCCGTTCGACAGAATTTAACGATTGACTGTGTCTCGGTTTACCGTGAATTGTTTTTTATATCACTCTACATTTCACATAAACTGTTCAAGATTTGGTTGCAAAATCCCCTCCCATTGTTGGTATGGAGAATGTTCGGAGCTCCAAAAGCTGTGAAAATATCCAGACGATGATATACTACTTCATCACTTCTTTTACTGTGTAAATTTCGGAATAGGATGATTGATCTTGATACACTATAATGAATTTCATACCATGATCAAGATTGAACTGCGTATATTAAGAGGTCGACTTGGCAACGAGAATTCATTTCGCTGTGCGCAATTGGTTTGATTACAATCCGCCTTTTCACAGTTTTTTGTTTTTTCTGACATGGTTCACATAGTCTCAAATACATGATGATGAATTCTACTGTTACATTCTTGTACTTGCGATTCAGTTCCTTAACCCGGCGGAAGGCGCACCAAGAAAAGTTACTTGAGCGGGCGCGTGGGGTTTCACATACCCCAATATTTAAAATAAGATAAAAAAAGGTTTTATTTAGTTTTAAATCAGTTTTCTTATTTATTATACGTGAATAAACCTTAGGTTACCAAAAATTAATTTCCAATATTAAGCTTATAGAGTTAAAATAAAAATAAATGAAAATAATAACAAAACAGACATCATACCTTTAAGTTTTGTTGCATCTCTAATGCACAATGCTTATTTTATCTGGTTACACTTTGAACATAATACATTAATATGTTCTTGGCAAAGAAAGATTTCACATTTTATACATCTCATTCGAGTTTTTCTATCCTTAGCTCGAGGACATTCACCACATCTTTTATATTTAGTTATTTCGAATTTCATAGATTCGTTTGAATTATTCGTAGAAACTTCTGCTCTTCTTTTGCACGCCGTACGTAAATTTCTCGCTAACGTATTAATATCTGATCTTTGTTCAATACGATTTTTAATTAGTTCTAATGCTAAGTCCTTCAAAAACAGGCGTCTGCTTCTATATCTGGTTGGTGGATTAGCAGTTGAAAGCAATATGATTCGAGCATTTATTGCAGCAATATTCAGAGCAGAAAAAAAAATTACCATTGGCCATCTCCTTGTTATTCTGGCAACTGAATAACTTGCTGCCATTTCGTCTACCGTATCCACTGCTCCCTTAGTCATATTATAAAAACATATCATTTCTGGCTTTTTCTTTTCTCCAGTAGTATCATCTATAGCATCATCGTTATGTAATGTTGAAAGCATAAGAACAGTTTTTCCTTTTTTAGGAACATAAGAAATTAATGTTTTATCTTTTTCAAAACCAAAAAGTGTAGAAAATATTTCCCTTCCCTTAGAAGTAACAAAAGTAGGAGGAATTTCCCTTTTGTTTTTCCGCATTGTTCCTACAAGTGTCAGCTTTTCTTTTAGAAGATCCGCAGCTAGTGGGTAACTCGTATACCAGTTATCTGTAGTAATGTTTCTGCTAGATTTATGCAGTGGTTGAATTAATCTTTTCACAACGTCAGATGGACTAGTACTGACCTTGAAGGGACCATCTGGCTGTGTACCGCAGTATATTTCCATATTAGAAGTATAAAAAGTTCTTGAGTCTACCAGTGCAAAAATCTTGATTCCGTATTTTGCTGGTTTGTTCGGCATATATTGCCGGAACCCACATCGGCCCCGAAAGGGTTCAAGTTTCTCGTCAATAGTGACGTACTCACCTAAATTATAAGAATCTTTGCAATTTGAAATAAATTTTTCAAAGAAATCTCTAATTGCGGCTAATTTATCAAAGAGTTTTCTCTGTGGCCTGTCTAGCAATTTGTCGAAACGCATGCAACGTAAAAGAAATAAAAATCGCTTATAGGGCATTGTTGTGTGAAAAATTTCAATACCTGTACCGTCAGTAGCCCAAAGGTCCTTTACGTTGAGATGCGATGACTTGTGAAGACCACATAAATATAAAAGTCCTATAACTGCTTTTATCTCGACCACGTCAGTAGGTTTTGCATCTCTTTCACGTTTATAATGTAAAACTATCTCAGAAATATATAAATTCGTACATTCTACAATTATTGACAAGATACTGTTATCAATAAGAATATTCCAACTACTAAAGGGATCAGTAACATTTCTGGCTTCTCTTATAGGTCCTGGAAGATGAGTCATAATATTATGCGAACGAACTCTTACATTTTGCCTAAATTTCTTTTTTTTCCACACCGTTTTTCCATCTTTTCCAACAAAATCATCAGAATCATCATCATCTTTAGTATTATCCAGTTCATCATCTTCTTCTGTATCTGTATTATGTTCACTAAATATTTCAATGTCAGTATCACTTTCAATTTCCGAAATGCAATCTTCATCACTTTCAACAGTTTCTAATAAATCTCGCAGCCGTTGCATCTCTAATTCATAGGGACTCATTCTTTTTGCCATAATGCACTAAAAAATCTTTAAAAATATAATTTTAGCTACTTTAAA
>KK115134.1:646833-687108 GCA_000611955.2 Stegodyphus mimosarum
TTTTTTTTTTTTTTTTTTCTTTTTGAAGCAGGAGACATGAAACATGAGCAATGTCCTCGCCGCTACATGAACCTAGACCTCTCGAATACGCACCGAATGTGCTACAGTTACGCAACGAAGGGAGAAAACAGGAGGGAGAAAATACCTTATAGCATATTTTGCTTTTTTATCATTATTCCTTTGTTAATTTTAAATTTTATATTTTATATATTCTTCGCCTCATTAGTGAAGTTATTTAACTGTAATGCTAGCCTAATTAATGAGGTTTTTCAACTCTAGTGATCTTCTGTATTACCTGTCAATTTTAATAAATGAAATGCTTTTTCTGGGAACCTATAGAAATCTTAGAAATGTCGCTATTAAAGCTAAATCTTCCAAAAAGTTTTGGTTTTTTAAAATATGGAGCAAAATCAGTTTCATGCAATTTTATTAAAGTGAATATGCAAAGCCTGATATGATTTCCCAACTGCTTTTGCTGCCTTTGCAATATTCATATACTTAGCTTAGATAGTGACTGCGAGTTCCAAATGCTGTCGCTCCCTACTCTGTTCAACTCTAAATTTCCATAAAACCTCTCTCGTTATAATTCTCTATCTTACTTAAAGTACGATGAGAAACAAAATTTATTGAGAAAATATCTTAAGTGGTTTACTTTTTTTCATCTTTCATAGCAACTGAATTTAATAAGCAGTCATCTGGGAATATTTCTAAAATACTAACGCATTTTTAACACTGTGCAAAATTTATTAAGATTTTCTTCCAAATACTTTTCTGCATTTTACAACAAAAGGAATTTCAAAAGTACGAAATCTACAATTTCAACTTTTTAGTAAACTTTTAAAATACTTTCAGCTCAAATAGCTTCATCAGCAAAAATTGAGATTTCTTTATCCTGTATTTATCAGTCTTCCTGTATTTATATTCTTAGCCTAATTTTATCTTAAACTTATTAATGTGCAACTATTGGTATTATGATTATGTTGTATACTGTATATTACAGGCAAAAATGTAAGGGTGTCGAAGAAGAAAGCCATTTCTTTAAAAAGGGGCCAAGGCAAGAAAATGGTTGGAAATCTCTACTTAGATGAATCATTAGTAACGCTTAGTAAAATACTATTAGATTGCTTTTAATAGTAGCTTAAACATAGAATAATAGTAGTATTACTAAAACAGTTAATTAAAAAGCAACGTACCATTATTGCTTTAAAAGTTTTCAGCTACTAGTTAGTCAAACTGTAAATGCTGTCTTTCAGTTCTTTCGTTTATATTTCTTACCATGCTGTAAATTTAGAAAGGCGAGTAAAGAATATTAAAAATTATCCTAGATATACAATTTTTGTTTTCTCAGTTAGGCAGTATTATCCACTACAGTAAATAAAATTATTAACTGAATGAAGTCACGTAAATTTGATTAAACTGATTAAGATAGAAAGCTTGCAGTCTTTTCTGTATTGAACATTTGGATATTCTTTGATGCGCTACAAATGAGAAAAATAATGTGTAGAAAGGCATCGTCGAAACTTCATCGCAAAATACTTTAGAGATCTAAATTAATCTAATGCGGGAAAATTACATAACGAATGAAAGAGAAATCAAAGACAAGCAAGTTAGAACTAATGGAAGCATTCGAATCTTGAAACAAAAGGCCACAAGTCGAAACAATTAACAAAGGCTGTTTAGATTGCTCATTAGCATAACTATTTATACGCTTTTCAGGCAAAAATAATTGATCTTGTGATTTCTGAGTACCTGGTGTCAAAATAAATCAACATTTGCAAAGCTCCCATACATATCTAAAAATTAGATGATTAGACAATACGACTTGCTTTTCTGAAAAATTTAATGTAAATGGAAAAAATAATTTTTAAATTGCTATTTTGCTTTCGGAGAAGCGTATTTGGCTAATAAAATTTTACAGGTAGTTTGTTTGTTTGCTGATTAATTTATTATCGGTGTTTTAAAAAACAAGGCAATGTATTAAAAGTAATTATCTTGCTAACAGCTATTGTGTTAGAGATCTCGAACGAGAAAATTACGATTTTCCGTGCTTAGGTGCCAAAAGCCAGTTTATATAATAAATAGCATGTATTACTTTCTCTACTTTAAAAAGATACCACAAAACCAAAGGCTTTCCTATTATTTGTAATCTTCTTACAAGTAATTGAATCCTCTTATTTTCATTGAGATTCCTTCAAGTCATGTTTGCTAAGGCTTTAGAGACTCTTCTTTCGCTCAGACGAATAGACGTCTGAGCTATAATTAATTAGAGCTGTAACTAATAAAATTTCAAGCTTTTAATTTTCCCACATACGAAGACATACGGGTTACTCAGGGTTGATTATACTTTTGCATTTTCAAAGCCGCAGGCAACTGTTCTTGAAGATTCTTATTTGAGTTCACAAGAGTGCTGCTTTAATTACTGATTTTAGGAATACACCATAATTTTTGTTGTCGTTATTCAATTTATTAATTCACTTTTTAATTGAATACTTGCGCATCTAAACAACTATTAACTAGTCACAACTCATCATTAAATTATTTAAAAAAATAAATTATACATTGATGTTAGTTTGAGTTTAAAAAGTAAGAATATGTTTTAATTAAATAGTAGCATTCAATTGTACTATTATTTATAAAATATAAGATTTCTGGTAGAACAACAAGTAACAAACTTCTTGTATTTTTTCACACACTTTTTTTTTTCTTTTTGACTAAGATGTAAACGTTATGCGGTGAGAAGTTAGAATGTTGCAACAGATATCAATTAAAATCCTGTGAATTGACTAATAAATTATGAACTAAATTATTCGTATACTTATTACATGTGACGCTAAAATTTTATTCTTAAATATTCAGATGATATTCTTTAAAATTATTGAAACTTATAGTGCAAGGATGCGTGAATTGCTAAGAATACAGTAAAATTTCAGAAGTAAAAAGATTTCAGTAGCTCTATTTAAATGCAGACGTCTTTTAATACCAAGTTGAAACTTTTAACCGAAAGTGAAGTTTTTAATCTATTCGAAATGGAGATAATGTATTAGTTCCTAGTGAAAGTTTTAAAAAAAGGAAAATAAAACTTTTTATATCTTTTTCAACTCTGTATCCTTTCCTCTTAACACAAATAACACAGAAGTGCAAACTAAACATAGAAGTGCAATATATAGTATTTTTTATTATACAACATTACAGATTTATACCTAGTTTACCGGTTTCTGTAAGCCTGGTTTTAAACATTATTCTCCTTTTTCCATAAAATGCAATTCGTTTTGCAGTACAATCTAGTAAAGTTAGGAACATCGAACTTCAGAATGGAAACAAATTTAATACGAATGAATGCAAACAGAATGCAACATTTTGTCCGGAATGAATTATTTGAACACCATAACGAGAAGGAACTGGGAATCAGTTTGTACCATAACACATTTGCAAATTAACACCGAACATCAGTTACAGTTTATGATGACTTAATAGTAATGGTATTCTCCTTTGATTGGATCTTTACTGAAATTATTAAATGCTGTTAAAAACATAAATGCTCTCACAGGCTGGCTGAACACTGGTAGTTCTGTCCAACGTTCGAATCCCGGCGAACAAGCGGGAGCAGCCCGCTCAGCTGGCTGGCTTACCCTCTACATGGGTGTTTTCGTGATTTTCCTCATGTGTAACGTGTGTGCAGTATCTTTTGGATGCATACTATAATAAAGCGGGCGCAGCCCGCTAGAAAATCACTCGACACTGGTAGTTCGGTCCAACTTTCGAATCCCGTCGAACGCATTGGTGTATTCGTGATTTTCCGCATGTGTAACGTGTATGCAGTATCCTGTGGACGCATACGAGAATAAACCGAGCCCAGGCCGCTGCATGGATGTTTTCGTGATTTTCTACATGTGTAACGTGTATGTAGTAATTTAAGGATGCATACGTGAATAAAGCGATCGTTGAGCACTGGTAGTTCTGTCCAACTTTCGAATCCCGGCGAACAAGCGGGCGGCTTGCGCGCTAGTGCATAAATAAATGCTGTTAAAAACATAAATGTTCTCATATATAAACTAGAACGTATAAAAAATGTTTAATCTTGTGAAATTATACAATTAGTCTACTCAATCGTTTTGTTAAATTGTACGGATTAAGTACCGTTACAATCCGCTTCAAGCAAATTTTTGCATATTTGCCCAAGTTTTTGTAAAAGCTGGATAGGAAAATATAAAGACAATTCAGGAATATCTGATTGCTCTGAAAATAGAAAATGAAATTTAGAAACATGATTTTAAGAAAATATAAAGCATCATTACGTGAAAATTTCCTTTTAACACCTATTCACTTATCACTTCCTGTTTGTCTAATTGTCAAAGAAGTACATAGTCAACTACTGAAATACAGAGACAATAAGTTATAGTTATCTTACGTAATTATTTACGTTTAACAGTTATAAATATCTTTATCTAATAATTTTCTTGGAAATAACACCGTTGATTTTCAGTTTCTTAATGAAAATGAAATATAATAATCAAAATATTAGCATCGAAGTCAAAAATACTTTTGTAAATCTTCTGTAATTAAAATGATGGTCTCCTTTTCTAGTTTATTAATAAAGTCGGAAACATTTCCCATTTTATAAAATTCATAATGTGTTACAGGAAATTAAAATTCACACAGGCAAAGTGAGAATTTGATTACTAATTGTCACTTAAAATTTATTTAAATAATTTGCTTCGTATTCCTTCTTTTTATTAGACACCAATATCTTCAATGACACTAGATAAAATATATCTTTAATTATATACTTTAATGTAATTAATTATTTGAAAGCTCTATAAAATTTCAATTCCTAATTTCTAATTAATGATTCGGTAATTCTTAATTAATGATCCAAAAAATTTAGCAGTATATTTCTAGTTATTTCTCTTCTTGGCATCAGAGCCTCATTTAGCTAAATTAAAAGTTCACATTATGAAATTTGTTATTTACAGGATTGAGAACAGAATGTTAGCATATGAAGGAAACATCTATAAGCTTCTGTACCTTTTACGTAAACATTTATTATCTTCTACATGTTTCTAAGGAAAGGCCTTTTTTGTTGAGCCTGAACAAACATATTGATAAACAAGAACTCTCTTGTTTACTCTAACAGCTTACAAACCTGAAATTCTTTTGATAAGTATAACAATGTATCTATTCTAACCAATTGTTAATTCTCTTGGAGATTTGTTTTCCTTTTCCGTACTATTACATCATTTATTAAAAACAACATATGGGACTTTACTTTCATTTTCATGGATTCTTTTCTTCTGTATTAGTACTTCACATAAAGTTTAATATCTCTTCCAAAGGTAAATATTTTCCCTTCATGATTGTTATCATCGTTTTCGAAGCTTTTACTATAGGATCAGGTACACAAATAAAATGACTTAAGATATTTCTTTCTGAGAATTCTCTATATGAAGCAAAAAGTCCTTTCTGTTCCTGAATTTATATTTCTTTCTTAGGCTTCAAAACATTTTCTCATAACATACTTTGGTTTTATAATGTATAAGAACATAACCAATATGAATCAATACTTTGGTTTACAAAAATTAAATAACATTTTACAAAATTCTGAATTGTTTATAAACAATTAAATACTGTTTTATGTAGTTTAATTACAGTCGTGTAATAATCCTCAATTGCAACAGAATTATATGTAAAAAGCTAGTGAACGAAATACATACATGATTAATGTAAATGCAAAACTTGGTATCCCCAGATAACCTTGACAAAATGGTTAACATAATTAAGTCCACCGGAAGTATGACCTAATATCTCAGAATTCTTTCGCAGAATTAAGTAGATGTTTATTTAAAACATATCAGATAAACACCCGCTTGTGCAGGAAAGCAAATATGAAATCTTGTAGGATGTGGAAAGAAGATTAGAGAGTAGCATCTAAAATGTAGATTTTTAAAGACTCCTCAGATGTTTCTAAACATGACTGAAATTCAGAGGATATGCTAGTCAGTTGGTTGAAGGGGTATATTCTTTGTATAATAATTCATGCACCGTAATATTTCAGTCAGAAAACAAAAGAAAGAAAGTCAATACTAGAAGAAATACGGTTCTAAAATTCTTTGTATAATAATTTGTGCACCATAATACACACAAAGAAACAACAACACAAAGTAAATCAACTTTAAGAGATATACTGGTCTAAAATTCGGTAATTGGGAATGTAACATCTTTATGTAAACCTATCGTATGTTCTGTACAAGTAAACAAAAGTTATTTATTTTCGAATAATTTATCTCAGTTAAAAAGTATCAAACTTCTACACATGTGTTTAATAATTCTTTTCTGGAACTGTATTTTCCAGAAATGCAGCTTATTTGCCGAAGTTTAAATTACAAAACGCAACTTTACAATTTCTTTTGATGAACGAGCTACACCCATTCCTTGAAATTAGATCACCTGAATAGTGAAATCATGCATTTGCTATCAAATACTTCTATGGTCAATAGATCTGAAGCCGATTGGAGCTTTGAAGGCCTGTTACTAAGGCAACGAATTTTCGAAGGTTTATGAAAAAAGAAACCAATCAGGATCAATAAAGAGTAATATAACCGTCGACAAAATAGCATGGTAAATTGTCTCTTCCGGATCAAGAAATTCGTAAAGAAAATTAAACCTTCCACGGTGAATGTTTGTTGATTCAAGTCAAGTCATGAGTACGACACAGTTGTGGATATAATTACCGTGGTTCCTAAAATGCTGCCAAAGCTCAAAACATATAAGGAGATGATTATGAAACACTCAACGGAGCAGCCATAAAAGAGGTATTTTATACCATGATCATACAGAATTAATACATCACAGTTCCAAATGAAAAGTCAGTATTAAAGGATGAAGTGAAGTATAACCTATTAAATAACATTGGTGTTGAAAATTAGGGGACTCTACTCATTCTGTTGATTATTTCCAGAACTAATGTAAAGATTTTAATGCAAAATTTAATTTGTTATAGTCAAAAAGGTGTACCATCCAGTAATCATGGTACTCATGTGTAATTGTGTGTAAGGCGTAGGAAGATCTAAAACTGAGGTTGCAAGATTGAACAAAAGTTGGCCACTCAGTTAATATCTTCACTTTCAAGAAAATCTGGCACCAGATTAGATCTCTAAGAGTGAACGTTCCTGTCCGCAAAAGCAAGCTGAGACCCAATTGCACTTTCGAAAAGATGAGCATAGGGCTCTAAGATCTTTTTATCTTTACCACGCAGTACATTCTGTGTCAAAGACATGGAGGTTTGTGCACCTACCCAACATGATGCTTGTCCACACAAGCAAACCTCCAGTGCCACATTGGTATCTTTCTCGATGTTTGAGGATGTGTCATGGGTTTCTAGTTCTTTCCAAATAAGGGTACGTTGAAAATCAGTGGTTAGCTTCAATCGAGACTCATTTTTTATGAGAACAGCTTCTCATTGAGCTTGGTTTGAAGCCCATTTTTTTCTGCACCTGCTAACTGTACTGTCTTGCGCATAGAACTAAGCGAGTTGCAAACAGCTGGTTTCAGACAGTTAGAGCTCTTTGTTCGTCTTTTCAGAGATATAGTTGGACCTCATTTCGTTTTTATGGACAACAGTGCTTGTCCACATAGGACTTATGTGGTGGAATGATTTCCTGTAAAATGAAAATATTAAATGAAAAGCTTAGAATAATAACTGGAACAATAAAAGTGAGAATAATAACCTATAGAACATGTCTAGCACTCTCTTGGGAGGGCAACATTAACTCGTCTTTCCACTCCGAGAATCGTTCAGCACTTGAAAACAATCTTATTGATTAATTACAATAGACTGCAATAGGGATACATAAAGCCTAATTTCCATTATGAAATCAAGTTTTAAGAGCTTTATGACTGTAAGATGGGATCATACTTCCTATTAGCCGTTTTTCTCACTCGATCTCATTAGATCTTCATCGATTGCATCTTCTATTTCTGACTTTCCTCCGCTGATGAAGCTTACTTAAGATCACGACTGTTGAATGGTATATGTGATTGTATTATATCAACCAACATTCACTCAAAATATTATTAAAATACGCCCTTCAGTTCTGAAAATAATCGTCCAAATGTCAAAATTCTGTTAATTTTGAACACCATTGTATTCAACATTGTATAGTTGTTTTATTACAATAAAAATATTAAATGACATGGTTTCTTAAATAATCCCACTCTCGGGAAAACGAGATTAATATTTACAAAGAGGCATTTAAAACGCATTAGATCCGTCCACAGAATAAACAGAGATATAGAAGAATTCAAGAAGTGCACGATAAAACAGTTTTTCTTCATTTCTGTAGAAAATTTAATATTTATTAATTATTTTAATTAATTCATTTTGTAGCGAAATCAAATAAATGCTTAACGTTTGTGTAATCATATTCTTATTATTGAAAATATTCAAATTCTGAATAAAGGGCTAACTCTGCATCGAACGCCTTTTCTATGGGTTCTTAGTCTCATTATGAATGCAGCATAGCAAGAAGCTAACCTCGCGGTCAACGAAAGATTGCCGTAACTATGTTAAACCTGCGATGTTCTGATTGAGCAAATGCTTAAAATTCCCGCATTTGAATGCTCATTTGCTTCCACTTAAGCGTTAGAATGAAATATACATTTAATGTAAAAAATTCAGAAGCATTTAAATCCAAACTCACAAATAATCAACTGACATTATGAAAAATTATTTCTCAAGACAGTCATGCGCACATGACACTTAGAAAATATTTATTTCTCTAAATCTAGGTGTATTTTTGTTTTTCTCCGTGTATAACGTCCATACGAGTTGTAGAGTTGAGTACGAGTTGTAGTCCATACGAGTTGTAGTAATGAGTTGTAGAGTCTTTTTAGAAGTTTTTGAAGCAAAGAAACCGAAGAAATCCTCATTATTCTCGCTGAGATTGGAGCTCTGGGCCTCCCGAATACGCTTTGAGCGTGCTTCCAATTACACCAGAAGGCATACGGAAAGGATGGAGAAGCTATTTTCTTACCCCCCTTTAATAGGGCGAGTGGGGATGAGGCGACCCATCGCTAAATCCTGGGGATAATGAACTATCGTCAGCCAATTTTTTTGTAGGGGCGCCACTGTAGAATCTTTTTAGAATTTTTCGAAATAAAGAAACTGAAAAATTCCGCATTCCCATCGCCAGGATTCGAAGTCCAGATCTCCTGAATACGCACTGAGCGTGCTTGCAGTTACACCACGAAGACATGTAAAAAGGACGGAGAAAATACCTTTCAGAGTCAGTTCTTACAGATTTCTGCAAACAACCCCACTTATCTGCTTTGGGAAATAGCCTCTGCATGCTTTGCTGTATTCTAACAAAAAGATTTCTTTTAATACGACAGCATGCAGTCGTGCTTTTAGTATTTCTATGATGGTATGTTTATAGAAGGCTTAATAATAACATTCATTTCAAGCTGAATCATCACGCCAGCTCATTTGCAGTTATTTTCATACTAAGATATTTCGTGAAGTTTCAAAAATGAATTTTTTTGGTTAATGATGTAATTTGACCCCCCCTTTTTTAGATGGTGCCACTAAAACTGGTTGTTGATTTAATCATTTGTTTTGAGTGTCATTATATAACGCTTTCGAGTATAAAAGCGGTTGAATATTTTATTTTGTGGAGCTATTATTTTTGAATTATGAGGCAAATGAAATTTGGATTACCCCATCACAAAAGCTTGCACGTTATCTCGCAGAAGTATATGGCGATCCGTTAATAAAAATGATGGCTAATATTTGGTAAAGCTGCGTGAAAAGATCTACGGAGAGAAAAACACAAAACAAGAGCCTTACGCAGAAAACGTAAATCAACAGAATCAGAGGAAGAAAGGAAGAGCATCTTCCAAAAACTCAGAAAACAAAAGGCTAGTTATAAACGCCAAATCGTAGAAGCGAAACTTAAAGCCTGGCATACATACTGTAACAATAACAAAGATATTTATGGCCCTCTTTACAAGATAGCAACGAATAAAATCTTCAGACCCAGTAGGCTTCACCTCCCGCGCACCAGTAACTCCAAAAACAACAGCACTGATGACACCCATACCACCCTGAAAGCAATCCTAGACGCAGTCCTCCTAAACGATAACGAAGATGGAGACATGGAAGAACAGAAGACTATGCGCCATAATAAGAATCCTCCAGATTCAGAAAACTACTCACCATTCACCCATGGTGAACTAACGCTAGTTAACAAAAATGTTAATAACAAGAAAGCTCCGGGCATCGATGGATCTGCAATCAAATTGTGAAACTTATCCACTATACCAACCCCCACATAATTCTACAGTTTTGCATCAAATGTCTGGAACTTAGCACCTTCCCAAAATGTCTTAAAATTTGTCAAATCATTATTTTCTTAAAGAAAAATAAATCACTCGATAGTCCAAATGCTTAATGCCCAATAAATCTGCTTCCTGCCCTAGGTAAAGTTCTAGAAGGCTAAAGTACCACTTCCACCACGAAGGAGATATCCGCGACTACCAGTATGGGTTCAAAGAACATAAATCCACAACTCATGCCATACAAGCAGTCCTAGACCACGTTAATAGCAATAAAATAAGCAATCTGCATTCGGCTATCATGTGTCTTAATCTCAAAAATGCTTTTGATTCATTATGGTAGCCTGCCATTCTCCAGTCTTTCCGCAACTTCGGCTGCCCACTCAACATCCACAAAATCATTGAAAACTTCCTCCAAGATCGCAGTAACATCATACTGCACAAAAACAGCTTAACTGCTAGAGCATAAGCACGTGGATGTCCCCAGGGAGCCTGCATGAGCGCAGATCTTTGGAACATGAAGTTTAACGATATTATAAACGGGCAATGGTCCAACTTCGCCAAAATTACAGCGTTTTGTTTTCGTGGTCAGCTAGCGAACACAAAAAGTTCTTCAACGAAATTTCCAAGAAATAATTAATATATTTCATCATTGCTGTAAGAGACATAAATCAGAAGTCTCTATCCCCAAGTCGCAAGTAATGATCATTCATAAGCGGGGACAGAAAATTACAAAACAATTCTCAATAAAATTAGAAACAAGTAAAATTAAAAACGTCAAATCATTAAAATATCTTGGGTTACTGCTCGACCGAAAATTCAACTTCATAGAACATCTCCGGTATATAAAGAATCGTACCCACCAAATTGGAGAGAATCTTCGCAGAATGCAACGGTTTAACTGGCGATTGAATCCTCAAATCACCAAGATCCGTTACAAAACCATTATCACATAAATCGTCACATGTGGAGCTGCGATATGGACCCTGTCGATGACGGAAAGAAAAAAGAGTTTGTTGACATCCATACAGCGACAGTTCATGCGTGTGGCCACATCACGCGTGGCTTTCGTACCCCCTCCAGCTCAGTCCTCAACGTCTTGGTAGGCATTATGTGCTACATTTTCACGCAATTGATGAGGCTATTTACTCTTCAGTCCTTCAACTCAGGAAAAGCATCAACTTCAAGAATTGCATCTATTCTGCAGATGATTACGAACGTTACCCTCCTCTATACAAAAGACATCCAGCCGATCCCCATACCAAAATAAAAATCCAAAAGAACATCGACCCAAGAAGCAAAGGAATTGAAGCTTACACTGATGGATCAAAAATCGAAGGAAAAGTCGGATGTGCAGCATTCTTTCAAATGCAACAACATCTGGACTCTGAAATAAAATAGAAAGGGTACTTAAATAACTCCAATAGCATACATCAGACAGAACTCTCAGCAATAAAGGCTGCCATCAGCATTGCATCAATAAACAAGTTACCCCAAATATCCATTAACTCAGACAGCGAAGCAGCCGTACTCTCCATCCGAAATCCAGACGATCACCTGGCCCATGAAATTAACCAAATCTCTAAGAATCTCAATACTGAAATAATCATGACTTGGATCAAAGGGCACAGCGGCAACGTTGACAACGATACCGCCGACAATCTGGCAAAAAACAGCAGCTCTTACCCAAGAACCCAAGTTCCTCAACCTCAAACTTCCGAAATCGCAACTACGACAAATCCTAAACAAACATCTAAGCCACGAGTGGCATGAAGAGTGAAATAATGCTACAACAGGCCGGCACACTCACCAGTTCTTTGCAAAAATCGACACAGAAATCAGAAGCTCGCAGCTCTTCCTAACCTATTACCTCACAGGTCATGGCCCATGTCCAGGTCATTTTCATGTCAAAAGGAACCTCTCCAATAGCGACAATTGCGTCTGCGGAGTCAAAGGAGATGCAGACCATTACCTATTCTTCTGCCCACTTATAAGTGACCTACACATTCGGAAACCCACCAATCTAGATCTTAACTTTCAAAGACTAATATCTCAACGCCACCTATATCCAAAAATCATGAATGTACACCAAAAGCTTAGTGCTCTAGGACTGGACCTATGCCAAGTCACGCCTTAGGACCGAGAATGAAAAAGAGGAAAGACCAATGTCTATGTTACACCCCAATAATTGACTTCCCGCAACATTAACAATTTTCGTCATGCTCCAAAACACCGAACCTACTAACGATCATGAATTTTATTTATGAACTTTGGACTTTGGACTGAAAGATCTGAGCTCAGTACAGTTTTACATGTAACAAATATCCTTACATTTCAAGAATCAGACTCCCAATAATAACAACATCAAATCCCATATGTTCAACCACTTACATAAAAATGCAAAATTTTCAATGCAATGATTTCCAAAATATCAACTTTACTATTTTCACGTAATCCAATATTTTAATGAATATACTGATCAGTTCTTGTTATTTATGTAATTTTCTATATAATTTTATGCTATTTTTCTTTTATGTTTAAATGTAACAACTCCGATGTACAACTCCAGTATTACTTATAAATAGCATGTAGTCAGTTCAAGTTTTTCATATTCTAACTGGTTGGTGTATTGGGGCAATACCTTTTCGATTCTGTAGTGAAGTATCTGGTGCCCAATGCACCTTTACCTGTTTACTTGTTTAGTTTTGTAATGCAAAATCTCCCGATTTTGTTTTTAATAGGAAACAGTTTAAATCTAATGGAATTAAAAATTTAACAGGTTATCAAATTAATAAATGGAACCATTTCCGGTTATGTATTCTTAATCATCTGTATTTATTTTCATATTTAAAAGTAGCGTTTTAGTGGCACTATCTAAGAAATAAATAACTAGTTAAAAGCGGTAGGTAGCATAACTATATCATTGTCAAAAGTTGTATGTTTCTGAACTCTATCCTTTGGAGAGAGCATTTTTTTAATTCTAATCTTTAATTATCAACTACAGTTTTCAGTTTCATGCCATTGAAATCTTTCCCACACAGTCCCAAATTTTTCTAATTTCTCTTTAAAACTGTATATACCCTCCAAGTATTAAAATTAGGGATTTAGTATGAGTTGAATAATTTCCAGAAGAGTTATGAACAGTTCATAAATACATTTTTGTGTTTTCCTAATTATGATAACAAGAAAGTACCTATTTATGTATTTCTGGTTATACTAAGTTAATATGATTCTACTACTAATTTAAAGAGTATTTTTTGCAAATCGTTTAATGTTATCATTCGGTTAATGTTTTGAAAATAGCCGTGGCTAAACGTGATCACTTATAAGGTGCTTGCTGTAATTGATGAAACAGTTTGAGATTCTCCATGATTTAAATTCTTATCATTCATAGACAAAATAGACAAGTTATACTAAATTGCAAAGAACATTTAGATTGGACACTAGTTTAGTTTTTTAAGAATTCGCAACAGTTTGTTTTTTTATGCGTTGGTACGATGGAGCCGTAATGATTATGTTCTTTGCATAATGAACACTCTGTTTAGCGTTTTTTTCAACGTTTGTTCATCACTAACCAGATAGCTTTAAACTTTCTACGTTTTTAAACATCAATCTTAAACTGTAGTCCTGCAAAACAAGTAAACCTAATATTATCAAATTTTTTTCTCAAAGCGCTGAATCTTTATTTTTTATTTACGTTACACTTTATTCTGTACATCAATAGAAATTTGGATATTTACATATTATCTTATCAATCACTTTCACCAAGCAGCGCGGTTTAGCGCCATTTAACGTCACAACATCTGCGCTTTCATTTGATGTAACCCTGCTTTCTCAATAATTCCAGCAGAATCCCATTTGCAACTGCACTCCTCTTCATTTACATCTGTTCAAGCGAATTAACATCTGTTGAATAGGCTGGTTTGATTTATTATCGTAAAGCATGCTAAGGCTAAAAGTCTTAGAGAAAAGATGCTTCCACGGAAGTCTTCCTTAGGGAAATTGACTCGTATCCACGTTACACATAAGGAAAATCACGAAAACGCCTATGCAATTAGCTCGTTTGCTATTTGAATCGAACTCGCTCGAATTACCAATGTTCTACGACTTTACCGGTCGGCTTCTAGTGGTTCGTTTGAATACGGAAAAGATTGGTCGGCAAAAACCTGCGGGAAGTTTGTACACCTTGTGTTCTAAGCATAGCTTTCGATAAAATTGGAGGGTTTATCGAATTAATAAAAATCAACGGAAGTCTTTTTGTGAAGCGCAGAAATGATGCAGGTCGAACACTTTGGTAGAAGTGGCTATTTAGCGAATTGTGTATAGAAAGGGACGAATGTTTTTATTGTAAAATTTGTAGATAGAAATGCAGCTCTGAATTTCGTAGGAACGATTAGCTCAAAACGTTCGCGGTTCGATGGTAGCCAACTTTCGGGTAACTTCCAACTACCGGATAATACACCAATAGCGAAATATTTCTTTTTCCTCTTCCATGTTTCATATTTTTCCCAATTCGAAATTTCTTTGCGTACATCACCAAATTCGTTCTTTATTTTCGACATAATTCTGCACCAACATTTATCTGAACTGCAATTCAATGAAATGCGCATAGCTTTTAAGAAATTAAAAATGTGCACAGTAAATCACATTCACGTATGAATATAATAAATATTTTGAAAATATACCTCATATCAAAAGTATATACTGCTAATAAATTGTACGTATATTTCGGAATAATTTAACATACTTATGAATACCAAATAGTTAAACCGCTTTTCCTGGTTTTGAACTCTAGTTGCATTCTAAGTGATTAATGCTGGCATTGCACTGATTTAAGTATTTCATTGAAAAATAATTTATTCATGAGCCGCACTCCCGCATTGCTGTCCTCCTTTCGCTCACGTACTTGTGTTTGCTGGAGCAATTTGAAACCCCTAATGTTATCTTTCATGAATAATTATGCTAAACTTTATCTCAAATAAAATTAACAAATGAAAGAAAGATTTTCTGTTTACTTAAATCCAGAGTTGAAGCTTAGAAAATCGAAATGCTTGTATACGGAAACTCAGTTTTACAATAACGATCGTTTTAACCTTAATGTCTGCAGCAAATGAAAATTTAATGCCGACAATTATTTGTTTACGCAGAAACATCAACAGAAAATTAAAAATAAAAGAGGCTTCCTACTTGCAGCAGAATTTAAATTATACGTCGGTTTTAAATGAATAAAGTTTTATTAATGAAAAGAATACATCTTGTTAATGTTTATAAACAATTTGGTAAATTATGCTTTCTTAGTTTAAATCGGTTTCGAAAGTAATGGTAAGTAGTTTGTACAAACATTAAAATTTTGAGAATGAGATCTTTTCGAATAATAAATGTCAAGAATAAAAACTGCATAATCTGAACATTAACATCTGAAGCGCAGGAGCGAATAAAGAAACAAAGGAAATCAACATACGTCAATAATTTTGCCATCTGCAGCGATTATTTTTTATGCTTATTTTTTATGATAAACATTAAGCCAAAATGTAAGAAATATCTTGCGTTAATATTAATTTCATAAATCAAAATCATTTTATTGTTTGCAATCCAATAATTCATTACTTTTCCTCTATATCATAATTTTACTACCAATGTATTCGCGTTAGAAGTTAGTATTTTTAAATCACTAAAGATTAAAAAATATCTTAACTATTAGAAATATAGGCAAGCTTAATGTGATTAGGTTTGTCTACAGCTATTTTCATGACATTTACCGAATGAAAAAATTAAACGACGAGAAAAAAATATCCTTTAAAACAATAATGGAATTTAACCCAAAGCATCAAGAAACGTATAAACAGGTACTTTCACAGTATTTTAGTTAGGAAAATACAAAATGTTATCTATGAATTATTCATAACATCTTTAATGTTCATTTATGACCTGTTCATAATGTTTCTAGAAATTATATGACTGATGCTGTACCCCTATATTCGGAAGGTATCTCTCATTCGCAGAGTACCTACTAATGTAAAAATTAAGCAAAAAAAGGTAAACTTAGTTTGTCGAAGGTGTTTTCAAGAATATGTTTTTTCAAGAGAAAAAAAAAGAATCGACATAATTTTTTGGTGCTCCTGAAAAAGAAAGACTTGTAAAGAAGTCTTACAGTTCATAAATAAAATGCTGCTTTTTGTCTAATTTAAACAGTTGACTGAAATCATGAAGCTGTTTGATGATTTGACCCTCGCTTGTCGATATTTGTGTAACGCCTGACAATTTTTATAACCTATTTTGACTTTATTTGGCGAATTTATTTTGTTATATTTACCTTTTATTTGACAATTTTACTTAAGTTTAAAAAATTATTCTCTAATAGTTCATTCATATTAACCGAATTCTTTATCCCAATAAGCGATGCATTTTCCATGTTTTCTTATACAAATGGGCGGGAGATCTACAAATCGATAAAAATATCTGTATGATAACATTAACCGCGATCACATTAAGTGACATTAGATTCAGATTTTGTCAGTGCGCAGCATTTAAAACCGTGCATGTATATAAAAATTCATTCCTTAGCACAGAGTTGTATTCTTAGCAGAAATAAACTTCTCATGCCATAATTCGATGTCGTACGAAATATGTTACCAAAAGGCCACTCTGAAATTCAGAAGTGGTAATTTATATTAAATTCAGTTGCAGTTAGTGCTAAGTAAATAATTCATTACATAATCAGCGCTAGCGACAGTTTTTCATGTGCCTTGACATATAAATATAGACATATTTTTGCTAAAGTCAAACACATAAGAACTATATGACTAGAAGCCGGGATGCTTTCATGGAGCATTTAAAAAAAAACTGTCTCATTAGTGAAAAATCACCAAAGCATCTATACAGTCAGTTCGTTATGCAGGATTCAAATTTAAATCGAAAACAGCGTCTAGTTCTTATCTGCTGGGTCATAGGTGGCCAATATCGATATTAGAAAAAGGACCAATAAATTACAGGACTGCTGTATTTTCATCTGAATTCCATTGAAATAGATTAAAAGTGTAGATGCATAGTAAATCGAAAATTTCAGTCAAATTTCATTTGCATTTTTTCAAGAAATAGGAGACTATTTCTTTTGTTTGATTTACAAAAAATAACTTTTACTGCATTTACATTTTATTTATGATATAATAAGTTATGAATCTTGTATAATTAAATTCAATGTAATAATCGAAAATAGATTTAAAAAAAATATGACAACTGTAACATTAACATTATTCAACATAAGTTGGTGGTTATAAAAATATTATATATATTTCGAAGTGCAATTTAAGATGTTATAATTTTTTTAAATAGAAACATTACTGGGATCATTTTGAACAGTAGTTTTGCTTTTTCAAATTCCGCTAAAAAGAAAGAAAATCAATACGAACTTCTATTTCAAAATATATAAAGCCTTTTCTATATTCAAATCAAATCCAACGTTCAGATTTACCTAAAAAATGAAACTTTGTGTATTTATTTGTCTATTTCTTAAGAATAGATCTGAATGAAATGTTGTCGATCTTACAGCTTTTAAAACGTGCAGGCATTGTATCTAAAAACAATAACTTGAATTTATTGATTGGCTTAATACTAACTCCCTTGGAAAAAAGAAAGTGAAATCCCTCGGAAATTTTGGAGGTAGCTTTTTATGACTGCAGATTATGCGGCTAACGCATTTTTCCTTTCTCAGCAGATGCGTATATTTCGTTGTGGATCAGAATGGATGAATGGACAAGTAATGTCAAATATTTTGCTTTCCCCAAGAACCAGCTTATTTGACAACAATTTCTTTTTTCTCATTTGTGACTATATGGATATCAAGTAAAGAAACAAACTAGCCTTTTTTTTGTTGTTGTTGTTCTATATTTTACTGTTTCATAGTTGATAGTTGAAGGTTAAGTGACGTCAAATACCTGATAAAGCTCTGTGATTATGTGACAGAATGAAAATTGTTAACTTCTTTTACATTCCTTAAAAAATTCAGCTTTTTTTTACGCAAATTATTTTACGTATATTGCCTCTTTATCCCGTGTTTTTCTCTGAAATATTTCCGGATAAGATAAGCGGTACAAAATGGGGAGGAGAAAAGATGCTATAAAATTAACTCTAGAAACTAGAACTTAAATCTATCATTTTGACTTTTGCAAACATCATGCCACAACATTATCTTCCATATTACGAAGACATTTAATGCAGCCTAAGCTGTAATTTCTTATGATTCAGGTTTCATAACTCTTATTTGTGAGTAAAACCTTTCATTTTTTCTATAATTTTATTAAATTAAACTCAGATTTCAAGAAAGATAAACTTTAGAAGCTTGATGTATCAAATGTTTTCTCTTCTGGTGGGATTTCAATTGGCATATCTACCATCTTGTCAGCACTGCGAATCGCAAAGCCTATCGGCAGGTCGCTACTTGAAGATAGGCTTTGTTCCTAATTTGGGTTTCCAAGCCTATGATCATACACGGAGTAGAGATATGCAAAATCTGTTGGTTAGAAAGTATTTTTGTATGATTGACGTCAGAGTGAAGGACCTAAGACATTTTGTTTCGGGTCGCCGCAGTCAAAAGTGAGAAAATATGTTTAAAACCAGCTGGAGATGAGCCATACCTCTATCACACAAATCAAGGTTCAGCTTCTAAAGATTATATTGTATTCGGTTATTCAATTACAGCAATGCACATGAAGGGCATCTGCTTACACTCGATCCCGATTTAGATTGAGAGAAAATATGCATGGAATTTTATTCCCCTATTTCCAAACCATGAAGTTTCTGAAATTTGGAGAGACGCAGAAAGGGTTTTAAAGAGACACAGAAAGCGAAAAGTTGCAAATTAATAACTAATGAAATTAATTTTTATTTTTCTTTACTAGGTCACTTACCATACAATTTCAAAAATACGGCTCGTGCATAACAGAAGAATTTCACGAGAAACTTCTAAGGTTTCTATTTTTTTAAATAACCAGTTATTTTATAATTTAGATCTGTCACTTCTCTCTTCCACTTCCCTATTAGAATGTAAATTAATTCGAGAGATAACGTGGGATTTTAGGATTCTAAGACTGAGCGTGTTTCTGCCTCTCAAGGCCACGTTACTACGTTAGCTAGCTCAGACAAGACTATTCTTCGGCTTGCATTATAGTTGCCGATATTTAAATTATTACGCCGGTGAGAACTGTGAGACGACTTTGCGAGATGCCTTTGGCTACTGGTTTAAGCTTAAATTTAAAGTTACCTATTACTAATTCACATCGTCACAAGTGGTTGGCTAATTTGTAAGCACGAGTTCGTGCATTTTTGTTCCAGTTCTGATTTAATAAAAATGTTTGCTTTAAAAACCTTCTTAAGACTTTGTAGTTCCGTTAAAAAAGCGATAACTCGCTTTAAGTCTGTTAGGATTTTGGACTTTACAAGCTGTCAAAAAAACATTTTTTGTTTTTCAGCTCTGTAAAGTTACTTCGAACAGATCATCAAGGTACACAGCAGCCACAAATTTTCAATCCTTCTAATATTATTCTGCATGTATCATAAATGAATGGGTTTGAGAACTGTTTTCGCAATGAATTTACATTTTAAGAATTAAATAATCCTGAACGCTTGCGAAGGTAAGATATAATATATAAGCACAATTTGCGTCTAAAATTTCCTATTGCTATATTATTATTAAACTGAAGCATTCGAAATAACTTTCTCTCTAGTAGGATTTTTTATTAAAATAAAAATATTGAAAATAAAGTCATTAATCTTATTCAAGGTAATAAATCTTATGAATATTATTAATTTTTATTCTTGGAATGATACTTTTCATTTAATTCGATAATCCTTAATTGTAGTACAAGCTTATCGAAACAAAACATGATTTTTTTCTCTGTAGCTATGGGAAAATTTAAAGGTAGATTCAATATATTTCAATATATAAAAATAGATTCAATATATAAAACCTAAACTATCACCAACAGAAAACGTTTTGCGTTTCTTAATTTGATGATTGCCAAATGCACTGTGAGATTAATTACCTACTGGTAATGAGAGGGAGAATAAAAAATGTATATGCTTCCTTTTAGAACAAGTTCAGGAATAATTTAAAACATGATGAATATTGCATGTATTTGCTTTTCTTTCTCAACATAATTTATACATTCTGATACTCTGTATGCCATTTTATACTTTTTTCCTATTTATTAACTTTATCCGTCTTGCAACTTTTCTCTTATGATTTTTTAATTATTTAGGTACTTCTCATACAATTAGCAGGTTTAATAGTGGTAATACATTTCATAACAGAAATATTCAAAAAAAATCTGAAAGAGCAGTTTTTAACGATCACTCCAAAAGCCTCTTTTAAAGTTTGATATGGTTTATCAGTAGAAAGTATCAATAGACATGGCTCAGGTGGAACAAAGAAACATTTTATAAGATAACAGGGGGATAAGCATTTAGACTAACATGAGGATGTTATATATCATTAGCACTTTTAAAAAGGGAAAAAATATTTAATGTTTTTAATTACCTATATCCTGAATTAAAGGCATTTTTGTTTATATCAATCAGATTAAAAAGTAAAAAAATGACATTTTTAAAAACTACATTTATCGCTTTTGAATAGTTTTGTTTTTAACAATTAATAACAGACAGATTAAATATGAAAAAAATTATATCTTGCGTTTTAATGAATGGCAGCAGACTCGAATGAAAAGCTAAACTATGCAAAATTGGGTTGCAGACTAATAACCCTTTACGGTTAATAATCTGAAATAAAAGTTAATAGTCAGTAAATCTTTTAATTATAAAGTTTAAACTGCATTAAGCAAAAATAAGCACTATTATATATGCACTACATATATATATATGTAGGATTACAGGATCAAGTGCACGAGATAAGTATAAAGTAAATTTATTACGAAATTACTAGTATGAATGAAAGATGATAAAAGATGGGATGATAACATGATAAACTGACATAACTAAGGATAACCCCACGACTAAGAATAGTCCAAGAATTGTTCATGTAATAATCAACAGTTCACAGTTTGGCTTATCTTGTTGAATCTCGGGAACAAGATCAGAATTCACATATGCTGGTGGATTCTATAACACCACTGGGACATCATTCCTCCTCAAACTTCCTGGAAGGCAAGTCAACTGAGAACACGTCTGTTCTCGTCCACGTTTGGAACTCGTCTGCTCCACACCACCTCTGGTACTCGTCTGAGCTGTTTTGCGCTGCGCTGGGCTGGCGGCAGATGACGTCACCTCGCAGGCGTTTCTGATTTCCCACATGTATATATATATGAGCGTCCGGTGGCGAAGTGGCTAGCTCGTCGCGCAGCTGCATCAAAAGCCCAGGGTTCGATCTCCCCGAGCTGAGCAAGGTTGATTCAGCCTTTTGTCTCTTAAAGGAGTCTATAAAATGAGTACCTAGTTCGCTTGGAGACTGAACACGGGGGGGAGGAGGTTCCTGCGACAAGCTGACCACTTGTCCAGGGCATATGCTGATGCATTCTGGGGCCCAAAATATAAAGAAAGCAGAAAAAGGGCACTGCAGGCCTTGACCCACTAGGGCTGTTGCGCCACTGAGTTTAGTTTATATACATTGGTTATCATATATTAAGGAAAAATCACAAAAAATAGTGATAACTCCCTCAAAAAAATAACCGTGTAAAATTTGAATTATGCCCAAATTTATTAAATCCCAAACCGTGTAAAATTTGAATACGTTGCCAAGTAAGAGTAGCTACGTAAAACTGCAATATGCAAATTAGTGGTGCTGTACTCGGATCATCTGCGAGGAGCATAAAAGTCCATATTTGAGAGCAAGCCCACATATTTCACTGTCTTAGTGACATCAGAAATATGAGATTGCCAATTCGTAACAATGACCTCCAGGCATCACTTGCCTGCAGAACTGCGATGGAGAGCCATTGGGAGACTAGAGGACAAAGTCAAACAGAAGTGGCCAGATGGCTAAATGTGAGTCCTTCTGTGTTTCACAGACTTTGGCGGCAATTTCAAACGACACATTCGGCATCTAGGAGGTTCAGCCAAGGACGGCCAACTGCTATGATGAACCCCGATGACCGATATTTGACGTTATATGCAAGCAGGAATAGAACCGCTACTCCGACTCTTCTTAGATCCTCCCTTACTGAAGCTACCGGAAGATTGGTGTCAACGTCAACTGTGGCTTCATGAAGGTGGTCTGTATGCGAGGCAACCAGCCATTTGCGTGCCGTTCACGTCACGCCATAGGAGGGACCTTTTGCAGTGGGCACCACAACATGTGCACTGTACGCCTGATCAATGGAGGGTTGTTCTGTTTACGGTTGAGTTCAGTTTTAGTCTAGAAAGCGACAGCAGGCGTTATTTGGTATGGAGAGAGCCTGTAACCCGTTATCATCTGTCAGACATCCGTGAAGGAGATGCATACGGAAGAGGCACTGTCTGTGTTTGTGGTAGCATCTCTTTGGGTGGACTCACAGACCTCCATGTCTTTCCAAGGGGAACCGTGAATGCTCAGGATTATAGAGATGACATCCTTGATGCTTATGGGCGCCCATATGCCAGGGTAATAGGTGATGCTTTCCTGTTACAGGACGACAACGCAGAACCACACAGGGCTCGCATCGTACATGATTATCTTCAACAGGAAACGATTATGTGCATGGAGTGGACAGCTCGATCCCCGGACTTGAATCCTATCGAGCACGTTTGGAATGCTTTAGGGAGACGTCTAGCTGCTCTCAATCTACCCCCTCAGACCCTTGCCGCGCTTGCAACTGCTTTGCAAGAGCAATGGCTCTCGCTTCCTATGAAACTGATAGACCGCATAATTGAAAACATCACACATCGCTGCATTTGCTGTATTGCTTCTAGAGGCGATCATATTCCATACTGAAGGTACATTTCCTACAGCAAACTGACACCTTCGATTTGTTCATTTTATACATGTTCTAATTTCTATACTACCATAATTGT
This sequence comes from Stegodyphus mimosarum, assembly GCA_000611955.2. NCBI lineage: Eukaryota > Metazoa > Arthropoda > Arachnida > Araneae > Eresidae > Stegodyphus > Stegodyphus mimosarum. The sequence continues at coordinate 670,162 of KK115134.1, forward strand.
CTGGTAATTTCTTTTTATATTATTTGATACGTTACTATGTGTTGTATATTGTGGGTAAGTTTCATAAAATTCTACGTATAACTTTTTCAGTAATCGTGAGTTTTGTGATTTTTCCTTAATTTATGATAACCAGTGTATATATAATAGCAGCTGTTTTAAAATTCGGTATATATTTTTCATGCTTATAACGAATATCTACTTAACTGATATAAATATATTAAAATTATCCTGGCGATAATATTCTGAAGGTTGTGAAAGCAACAATGTGTACAATTAATTATACCTCTGCAGCACACTTGTTGAAAGTAATGGCCAACGGTTGAAAACAGTGTATATTGATTTATTATCTGCGTATATAATTTCAAAGTTACGAAGTTCAGGTTCGTTAATGAGCAACAGTTATGTTGATACTTACAACAAACTTCCACACATTTTACAAAATGCTTAACTGCAATTAAAGCAGTACTTCTCGGCTCATTTATCATAGCGGCTGGAAATAATGCAGAAATTTTCAGATAACTGGAAATTTCGGAACGAAATATATATATATAGCTATTTTTTCCCAAAATCTATATGATCAGTCTAACACTAGATTCTTAAACCAGAAAGCAATTTAGCCATTTCTTTCTATCTTTGAAGGGCATATATGAATATGTTTTAATAATAAATTCGAATTTCGTAGGTTCTAAAATGCGAAAAAATACAAAAAAAATTATTCAAAGTATTGATCATGTAGCAAATATTTAATACACCAAAGATAGATCGAGTTAGTAAGGAAGAACGCTCTCATTTTGACGGATCGACCGCTGTTCGCCAAGAGTCTGGTGAAAATTTATTTAGATCCAATACACGCGATAAATTCAGCTACAAGTCATTAATTCTGGCTGTCAGGTTTCCTACGAGAAGTTATTTTGCCACATCAGAATTCCCAAATTAGAAGCTATACAGGATCATTTATATCTCAGACCACAGTAGTTAGTTTATCATCGGGTGAATGCTGAGGCTGTGTAAGATATACTGAGACAAGTTTAAAATTTATGACAATATCGTTATATTAAGATTTTAAAAAAGAAAGAAAAGCAAAAACATTTGCTGGCAGAGTTGCATGGTAACTGAAGATACTTCATATTATCCTAAAGTTTAGTTTCATCATTCATGGTTTCTTTTTCCCTTGTTCTTTGTCCCTACAGTCGCGTACAAAGTCACGCATAGTCAAATAAAGCTATCAGCATTTTATTTTTTTGACTTATTCAAAAGCTGTCTTATATATAAAAATTAAACGTTTTTACTTTTGCCTGAAGAGCACATATTACAGTTTGAGAACGAAATCCCATTAGCCCTTTTAAATCTTAGCTTTATTAAATATTCGTTTAAAATGCAGCAAATGAAAGTAGTATTTTTAAGCTTTTACAATGCTAGTCGCTCAGCGGTGTCCGAATGGATAAGACTACTGAGCAATGGTATTTCGACTTTGACTCGAATCCCGAGCTGATTGCCTGAGCATTTTCATGGTTTTCCGCATTTATAATATGAATACCAGACAATTTTCGTTAAAAGTGCTCTCCGAAGATAACGTTATCTGGACAAAAGGCTCTTGTATGTTTGTTTACCTGAACTAAAAATAAGCGACCATACGAGAGTTACTGTTTAAATTTTAAACTGTGTGGACGCAGAAGGAATGGTATTACTTGAAGCATATCCTAGAATAAGAATTTCGTATTTCCTTGCGTATTCGCCTCCCTAGCATTTTAACGCTAGATTTTGAAAGTTTTAAAAATATTTGCGTATTTTTTTTTCCTTTTTGTGTGTAGTTTCATCTTCTGAGGCCTAGTTTATTGGTAAATTCTGTTCCCTCGATTATTTTTGTTTTTACTCAGTGTATTCAATTTGTATTTACCTTTTTATTAGCATTTCATCCATATTATTTTCCCTTGCATTTATTATTGCAAGACGTATTTTGAACAGATTATTCGCTGAGTTACTCAAATAGGGCAGGTGCTGTGGTGTCCATGGGAACTCAAAATTGATCCGAAAGGTCCATGTGCAGCCAAAACGCAGCCAGTTATCTCACTGATGTTTCTGGAGTAGAGCCGAATCAAACACTTTAGAAACTTTCGAAACATGTGATTTCACCTTACTTCTATTCTTTACGCTCCAGCCTAATTGTAGCCTTATCTACTGTTCATGGATTCGATCTTTCGAATTCTAGTCTTTCGTTCGCCTTCCTTCACCTTCGTTTCTGCGATGTCCGTCTTGGGAACTGCGGTCAAGACTCATTCATGTACTTTCCCCTTGGGACTTTACAAATTAATTCAGCTGTTGGATGTGTCCGACTCAGTTAGACGTCAGATATTGTAATATTAATATTATTATATATGATTATGTGAACGTTTGTTTCTTTTAAAGAAATAATACAGTGATATTTAGCAGTAGTTTATCCATGTAATCCACTTTCTATTTGCAATATTCTTACTGTAACTGCGTTCTTCGAAAATCAAATTACTCGCATATATTTCTCCTCTCGACTTTTGGACTGTAAAATCACTTGAAAAAAGGGGGGAAACTATTAGGATAGTAAATGTACACTGCAGATTAATCCCACTGCAAAACCCAAAGCAGAGCTTCCGACTGAATAACTGTAAGCTTTGATCGACGTTTGGATAAGAATAAGGCATGTTTGCTGAAGTATGGTTTTCTCAATTGCTTGTAGGCGTCTGCAAATGCCGAACGACCTTTTATTTTTTTAAAAACAAAGACCAAACAAAGATTTTTTAAACCTAAAAAAAAAGTCTGTGCATGTACAGTATAATATTGTTATAATTTAGTAATTCTGATATAAAATAATGGTGTTGGGTATATTTGCAACAAGTGATTAATTAAAAGTTTTATTTAGATACTTACTAGTTACTGTGTTATAGCTTTGATTCTGGTGTGCATTCTTATCCCCAGACATATTAATCTGAGTTCTATACTGCCAAAATTCTAGTGTAAATTGTAGATAGCGAAAGTTTCGCGGATTTCGCTGCTTACAATTATCCCACCTTTTTACCTCATGATAAAATGGTTGCTCTACTTTTAATTGACTCATGAAAATGCTTAAAATCTTTACATAATATACCGAGAAACAAACGAGTGTGATATTACAAATTCCCGTACAAATCTGATTACTAATCTGCTACAGTTTCGTTAAGCGTACGATCGTTTGAATCCCAAGTGTTTTATATTTCTCTTTTTTGCATTTTCAGAAACACGTAATTTTGAATATTATTAACCTAATTCTAGTAATTAGGCTGAAATTCATACTATTTCTAAACCTAAATTTCCCTCTAAAATTTTACAGATTTGTGTCGGAAATAGAATGATCTAGAGAATAGAATGGTCAATGAAGGCTGACTTTTAATCCGATTACCAGGTTGCGGGTTCCAACTCTCTTCAAAAAGAGGAAAAGGACACTCACAAACTGCAACATTCGGCAGCTTGTGAGTATCCTTTTCCTTTTTTTTTTTTGAAGGCACAATATTAATCTATCCTCTGTGAATTTCGTTGAGAAACGTTCTCGAAGATAAGATGAGTAAAAGATCAGTGGGTTCGATACTTATAGTTTAAAATTTTAATCCATATTACCATGAACTCTTTGTAAATAAACATTCGCTGAAGTCACAAAACTGCCACATATAATACGGATAGTCCATCTAGTAGTTTCATCAGCTTTACATTTATGTGATAAAACTAAGTAGACGATTAGAATCAAAGCTAGAGCTTTCATCTGATGATGTGAACATGAAAAGGAAATAGCGCTTCTAAAATTAAAATACTAGAAAAATAAATGTCACTGTCATGTTTTAGTTATATCGATGAAAAATGCAAAATTTTTTGCGATTTTCTCGAATAGTCACCACCAAAGTCTGTGCTGTATTTGCAGGACAGACTATACGCAAAGAAAGTAAGTGCATCACAGATGGTAGTGGATATTCCAAATAATAGCAAAACAGTTTGTATTTGCCACCTTAGCATCATAGGAACGTGCGTGACGTTGATTTTTTGAGATTTTCAGTCATTAGAAAGTTTACTGTAGAAATTACATTGATGAAAATAAAATGTGTCATAAAATTCAACTGTTGTCGCCATAGCAAGTGAATATAGTGCTGTTTTTCAGTATAATTACACTTGAATACACGGTTTGTTCAGAGAAAACGATAACCACAGAAAATCAAATTTTGTAGATTAAAGTACTGCAATTTAAGTTATGTGAAGAAGAATTATTTTGTTTAATTGTTATGAAATTAAAACTGTTTTATATAACGAAAGCCTTCATTTGCTACAACTTTTGTTAAATAAATTCATCGGGCAGTGCACGAAAAGAAAAGAAAGTGAGAATTTTTTTAACCCATTGCGATTAAATGTTAAAAAATACCTTCCTTATAAAGTGAGAAACGTTAAATTACAGAGAATAAATTCATTCTTTTTACATAATGACTTAAGTTATTATTTTTTATAGCGAAGTTACTGAAGAATAATATTTCACAAATCAGGATTTAATTACACATTATATTTAATTACTCTATATAGCCTATTAATACTTTGACCTATTCATGTATATAAATCAATACGAGTTTTAAAAGTTATTTATCTGTTTTACAGTGCAGAGTTGGATGGGCTGGTGATGGAAAGACCTGTGGTCCAGATCGAGATCTTGATGGATGGCCTGACGTGGAACTGGCATGCTCTGATCCGAGGTGCAAAGCAGTAAGTATTTCGTTATTCCATCAATATATTTCTATTTTATATTATCTATTTCAATGCTAACAAATCAGATGGTGTCTCATAAAATCAATAAATTAAATAAAAATAAACTACATAATATATATAGCATATGTCATAACAGAAGATTGTTTCAAACAAGAAATCTTCTTTGTTTCAAACAGAAAATCCTCAGTAAATACTATAACTTATGTAACAAATTTTAGGCATCTGCATTAAAATAACATGTCAAATAGGTGGTGTTAAGACATTGTCAAATAGGTGGTGTTAAGACATTGTCAAATAGGTAGTGTTATATTGGTGGTGTTAAGACAACAAGAATGAGAGTAATATTCACAAATTTGCGAGATTAGTTTCGAAGGTTTAAATACGAGGTCTGTCCCGAAAGTAATGCGCCCAGTTTTTTTAAGACATGTATTGAACTGATTCATATAATTACTTAATATTCTTCGAAATACATTCCTTCTGCTTTAACACACTTGTTCCAACGCGATTTCCATGCTTTATATACGTCCTGGAAGTCCGTCACAGAGATGTCCTTTAGTAACCTCCTTGATGTTCTTCAGGATTCCCAAATACTGTTTTTTGATGGATTTTTTTTAATCTTCGGGAACAGAAGTTGGACGGGGCAAATCAGGACTGGAGCAACACAAAAGGTCTCGAACGGCGTTTGCTCAAGTTTGTAACAAAACCTTGCATATCGCTACTCTAGAGTTTTTTGCATCTTGATTTCGACCAAGCGCTCACATAAGAACACTGAACAGGCACTGCGATTCTCCAAAAGCTGAACGCTGAAACAGACACTGCGACTCTGCAAGAGCTCGGAGACGACTGGCGCTGGTCGCTGTGTTCCCAAGACTCCACTCACCCCTCCGTGCAAACGGCAGCGCTGTGCGACCGATAGTCGCGGCAGAAGAAAATGGGGCGCATTACTTACGGGAAAGACCTTGTATATAACCTTCTTCAACGACAGAAGTGCAAATGATGAAAAAGAAGCTCATTCTCATTGCACTTCTGGAGCTGAAGAAGCAGGTTCTGTATTTAAACCTTCGAAAGTAGTCTCGAAAATTTATAAATATTACGCTGATTCTCGTTGCCTTAGTACTTTCAATAAAAGTTTTAGGGGTATTATTCTTATAAGTTCATACAGAGACACATACATAAGTCTATATATTTTATACAGACTTACAAATACAAATTCATTATAAATTGCAAATTTTGAGATAACTACGTTTGCGTGCAGGAAGAAAATGACTTTTCATAAAAAAATATCTTCTACTGCTATAAATTTACCACTATAAATTTTCTCTACCTCAGATGACTCAAAGTTTGAATTGGGACTTATAGTTTGACTATCAGTGGTATAAGGTGTCTGAATCTTGGTACTTTCGATACTGTGCGACTTAATAATAATGCTTAAGGACCATCCCATCGCTCGATAAAAATACACCCTGATGCATGATGGTCCTGCATAAATAAGTGACTGGGTGTCAGTATTATTAAGACGTGCTTAGCAGTCTCACAGCACAGTTTGTCTGATTGTACGTTATGAAGTTTTCGGAAGTTACTTAGATCACATTAGTCTAGAACATAGGTTTCCAAAGTGGTCTATATGGACCTCCAAGGGTCTGTTCTGACTTATAAGGAGTCCATTTGAATGAAAGGAAACACTGGAGGTGGATGAGATGTAAGTATGGGTCCCCAAGACTATACTTCATTTAAACAGGTTATCACCTAAATTTAGGTGTTCCGTAAATGTCATAATGCACCTAACACAAATTTTACCTATGTACTTACATAAGAATTACTTATATAATATGCATATAAATTAACTTGTTGTTTATTGTTTATTAATTAAATATATATCATAAACGTTTGTAAGTAGGTAATTATTCGCATTGTAACAAAACTCGTATGTTGTAAAAACTTGCACATTTGATACCATCAGCAACGCATCGTGCAACAGCAATGCTTACCCAAGCATGTACCAGAGTTTTGCAAGGACAGAGCAGACTTCTACCACTTGTGGTTGTACGGACTTGCTTAATCCGTGTCAAAGACAAACGCTGCATTTCCTAATTTTGAGAAGAAAAAAGATAAAGAAATATTTTCAGATATATAATAGGTAGTTAGGTACAAGTTAAGGTAAATCAAAGTCATATTCTTTGAATTTTGAGAAAGTTAAGTATTTTTTTATAAAATATTCTTTTTTTGTAGTTCATCTGATTGCATAGAGACGTCAATCATCTTTACAATTTCGAGTACTTCCTAACATTTAACATTTTCTGTTTACGCTTTTTGGTGAACGAAGCATTCCTCTTTAAAAACCAGTATACTATTTTGCATGATATCAAGTATAACCCGAAAGCAAATCGAAAAAAAAGTTCCGTTTAGCTTTTGAGCGGATTAAGATAATTTTTGGTGGGCATAAGATGGGATTTTTTATTTGCGTTTTTAACACTTTTGTATAAAACAATTTTTGCAGAGCAACTTTATTTAGTAAGCATTACAACCTGATAAAATAATCCCCCCAGCTTAAAAATGCCCTGTATACGTAACTCAAAATAAGTTTTACACCGGAAATCAGTTTTGAATAGGTATGTCTTATTATATTTAAATAGCTTAATTTTTGTCCACAGATTACTGCTACTAAACAAGGCCGAATCTAAAAAGAAATGTAGGCAAGTATATCGTTGAATATTTGAAATTTGGTAACATTCTATCATTGCAGGGCAAACATATGTTGTTATGCCTTTTTTGCAAACGTTTTAAGCCATGGCTCTATAGAACCATCCAAGCTAGAGAATCGTCTGAGAAGGTGGCAGCCTAATAAAACAAGTAAAGATTTGAAATACTTTTAAGAGTTGAAAGAAAAACTACAGAAGAGAACTACGGCAGACATTATGCCAGCTTTGACGTCAAAAAGAGACGATGATGATTTGCAAGCGTCTTACAATACCTAATTAAAGCAAAATCTGAAAACCTGTCGAAAACAGCTAATTTTGCCAGTCATTGAAGAGATTTCAAAATCTGTTCAACACAATCCCTGCATATGTTATACTCAAAAGAAATCCTTTGAGCAACAATAAAGTTCAAAGACGTATTGATGAAATGAGCGAAGATGTTGAAAGCTTTTTGTGTAATTATCTGCAAGGGACTCATTTCTACATACATATCATTAAGATCCAAGTTTATCTGGCATTGAAGCACTTTTTGGGGTACATTTTCGTTCTTTTGCGTTTTAGGAAATCAATGAAGAACTGTGATAACGGAGAGTAAAGGCGAATTAATATTCAATGTTCTGAGAGATTATTTCATAGAAAAAACGTTTATGTTATCAAATATAATGTTAGCAGCGAGCACCTGCTATGTTTGGACGCTAGCCTGGTTTTATAAGCCATTTAAAACAATTTGTGTCCGGGGTGTTTGCAATTAAGTGCGTTATCCATCGACAGCGTTTAGTTGCTAAAACTCTGAGAAGCAGATTGCATCAATTTCCTCAATTCTTCCTAAACGCTGTGAACAAAATTCAGAGAATGCATTGAATTCTTGGTTATTTGTGCACTTGTGTGAAGAAAATGCAAGGTCTTTCATCGATTACCCCTTCATGACGAAGTACGTTGGCTGCCAAAAGGCTTATGTTTGAGAACATTTTCTAAAACTTTTTGAGACTTTTTTATACCTTTTAGTTGATTAAGATCCCAATTTAAAAGAAAATTTAATCAAATGAAACCAGATATTACTTATTTAACAGATTTGTTCACTAATCAAAGCGACCTGATAAAAATAACCGATATCATTAAGGTTAACTTGCAGTTACAAGATGGCAATCTAAATTTAATAAAAACCAAGTCAATCATTGCAGCATGTCTTGCCAGAGTTAACCTAATGAAGCAAAACATTGGACAGCGGGGATTTTCCCAGTTTTCCAATTTGCCGCAAACTGCCAGTATGATGATATTTCGATCAACATTGAACATTAAAATGCCCCCTCTTGGAGACTTTAAAGCCAGGTTTGACGATGTATTTACTATAAAAATTCCCCAGTTTGATATCAGTTCATACGGTGACACTGAAGAATCAGATGCCATGTTACAAGAACTGATAGAAATAAGCACTAACGAGAACTTAAGAGGCAGTTTAAAGAAGGATATCAGCAATTCTGGCATCAGAGAGATATACCTCTTACTTATTTTGCATTATGGACTATCGCAAAAAAGTTTTTTATGGCTTTTTCATCTTCATATCTCGTAGAAAGGGATTTCAACGTGGTCTTCAATCTTTTTAAAAAAGTAAATTAGAAAGAGAGAGAAAGAAAAAGAAAGAGACTGGAAATGACTGTCCGAATAGAGTTAAAGCCTGGCTAATTTGACGTCGAATATTTAAAATTTGTTATTAAAGCTGTAAGGTCTCGCTGGCCCAACTTGTCAGAAACTGGGATAGTGCTTGCTGCTATGTGTGAAGTCACACAAAAACGTGCGAAGGGGTTGAAACCCTTTTACTGTATCTTTAAAATTACAAATGCGTCCACTCGACGCTCACAAACTGCGCCAATTCGGCGGTTCAACTAAAAGTAAGGTAAAACTGAAAATAATAAGTAGATGAACAAATATCAAACACTTTCGACGAGGCTCTGAGATCCTAATCAACCGCGTTTTTAATTATCGCTGATATTCAGTAAGATTACTGATTTAACAGTTGAAATCTAGCACTTCTGCAAAGCTAGGTACAAAGGCCGACACGCGCTGATCTAAATTCTACTGAGCAATCAATCTCTCCAGTGTAGCTTCAAAGCAAGACTCTCACACTCTGGTTTCCATTCCTATTTTAATTCAACTAGCTTCCGCTAAATTTGAATAAACTGCTCGTGCTACTAAAATTTACGTAGTCTGGCACGGGCACTTCTAGGGGAAAAATGAAGGCTAAACAGGAAAGATAAACTTAAAATAAATGTTAGTTAAAATAAATATAAACCTTACAAAGCATCAAGTTCATCCTTCCAATTAAAAGTATTGATTTTTTGCGTACTTATTTTGTATATGAATGCTACTAGATTTGCATTTTATGTCATTTTGATTAATGCAAGCATATGAATGAAACCTTCGCCACATTGAGGCGAAGGATCGCATTTTTTTATTTTAAAATATTCGTGTTTTTATTAAAAGTAGTGAAGTACTACGTCCGCTATCAAAAACAAACTAGAAGTTGATGACTTTTTAAAAATTCAGTATTAAGGTAGTGTTCCAAGAGTACTCAGACTCTCAGATTAATTTCCACTTTGTCAGGTAAATTTTGCACTTATCCCGAGACATTTCCATACATTTTGCTTACACCTAAGCATTTTGAGACACCTTGGGCAACACTTTACCCTCGTTTTCTTTAGTGTAAAGTATTTCCCGAGTGTTTTGAAACGCTGGCGTAAAAATATTGCACTACCTGACTGGTTTTGGAAGACTTACATCTACGAAAAATAGAAGAACGCAAATGGTCTACGGGAATGTCTAGTCTAGAAGTTATGTAGTGTAATGTAACACAGAATTATTGGTTTGAATTTGACTTACACTGGATCTATTCTTGCTAGAATGTTGATTTTAAATGTTTTATTGTCCGAGAAAGAAATTCCAAAGGAAAAGCATGTCCTTTTTTTTCATATGATTTCCAGTGCAAAAGTCATGAACTGTCAGCTTGCTGAAGAGCGAGATCAGTTTCGTAAGTTTGCTATGATTTCCTGACTCTCAGAATCAAGGGAACGAGACCCGACGAATGGTTACATTTGATGATTAAAGCTCATTATTTTTATAATCTTAATAATCTTTTTCTATAAAGAAACATCAAAACTACACATGTTTAAATTACACCGCCAATTAATTTTCATATTTCTTAACGGAATCTTGTGCATTCTTTGTGGTCAGTACTCTGACCCAGAAAAAAATCGTCTAATCAAATTTAGAACCTGGAAAAATCTATCCATGCACAGATTAAGACCATGGATTAGCTCATATCTCGCCTGTAACGATAGAAGGTGTCGAACTGAGGTCCAGAGAAGAGACCAGTATTGTGCGATCTGCATGCATTCTGCGCTTGCTTCTCATACGAAGGTACTCCCGTTCGAGAAGAATTCTGGGATCAATTATGAACCCTAGCTGGAGCTTCGTGCTGAGCTGCCACAAGAGTTTGTTATTCAGACGAAATAGATATTTACGATCTAATCTCTTTGCCCTGAAAATAGTTTGCCAGTTCTGCATTGAAATTTTTCCTTGTGTTATAGTTACTGCTATTGCTACTTTACTTTATGAAGCAGATAACCATGTTTCTAGACGACAACCGAGGAACAAGTATTCACTGTGAAGCAGAGAGTATTTATCTCCACGAAAGAAGTCTGTCAAATTTGCCTGTGTTAAAAGGATTCATCTGTAAATCTTTACTTATAAAATTCTGTGTTCTTTAATAATAAGCATAATATCTTAACTTCCTTTATCCTTTCAAGCTTTTCAGTGTATTCAGTCCTTTTAACAAACAGCGAATAGTAAATCCCTTAAGAAAATTACGCTATGAATTATCAGTATTCTATAGTAGTCTTTAAGTAGTAGTTTTCTATAGTACTTTTACTTTCTTCTTTCCATTTCCCATACAACGGAGACTTAAAATTATCAAATAAAAGCTGTGATATCAATTTGTCACAGATTTGGTGTAAAATCTTTTATATTACAAACTGTTGCCAAGAAAATTAACTTGCAATCTTGTTTTTATGCATGAACTTCAGATTTTTGGTATGTTTTCGATTCAAGTGGTAAAACAACGTACAAGGCGTAGCTTTAAATGTTTAAGATAAATAATTTTAATTGTAATGAAATGTTTTACTGAACATTTTCTTATGTTGAACAAGAAGTCAAGAAGAACAAGTCGTCTTTGAGTTCCTTTATTCATAAATAAAGTATTTATAAAGGTTTTGAATTCAATTTCAAGCTAAATACCACAAATCTATGATTCAAATTTTGTTTTAGTTTTTATTGGATACTTTTCGGTTTCTCTAGAATTTCTCGCCAACTTTTAGAAAATTGTCTTGTGAAATAATGTTGGGAGGGAGAAGAAACAAAGAATCTTGAAGAAAGTGATAACGCAGCACAAAACATCAGTTCTTAATCCAATTTGAGCATCAAAACGTGCTTTTAAAAACACACAAAAAAGAAGTTCCAGTACCTTTTTTATTTCTGGTCATTCATTTCCAGAGTATTTCAAATTAAAAAGATTTAAGCTGAAGCTACTGATGTTGATTTTCTTTTCTTTTTAATTTTTATTTTACTTCATTTTATTTTTAAAAAATTTGCTTCCCATGCGTTATTCTTCTTTTCTGTGCTCCTCAGGAAGACTTATGAAAAGAACTGGATAAAGGATTTTTTTTTCAGATATCCCAGTCTTTTTATAACTTCCATTACTCTTTTCGAGATATTTAAGATTAAAGGAATAATAAAAGGAAAAAGATGAATAACATTTTTGGAATATCTTTTTCATTCATTTTACATTACTTCCATACGAAAATATTTACTGTTTTCCTGGATTTTTTTAGAGAAGTTAGAAGTGCAGCAAAATTTCCCATTCTTGTGATAGAAACTTGTTTTCTCACTATCCAAGCATATCTGAATGCATAACATATTAAATTTCCCATTAATCTTTAGATAGATAGAAATTCATCATACAGAATGCAAGTGCATAAGAACGTGTTATAGATGTCGTATAATCATTCAATATTATCAAAATGCTGAAAATATAAAATATTTTTAATTTCGAAATGTGTTCAATTGAATGATATTTACACTGTATATGCTATTATTTATATGAATAAAAAGAAACGCTGTAAAAGGAAAAACCGTTGTAGACATTGAAATAATTTTAAGTTTTATTTTGTGTGCAGAAAGATAAACATATATCTCAAATTTATTGAAGAACCATACATGAAAAGACTGAAATTTCTAAATGCTTTCTACTGATCGGTGTCAGAATATTCCAATGAGTGCTCTTATCTACACGAACAAAAAATTATATGCTTTTTACAACCACTCCAGCAATAAAAAAAGGGGAGGACATTCCAGTGTTTGACACAGCCTGCGGCAAATAGAGCAAGTTAAAAAAATTACTAAGTGTTTTCGAGCTTACAGATACATAAGAATATTATTTTCATTCCTTTCCTAAAAGGCTTTTCTAATGTAAAAGGCGCATTTTATATGGAATAGTGTTTCTAAATCCGCTGGCAGTACATTCTAAGATATACAATGAGTAATTGGAAATGTTATATGAAACAGGTTACTGGAGTAATATGAGAAATTTTTTTTTCTGCTATAAGATAAAATTTTAAATAAAATTTTACTGAAACATTGGTGAGTCTCTTCTTTACAGAATTTGATATTTTTAGCTAGCTTTTGAAAATTCCATTTCATTAAAACGGAGATCATATATCAAAGGATATGTGATATTTGATCCTTTCGTGGAAATACTCCTTCCCAGTCAAATATTTTATAATGGGTATATATATTTCATCACGTGTACATACGGAAGTTCCACTAAATTAATGATACCTGATTAGTAAGAAGTTGCTCTTGAATTGGCTTTAATAACAGCTACCACATGACAAGGCATGATTAACATAATCTATAGAAGTTTTCCATAGGTATAGCCTAAGAAACATCTTCAATTCTGCATCTTTTCATTTTTCTTGAATTAAGCATTCGATTAAAATTTCTTTACATGCTCACATTCACATTAACATTCTAAAAAATGCATTTACTGAAATTAAAATTTTGTCTGTTGTTTTTTATCTCCATTATATGTATTTAAATCTCTATAAGTATGTAAAACTCATTTCGCGTAAAATGTTCTACAATATATAATTAAATAAAAATAATTTTGACTTTATTAGAGTATAGTTATGCGGATACTTGATTCCTAGTATCATGTATTAATAGAAAAAGGGTCAAATAACCCTATCCTGTCTTCAAAAATATTCCGTTTAGCATAATAAATAAATAAAGCTAATTTCCTGTAGAAATTAAGTAGTTCAACAAAAGCCTATATTTTAAAATAATGAAGTAAGAAATTTGCTGTCATATTTATGAAAATATGCAAGTTAAACGTTGAACCAGATTTCAAAATTCTGCTAACTGATTTTTGCATGCTTTTTGTCGAGAGATCAAACACGCCCAATTCCCTATATTTTTGTTTTATAAATTATTCGTTTTGACTGCAAAAATCTTCAAATACGAAACGTAAAGTCATTTATATCGGAATAAAATTTCTCTTTTAAAAACTTATTCCATTTATTTAACGTGATAACACTGAAAGATCTGGTTCCGTAATGATATAATGTTTTCTGTTTGATTTAACAATTACCCTGCGAGTTATGGCATGCCTGCAAAACTTTACGTGGCCCTTTGTGCTGAAGATTTTAATGGCTAGTTGCGTATGCCAGTCCGTTCATATACCTCTTTTGCGAACCATATCTTGATTCAATTTACTTCTTATACATGACTGCGTAATGCTGAATTCCTAATGCTGCATTAAGTAACGGCTTTTGTTTCATTCAATCACCATTAATGCAGTGGATTTATGTATGTCTTGTGTTAAGTATAGAAGAGTATTATTTTGCTCACTGATATACGCATGGAAATTTTGAGACTTTCGTGATCACAGCAGTAATTTTATCTTGGAAACAAACAGCAAAATTCGCAGTGTTTGCGTGAGGAATTTAAAAGTTTTGGAAATAATACTTATCGAGTCGGATTTATGACAATAACTTCGCGAAAATTTTCGCGGCAATTGAGAATTATTTTTATCATTTCCAGGAAAATAATAAAAGTAATTAAAAAACATAACGTAGAATACAAATTACCCAGTACGTAACTAATAGATATTACATTATACAATTTTTAATCGCTCAAGATTTTGCGTTGTAATCAATTTAAATAAGAAACGAATACCTGACAATTCGAATAGGAATTAAAAAAGTAACAAGAAAAGTCTAAAATTAAATAATATACTTGAAATTCACAGAAAAATTTTATATCCACGAAATAACAGGAAATTTTCTAAAACTCTCGACTCTAATCGTGGAAATTTGTGTCACAACGTACTTATTTCTCTGATGATGATACACTGCTGGACATTGAAAATGCAACACCAAGAAGGAGCGGTCAGAAATTTATGCAAATTTTAGAGTAGACGCACGCCACTTAGTTAGGCGAATGATGTGAAATGTGCAGCTCTCCGTCGCACGTGAAGTAAGATATAAGGGAATGAACGTGCAGAATGGACAATATTCGTGTCGTTATTTCTGCCAGACAAATTATCGAAGAAAGCTGGTTTTTGTCCCGGAGGATACGTGTAATAGGAGAGAATGCCAGGCCGCCGTCAACAAAGGCACTTCCATCAGATATTCGATTTTATGAGGGGTATGGTGATCGGACTGAGAAGGGCGGGTTGGTCCTTACGTCAAATCGCAGCTGATACCCACATGGATGCGAGCACGGTACATCGGCTATGGCGAACATGGTTGGAACAAGGGAATCTGGGAAGAAGGAGGGGTGCAGGTGCAGCCAGAGTGACGTCAGCACGCGTGGATCGACGCATCCGCCGACAAGCTGTGGCGCTCCCGCAAGTCACTTGTACCTGGATTCTGTAGCATGTGCAAGATACCCTGTATGTTCCCGTGTCGACGAGAACCATTTCCCGTCGATTGGTTGAACGTGGCTTGCACTCATGGCGTCCGTTAAGAAGACTGCCATTGACCCCACAGGATAGACGCCAACGTTTAGAATGACGAACTGGAGCGATGTGGATGACAGAATGGCGAAACGTCGTGTTCTCAGATGAGTCACGCTTCTGTTTATCCAGTGACAGTCACCACATACGTATGTGAAGTCGACGTGGAGACAGATATAATTCGGCAGTAACTGTGGAACGCCCCACCGCGCGACAACGTGTCATAATGGTTTGGGGCGCTATTGTCTACAATTCCAGGTCACCTCTAGTTCGTATTCAGGGCACTATGACGGCCCAACGATACTTGGATAATGTACTGTGGCCGGTGGCAATCCCCTACCTTCAGGGGCTACCTAATGCAATTTTTCATCCCAACCACACAGTACTCCAATCTGCCAACATGCTTTGCAAGGTACACAGATGCTTCCCTGGCCACCGTACTCGTTCACCAATCGAACACGTGTGGGATGTGATTGAACGCCGTTTGCAGATTCTGCCCCTACCTCTTTAAGAAGAAGAATTGTTGCAAATGGTTGAAAGGGAATGGAGAGTCATCCCTCAGGACACCATCCGCACTCTTATTGACGCCTAGACGTGTTTCTTCATGCATCGCTGTCCGCAGTGATCCTACGTCCTACTAAGCCGACGCCGTTCTCGCTCCGTATTCTGACTATCATTTTGAAATAAAGATCACTTATTGCTGTTTGCTGTCTCTGTCTTTTTTCCAAATTTCATCACTTTCTGACCACTCCTTCTTAGTGTTGCATTTTCAATGTCGAGCAGTGTATATTATTCTCCATTCAGTAATTTTCACTTTCTTTTGTTACTCTTGCTATTAAGGCATATATAAATAGAATGCTTTTTTACATAAAATTCGGCTACTATATTACGTTTCTCAAACACGATTATCAATTTCTACAAAAGATATCATTTAATTTATATACTTTAATTATTGGTATGTCAACCATTTAATTCGAAAGATTAGACAAAAATTGTTTTAAGGTATTTGGAATAATGATGCATTTTCGTAGGCAGAAGACTCAGGTTAAGTATAAATGAAAACTTTTGTACTTTCTCTTCTCTTTATTCAATAAAATGTACATTAGTGAAACTGTAAATAAGAAAAAACAGTTTGAATCGGAAGATCAGAAAGAGGTTGTTTCGTCAAGGCATGTAGTATATGCAACGAGTATGAATTAATAAGCAGTTTTCAATAATTTAAGTAAGTAAAAAATTAGTATTTTTGGTAAAAATTAGCATTAATTTAATTTTAGTAATAAAACAATGTTCCACAGGAAAGATAAGATAGAGCGTTCTTTCCAAACATACAAATACACCACTATATTGGAAAAAATAATGTATTTTTAAGTGCATAAATTGCGCAATGAGTATTAAACAGCAACTTTCTGTTCAGTAACGATAACACTGCATTAT
>KK115134.1:687122-698380 GCA_000611955.2 Stegodyphus mimosarum
TGTTAAGTATTTACTGAACTACATAGTTACGAAAGAAAAATATATCAAGTTGTAGCTTCAGTTTTTTTCAACTAAATATCTCCTTTCCGTACATGATCTCCTGTGTAAGTTACTATCACATCCAATTGACAGTTAGCAGATCCATAGTTCGAACTTCTGCGAGGGCATAGTTGACTGTACACTGCAGAAAGAAAAAAAAGACAGCTTTACATCTCCCGGTCTACTGAGCCGATTAACGAAATTCAAATTGCATTTTCAATGTCCCGAAAGCGCGACTTAGGATATATATTAGATTTATAAATAGCACCGTTCTAACATAGGTATTTTGACACAAAACCGCACCTTTTCTGAAATAACATTACCAATTTCTTTACATATTTTGATTCCACGACTCAAATTGTGCCTAGATATTAAATTTTGTAATTTTTGGTGAGAAATTTATGGAGGAATTTAAAAATTTATCTTGGCCCATTTTTTTCAGTTTGGGCCAAGAATTGGCAACCTTCTTTATTTATAGCAACCTATTTTCCTTTCCTTTTTTTCATTGTTCACGAGCGAAAAAAAGTCATCGTTCATACTTTCAAATAATTTTAACAAAATGCGTAAATGACATTTCTGTTATTATCGCTTATAACAAGTATGACAAACTTCAAAACCCACCAATATGTAAATTCACCTATATCTAATTTGAATAAAGGAATTTTGAATAAAAAACTATAATGTTTTCCAGGTATGCTTAGAAATACATCTATTTTAAAATGATTGTAAAAATGTTATAAGTTATAATTCAATTTTTTTTTTCAAAAATTTATAAAAATTATTTAAAAATACAAATTTAAAAAATAAATTATAAAAAATGGGCGAATTTTATATGTAATGAACCTAAATTTCGAAATATGAAAGTAGAAATCAAATAAGTTTAATAAAAAAGAGAAATTTATAAATATATATCAAATTCGATTAACATGGAGAAGCTAAAATTTTGAGAGCTAATGTTTTAAAAACTACTCGTGCTATTTTTTCGAAACTTGGCATTTTGTCATAATTTGAGTCGTAGAATCCAAATATGGAAAACAAATTGGTATGTTATTTCAGAAAAGTTCGGTTTTGTGTCAAAACACCTATGTTAGAAGAATGCTATATATAAATCTAATACATAATCCTAAGTCGAGACGTGAAAAACGCAAGTTGAATTTTGTCAATGGGCCTAGTAGAACGGGACATATAGAACTGTCCCCCCCTTTTTTTGCAGTGTACATGTTTGAAAGTGATAAATAAACAAATCTTCAACAACTAATCATAGTTTCTCTCTTAGCCATAATTTTGATTTTAGTTCTTCGAAAACTATTTCTAAAGATTATCCAGTTGGCGAACTATATTTCTTTGAATCCTCTCATCTGTATAAAAACTTAGTTAATTACTTAGTATTACTTAATTAATGGCATTGAAACCAAATAATTTCTTCCAAACACTTTTAAAATTCTAAAATTTCGTAACATTATTTGAAATTTTAACAATTTCACATGATATTACATGTTTTCTTGATAGCTAGCGTACATTCGTTTGTTCTTCGCTTCTCCTATTATTTTCGTTATAAATATGACTATTGCTTCCACCTTAGCAAAAATTTTGATCTTGAAGAAGAAGAATCTATGTTTTGATGTCAATAGAATTTTATTAAAAAACCTACGTTTATAAAGTATTTCTCCGGCCTTCTTCGAACGCCTTCGTGGTCAGCACGCTCGGCGCGTATTCGAGAGGTCCGTGGTTCGAATCCTAGCGAATATATTTCTAATTTTTCAAGTCTCCACTGCTTTAAAAAAATGCCTAATGTCTCTACAGTGGCGTCCGAACTAAAAGGTGGTGAATGGTGATTCTTCACCACCAGGATTTGGCGATTGGGTTCCCTAATCCTCAGTCGCCCTTTAAAAGGGGGAGTTTATTTCTTCCGCCTTCTTAGCATGCCTTTGTGGTGTAGTGGTCAGCACACTTAGCGCGTATTCGAGGGGTCCGTGTTTCGAGTCCTGGCAAGGCATTGTTCGTTTCTTCAGCTTCCTGACATCGAAATAACCTAATGTCTCCACACGTTGACTTAATTTTACTTTTTGCCTAATTTTAAACTACGCATTCGCGTTTTTCTGCGTCTTTTACACGTCTTATGACCTCTACAGTGGCTCCCAAACTATAAATTGGCGGATAATATCTCGTAAAAACTGATTTAGTCGATTAGGTCTGGTATCTGTCTCCAGTCGTCCTTTATGTATGAGGGAACGTCAGAAATTATTCATTCCCTCTTGCATGCCTTTATACGTAATTAGTATGTTTAACTAGCAGTGGAATATCTGTAGTTAGAATTCCGTCGAACGCGCTCTTTACTTTTCTCGTTTTTCTCTCCGAAAAGTCTAATAGTCTGTACATCTTGGGTCCGCTTTTTACAATATTATGATAAATCGGAGCAAATCTAAATCCTTGCAATTTCGTTGGTTTATAAATGATTAAATATTACAGTCTTAAGTTTTTGTGCATTAAGAAAATATTTTAAAGTGATCAGAATTATGGTTATATTAGTAGACAATGAAGGACGTCGAAAAACTTTTGAGAGGATTTTAGATAAGATATTTATGTCAGCATTTCACGCGCAAAAATTAAAGACGTGGACGTTAAAATCTCCCTTACACTGAATTTAGAGCTTAATAATTGATTTTTATAAATGACTTAAGAAGCTATAGTAAGTAGTAAACTTAAGCAAACCCAATGGGTTGGTCTGAAAGGATTTTCCTCAGTGTTGCTTTTAAAGTCAGCGATTGCGCATATTTTGTTCAGAAATTCGCTGAGACATTTTTAGTAAGTAATGTATTAGTTGAAAGAAGAAAGAACGATTTAAGAAAACGTCTTACATTGCACTTATTACGATAGATAATTGTATAATAAATATTTCATTTTTTTCAAGTATTAACGTATTTTCTCGCGCATTTCTCCCCCCCCCCACCCTAGCATTTTAGAGCCAAGTTCTGAAAATTTTAGAAATCTTCTCATAATGTTCCCTTTCCTCAATTTGTTCAGAGAGCGAGTTTCCCTAAATTCTAAAATGGATTCGTCCCCCTATTAACTGTTTTCGTCTTTTTAAAAAAGGGTAACTTTCGCAGATTACATGCAAAGGTCGTGCTGAACATTTAAATTTAAATTATATAACTTTACACCATCCTAATACGCCCTATCACAGCGAAGCAAACACGAATTCACATTCAGTTTATGATTTCGTTGAATCAGGTGCACATTCACTATCTCTATTTATAGATGACTTAGTGTAGCAGAGACAGGAATAAGAACGGGCGAGATTCAAGTTACAGAGAAGTAGGAGAGAAGACATCTTATTAAATATAGTAAAATTAATATTACAATATGTTCTTACTGGAATGTAGGGTTCTTTTGTAACGTCGCTACGATAAAATGTTGGCGACGTTGAAGACTCTTAAAGTGCTAGAAAGTCAGGAGAAAAGTGTAGAGAACCCTATGTTAAGTATAGTCTAACGGCTTCACAGTTTAACTATCGCGCAAGCTGGCTCTGACTCGAAAGTCGGCGTAAATAAGCCTAATGGCATATATAACTCAACGCCGCAGAATCTAATAGCTTGTAAGGTTCTACTGTCTATCTGTTGTGTAGAATCTGCAGAAATAGTGATTGCACCGAAGAAGGGTTAAAATTGCTCTTTATTAAACTCTTTAAATTATGTACAATGCGTGAACTTGACGCTAACATACTCCGCCTCTGCTTGGGCGGTAACTGAAACAATAGAATCAAATCTAAGAATTCAAAATATTAACAAGTAGTAGAATTCAACTACAGGGCTCATACAATCTTGTATCCTACAGCGCGTAGATGAGTCTAGTGGCAGCAAGATAAAAGCTGTAAAGCCACGTCTAACCAGCAATAACTGCTAAGCGAAGCTTGCGTATAAGCACGCACAGAGATTTCTCAGACTCTCTCTAACTTTGCCTAATGGAACGTCGATATTTAAACTTTTTCTCCCACTTTTAGTAGTTGCATTTCTTACGCGCGCTACCAAATTTAAATATTCTGGCACTGATAATTAGGGGAATGAAGGCTTATACGAAGGTCACTTCAGATTAAATCTAAGGTTATTTAAAATAAATATAAATCCCTACAAGCTAATTCAACTTGGCCTTCAAGCAGGCAGAACACACTCTGATTTTACCTTGCTGGAAATTTGCATTCTGGCAGGGAAATAAACGAGGTTTGACAAGAAAGGGAATTGAACATAAAATAACGGGTTAGAAAATTAAACGACACTCTACACTTTAAAAGAAAGAATATTGTGTTATTTAACTGCAGTCTTAATCACGCCTTTTCACTTGTTTTGTTCTTACTATAACCGCATCCTTCGGAAATTAAATTATTCGCACAATTTTCCTCTCTTGATTTTTGAACAATAAAGTTAGTAAAAAAGGTGGAAAATACGCGAGAAAATATGGTAATAAAGGTTTCAAAACGGAAAAGTATCGATTTCTACAATTATACTTTAGAAGATACCTAAGCAATGAATAAAATGTGAGTCAAAATTTATAACTCGCACGTTCGTCATTTGATATTATGTTAACACATTTTCGCAAAAATTGTTCCTATATAAATTTTTGCTTACTTACCCGGAGAATTAATAGGAAGGTTAATTATTAAAATGGTTTTAATGTTCATTATATTTGGAAAAGTGAATTTATTAAATGAGGGTTTCTTGATTTTCATATATTAAATGATTTAAAATGTTTAAAATAAAATTAAATTTGGAACGAATTCACAAAAACCGTGAAACATAAATAAAAGAATATCATCATAAATTTAGTGTTTCCTTTCATTTCTACCCTCATTTTTGACCATTTTTCATGAACGCCATCCAAATAGCTCTTAAAGGCTTAAAATCTAAGTTTTTAATTATGCAGCAAAGTATTATTCATTTCTCCTCCTAATTGATTTTTTTTCCGGAGACATTCATCAAGATTTTAGGGAAGAAATATTTTTTATTTTCTATGAAGTAATTATTTCCTTGAGGAATTTCCATTTTTAAAAACTTTTTATGCGTTAGGTATGTAAAATGAGTAGAAGTACAGTTTTACTGTTGCCTAAAATGTTATTTACGTAGCGAAATTCTTTTCAGTTCGTTTATTGGGCTACTGGTTGCTGTTCCTTTTTAGATTCTCTATTGCTGTAAAAAATTTTGTCAACTACAAAAAAAAAAGACTTCTCATTATGTATGAAGCTATACAAATATTATAAATTAAATAATTGAATTCATACTATTTATTATAATTAAACACTTTTAATTTTAATTTAATCAAACTATAATTTTGCTTTAAAATGTAACGTACAGCTGAAATTAATATTGTGATTCTCAACTTGTTTTGCCACATGTACCGCTTTCACCAAATGCTAGATCATTGCTCCCTTCCCTCCATTTTAAAACTCAAAAAATACGTACACTTTTGTTTCTATTTAGATTATTTTTAATATGTTTTATAAATTAAACAACAAAATGTGTAAATAATGTGGATAAACACCAAATCTTGCATAAAAATAGATTTTTATACTCGTAAAGTAAAACTAAGTAATTTATAGCTAAATAAAAGGCTGACTGCACCCCCTCTTGAAATTGAAATTACCCCAGGGGAAGTTCCCCTCTGGTTAAAAACCCCTGCTGTAGAGATTTACATCACAGAGTTCTATTTGAAAGTCATCTTCAGTCGTAAATGTATAAAAGCATTTCTACTTATTATGCTTTTCCACATCTTCCACCATTATACGTACTATAGATGGCTTTAATTTAAATAAATTAACAAACTAATGTGACTTTCACTGAAATCCACGAATTTTAATCTCATAATCTGTAAGGCTTATTCTAAGTTTTTAACAGTTATCGTTAGTTTAAGCCACTTTTCTGTCCCTTCTATTTTCAGCTTAAAATTTCTTATGTGTTTCGCGTGTAATGCAAATGAGTAAGAGTAGTATTTAAGTCGAAGTTCCACTGACTTCGTTCAAGAGCCAGAGTTTCTGGCTAGCGGCCTTTTGCCCTTTGGCTACGTCACTCTTTAAGCTATTACTTCGCTCAGCCGTACTTCAGGCCCATGATAGCTTCGCGAACTTAATTGAGATTTAGGGGCCAACTGCTTAGAATCTTGATAGCTTCGGGTATATCTTTTTAGCTAAGCATTAGTTTAGTTCTTATTACTTTGAGTTCAAGCCCAAGTGGAGGCTTTGTTGTACGCTCTGAGATAGGAGCCGATTGTGTTAATTCTTATTTTGAGAAATAAAGGGTAATTAACACTTCTTGAGTCTTACGTCTCTGTTCACGCACTCAAGCGATTATTCGCTTATCTGTGCACGAGGTTCCTCACATTTAGCTGTTATATAAAAGTTTGGAACCCCACAAATCTATCCAGAATTTTTATAAACTGTGTGTTTTTTAAATCATTGAAATATCGTTTGCCCTGTCAGTCAACTGCGACTTCATTGTATTCTTTTACCTTTAATCGCTAAGCTCTGGAGGATCTCGCCACTTATTTTCTCAGTTTTATCACAATGGTACAAAACTAACTGTGACAAGGTTTTCAAAAATCATTAAACCTAGGCGCAGATTTTATATTTCAAACTTTCTTTGCACATATTCTTTAAAACTCATCATCAGTTTAATTTCCAACGAACTTATTCGTTGCTAAATACAACTAATAATATGCCATTTTTTGGCAAACTTGAAGAACATGTTATTATAATGCCTTTAATAAATTTTTAACGTGAGACACGCATATATGCTACAGAAGCACAAAATGTATTTTATAAATTGAAATCGCCAGTAAAAAAATCAAATTTACGGGAGTATTTGTAACTTAGTGTCTGTCTTGCTTAATAGCCTATAGGCGTCAATAATGTCATTAGTAAACTACCAAATGGAAATATAATATAGGTTGTTTTGTAAGGTTTTAGTTAAACTAACCAAGTTTATTTTAATTTAAATCTTTTCTATCTCCTCTCTGCTTCAACTTCCTGTCAGAAGAAGCGCGCGTTTTTAGCTTATGCTAATTTTTTGAAGTTCAGCCAAGCACTATTTAAGCCAGAGGTGGAAACCTCTCGGTGTGTGAGAGCTTTGCCTCAGATCACGGTCACGCTGCTCAACGTTCGCCTGACCAGCTAGCAGTTTAAATTTATAAGCCATAGTGCTTACTACGTGATTGCTTTGTAAAATAAATTAAAGTGCGGTAGTATTTAGTATATCTTGCTACGCACCCTTTTCGGTAGAGGCCAACTTCCGCGAATTGCTCTGCGAAGCAAAGTTTAATTTAAGTTCTATTTTAATTTATTTAAATTTATTTGATTGTTAAGTTCGACCAAAGTGTGGTCTGTTACGTTCTGTATCTCTCCCGAATTGGGAGGTTTGTATTTAATAGTGAGTGAATAAAAGAGGATTTCAAATCCCTTCACGTGCAGTTATTCTCCAGCCCAGCAGTTACATCAGAACATAGCGTACCTTCCGCTCCCTGTTCCAGTTCAGGACTTAAATTTTGAGGATAAGAACCCTTTACAGAATTTACCATGTTCTCAAAGAATACACACAGAATGCTAAGTCCTGATAGTTTATGGAAATTTTTATCTTAAACTTCTTACTTTTAAAATTAATAGAATCCGAAGAAAAGTTTTAAGCAGTTTATTAACAAGCTTCAGTAAAAATTAGTGCACAGTATTTTCAATAACATTTAATACACAGTTCAATAAAATAAAAGAAATAATATTTCAAGAATACTTGACAAATGTAATACACAGTATTTTGTAGTAACTAAATGTCTACATTTGAAATGAAAGTATTACTGTGAATTTTATTTTACTATTCTCATTGCAGGACAATTGCCCGGATATTCCGAACAGTGGTCAAGAAGATGCAGATAGAGACGGTATTGGGGATGCTTGTGATGAAGATGCAGATAACGACGGAATCGTCAATAACCCGGTAAGAATTCTGTATAGTTTACGCCAGGGGTCTCCAAAAATTTTAGCCCGCGGGCCATATTGGCGCTTTCACGAAACTTCGAAGGCCAAAATCCAGTTAATTCATCATACCACGGCGATGCATTTATGATGAACAGCATACATGTTTTGACTTTAGTTAATCTGCATGCAATAGTTGTAGAATTACCAACAATTTAAAAGTTGTTTAAATGCTACTAAGCCCAACGAAGCCACCTTTTGTTTACATTTTAAACTCTTCCTTTATTTGAGGTGTTTTGAGTTTTTATGTATTTTTTCCTTGTCTCGAAGTGAGAACTAAATTGATTGAATAAGAAATATATCTCTATTGAAATTCGAGGAAATAATTTTAAATGAAGTGAGGCAAAAAAATGTAATTTGAAGGACTTATGCAGAGGTCAGAAAACGATTGTATAATGTTTATAATATGTTTTATAAAGAACGTGCATGATAGACAACGCATTTCTAGATTGGCTGTTATATAAAACAGTTAGTGTGTATGTTATTTGTCACTTTAAATGTTATAACATTATTTTAAAGAAATCCCTGGCAGATCGGATCATTAGTGCTCGCGGGCCAGAATCGGCCCTCGTACCCGTAATTTTTAGACCCCTGGTTTAAGCTTTAAGTCTACATGAAAAGTCATGATGATGTTTGTGGACAATTCTTAATAGAATTCTAATTGCAACAATTAGGCAATAAAAGATATTTTACTAATTATCTTTAAGCGGACTGAGTTCAAAAATATTTTTTTCTTTATTATTGCATAAAAAAATCTACACTTTTCAATGACAAATTGTTCTAATATTGAATCAGATAACTTAAAGCTCGAAATACGTTGGTTTTCTTTTATGTAAAGTGAAAGTGGCGTTTAATTGTCTTTTCTGTGTAAACAGAACACTTTTACCAAGGTTTGCTTTCCCTCACCCAAGATCAATATAAATGATCTACTAAATTTTTACATTTCCTCTTGACATTTTTTTTATATTTTTATAACAGTAGCGTTAAGTCTACTTTATATAATCAATACACATTTTCTAATGAATATTCAGCACTACTCTTCCAGAAGTCTTGATTCAGTTGTTTTTCTTTATAAATACTGCACACATATTTTGTTACTGCTATTGTACTTAACATTCAGCAGAAACGCGTCAAATACAAATAAAAGTTTTTATATAAAAAATCATTATTTTTTCACTGTCAGCAGCCTTCTGATTCAGTTACACACATATGTCATAAATATAATATTTAGCTATTCAGAATTGCTTAATGAATACGTTTATCTAAAGACCAAATAAACTTAGACGATAAGAGTTGGATTACCCTGTCTCGATCAATTTTGGTCCTTGGAAAACATTAAAATTCTGAGAGTATGATACTGTTTCTCATTTTATTTCAGAAAATTTTCTAAATGTGTATTAATTTCTGTAAAAAGAGAGTAAAATCGTATTATTATTTTTAGAAAAATTTTAAAGAAAATGGGAAAAAGAAAAAGCATAAATGCCAGGGAAAATATTTAATTCAAAATACGTTTTTCAAATATACTGGTGAAATAAATTTAGAGAATTTGGATATTTTATCGAATTGCATGACAAGAACTGAACTGAAGGAAAAACCACTGCTTCTAGATAAAAAGTCCAAATTTATACGTCAAATACGTAAGCGTACACGTGTGTGTAGGCGGAGCCAATATTAAAACAGGCCTTATAAACGCGTGGAGGGTAAGGCGAATTGCGTTCGCTAGCACTTCTCCGCAAATTTCTTGGTGTTATCTTGCAGCAATCGTTTAAACTGATATCGGAACCACTCTAGTTTGAACTTAACTCTAGTAAAAAGGAGTAACCGCCAGCGTTTAGATGATGGAATGAGGTGGCGAGGCCAATCGCAAGTCCAGATATGCAGAGAGTATAATTTAACGCCCAGTGTCGTGTGTAGCCTATGGAAACAGTTCCAGGATACTGAATCCATTGAGAGAAAGCCTGGGCAAGGTCATCCGAGAGCCACGACAGCCAGAGAAGATCGCTATTTGTCCATTTTAACGAGGCATAACAGAGGAGCTATAGCTTCTCAGCTCTCTCGGGATTTGTATGCAGCCACAGGAACCCGGGTAGCAAGGCTGACTGTTTCCAAAAGACTGAATGAGAGAAGGTTGTTTGCCAGAAGACGGGCTGTTTGCGTCCCGCTCACGTCTACGGACAGGAGAGTTCAATTAGCATGGTGCAGACAGAATAGTGATTGGAGTACGGAGCAATGGGCGACCGTTCTTTTCACCGACGAGTCCCCTTTTAGCGTAAACACTGATTCTCGCCGTACTTTCATGTAGAGAGAGGCAGGGACCCGCTGTAATTGTCTGGGCAGGCATCATGTTGGATGGCCGCACACCTCTCCACGTCTTTGACAGAGGCTCTGTGACTGGTGTGAGGTATAGGGATGAGGTCTTGGAGCCCTATGTTCGCTTTTCCGGGGTGCAGTGGACCCCGAGTTCATCTTACAGGACAATAACGCGAGGCCACATAGAGTTCTTCTGGTCGACGAATTTCTCGAGAGTGATGATATTAGTGGGTGGATTGGTCAGCCAGGTTTCCAGACTTCAACCCTATACAGCATGTCTGGGAAGCTCTTGCGAGGACAATTGCAACTCGCAACCCTCCTCAGAGAACTATCCAGGAACTGAAAACAGCGTTGCTGAATGAGTGGGACCGTATGCCTCAGGCTCTGATAAACTGTTTTATTTACAAGTATGACATCACGCAGCGAGGCCTGTATGGCTGTAAGAGGGGACCATACCTCTTATTAACCCATTTCTTTTATGTCTTTTGCAACCGCTATTTCAGACCTTCAGACTCCCATGAGTGTTGCACACGAACATGTGTGTCTATTATACCTGTAGAATGTTAATTTTGTTTGTATTGTATCAATCTATGTTCACACCAAATTTTATTAAAATCTGTCCAGTAGTTCTGAAGATGGTAGATCAAATATGAAAATTGTCTTAATTTATTTCACCAATGTATATCTCATTCCTTTATCTATAAAGTGATTTGTGATAAGTTTAAAAATTTTAGTAATCTTTAATTATTAAGATCTATCAAAAATTGAGGAAACTCTGGTGTGTTAAGCAAAAAGCCATGAAAAATAAATAGGGCAAAACCTTCCGTCATAAATGTTCTAGAAACTTGCCTAATTCATACGTTCTTTTTAATCATTCTTGTTTTAAAAAAATGGGAAAGAG
>KK115134.1:698410-835363 GCA_000611955.2 Stegodyphus mimosarum
TTTATAACCTGTAAGAATTTCAATAAAAGGGATGTGAAATGACCGAGGAAAAAAACATTAGTAAATTGAATTAAAAAATTTGGCATGACCTTCATTTACTAGACTTTTATTCCTCTCTATCTGACAATGCAAAGACAATTCTGACACTTTTAATTTATTCTTGAAGCGGAGACAGTTATGAAAATTCGTTTCAACATCAAACTTTAAAACTGTAAGTCGAATTTTGAGAATATCGCTTCGAGATGAATGCTTTCATTGTCCGAATAATATAAATTTTAAATTTCTTTGCAATGGACCTATCACCTTTTGCACTATGTAGCGAACTAATATATTCACAGATTCTTCATTTCATGGTTATATTCTCTTGCGGGAGCAGTCTTCGGTTGAGCTCAAAAATAAGGAAAATTTTACTATTCTTGCTGAAAAATAAAGAAAAAAAGTTAATAAATATGCGTATTTCGAAATATATGAAAATATATACCTATCGAATAACTGAATTTTTACTTTTCTGTAACTTTGGGAATGCAGTATGTAACAAATGTATTACATACGCCTTAGAAATTTTTCGGAAGATTGTGCAAGAGGGGAATTTCTTTGCAATGTTATTTAATTATTATATCTTGTCAGATGGAATAAAAATACCACAAATTTTACCAGTTTAAAATGCTAATTTTTTTACAATAAATTTTAAAAACTAAATATTGCATCAGCAGACGAAAGCGTATTTTCTAGTACTTTTTCAAGTGAAAAAATTTAAGCACCAATAATAATTTTCAAGCGAAATTCGAAATGAGGTAAGCATTTTATTATTTTCTTCAAAGATTTATAATTAAGGGAGATAACAATCTCGATCATTTTTTCTTGACGCCATTCTGTTAGCAATTTTAAAACCTCGTCATTATTTAGCACATCTCTGGCCATAAGCACTTTTTAAAAATGATACGGGGAAAAGTTATTTCATTTAATAAGCGTAATTTGTAACTTGTTAATAACGGCTATTAAGGCTGCATTTTTGATGAGGAGCTTCTTAGTTAATGGTTTATCTAAAACTAATTGAGATTATCATAATCAGTTTGATCTCTTGTATGTAAAGTTCATAGAATTTGTCATTTGTTGCAGCAGCAAAATTGTTCAAAACCATAGGGATTTTAATTAAGAAAAAATAAAGACATTCACTGATAAAACAGAGTTATTATTCATGCATTTTACTCTAATGATTTAGCTTTATACCATTTTCACAGACAGTGGCACTGGTTAGCTAGATCAGTATATATAGATTAAATCCCATCAACTTACTCTGTAGTTTTATAAATATTTGTATTTATTAGCCCAAAGGGGCAATTTGCCCAGAATTGCTATTAATTTTGTTTTGACATTTTGCGTCGGCTCACTATAAATGTCGGTTCTCTTCTCAAATTGTTGCCACCAAATATTAGAGCCCTGCAGTATATTTGAAAAAAATTAAATAATAAAGAATCTGCATGAATGCATGTATGTTTCTCGCACTGTGAAAAACAACGGTACCTAGAGACATCAAATTTTGAATAACATAGTCCTCCATTCGAATATGGGCATCTAGAAGCCCAAATTTGGAATTTGGAGTTTGTTTTATTATCCATTTCATATTTTGTCAAACATTAAAGAATTTTTATGCTCTTTTAAATATTCTGTGATATTGCTCTTGAATTGAATTTTATGGTTTAAATGCGAAGAACATAATATTTAAAAAGTAACACACAAAACGTTAAAAAACGCCCCTTTGGGCGTAATATAAAATCTGAAAGCTTTCAGATTTTTTGTTTATGATATGATTTTTATGTATTCTTATAGTCATGCACTTGTTTTTATTTATTTATTTGGTATATTTTAAAGAGTTAAGTTTGAATTTATTTATTGTGTACTTCGTTTACTCCCTGTAGCCATTTACGGTGTTGTAATGTCTATTTTATATAATATACTGCTTATCTGCTGATCCATAGCAATAATTCTGAATCGTTTGACGTTAGTATTTTAAGATAGCTAAAAAAAGTCAGAGATTTAGGCAGAATCCCTTCCGCGATATCTTGAAAACAGTTATTGGTGGCAAAATTGCTGTCAAAACAAAGCGAACAACTTTTTATCAAAAATAAGGCAATGATTTTTGCCATCAAAAGAGCGACATACTGGAAGTTTCGGAAAATGCGTTATCAAAACTTTAAAGCAGTTTTTCTCGAACGTCTTCTCTGAGGAAATTTCTCTTTTGGATTCGTTATATCGGTGATATATTCTCTTTCTTTGGTGGCAATAAAGATAATTTACTTCAAATTATATTCAGTTATGAAATCGGTAAATCCACCCATCAAGCTAATTTTTTAACTTGAAGTGCTCAGTTTCCTTTATACATATTTTAGTCAAACTAAACAAATGATCGTGCAGTGGATCGAATTCTTCCTCAGTTTGTTTGCTTCGACATACTAATCCTGCCATTATACTGTTTGCCTGTTTCTACACCTTCATTTTCTGGGCTCTCAAGGTTTATCTCAGCCGTTGATTAAGGACTGAACTATTTGAGAACCATTGGATAAAGTCTGTTCGGCAACCACTTGCTTCTAGAGTTCTCGTAAAGTCCAGGAAGTCTGTAACTTAAGAAGCCTTTTGCTAAACTTCGGCATAATCATTGTCATTGTTAAAAAAATCATTTGCATTCCTTTGAAATATCTCACGGAGCTATGCGATTTGATCAGCAATTAAAATATAAATAGTTTTAATATAAAAGAAGAATGGCTTCCACTCTTAAATAACACTTTTTAAGAACGATTCAAGTTTATTTAGGAGGAAATAAAATTTCACAGAAAAGAAATTGACATTATTTCTAGCAAAATTGCCTGCAAAAACTTTTTTTGTAAAGGTCCTCCATCCCTCTCTTTCAAATTATTTTACAGGATAACAAATCAGTTATTGGTATTCAATGAATATTTTCAGAATTTTATGATATTGACGATAATTTTAGAATATCATTTTTGTTTTGTAAATCTGGCTATTTTATTTGAAGAAATAATAAAAAAAAGTTTCAAGAGCAAAGGGATTTATATTTATTTTAAATAACCAGTTAAATTTAATCTTAAGTTACTTTCCTGTAAGCCTTTATTCCCTTATTGCCAGTGCCAGAATATTTAAATTTGGTAACGCGCGTAAGCAATGCAAATTCCACTAGCGGGAGAAAGAGTTTAAATATCGATGTTCTAGTAGAGGAAAGTTAGAGAGTCTGGGAAATCTCTGTGCGTGGGTGTAACGCAAGCTCTGGCTTAGCATTTATTGCTGGTTAGACGTGGCTTTACAGCTATTATCTTGCTGCCACTAGACTCATCTACGAGCTGTACTATACAGGATTGTATGAGCCCTGTAGTTTAATTCCACTACTTGTTAATATATTGAATTCTTGAGTTTTGATTCTACTGTTTCCGTTACCACCCAAGCAGAGGCGGAGTATGTAGGCTTCAAGTTGACGCATTGCAAATAATTTAAAGAGTTTAATAAAGGATAGTTTTAACCCTTTTTCGGTGCAATCACTATTTTTCCAGATTCTACACAACCGATAAACAGTAGAACGTTACAAGTGATTCTATAGATGAAAGTATAGCAACCAACTGAAAATGTATTTTAAATTTGAATACTTGAATGAATCATGTGTGCAATAATAATTTTATATTTTTTATAGGACAACTGTCCACTCGTTCCTAATCCGAATCAGGAAGATAATGACGTCGATGGACCAGACAGACTAGGAGATGTTTGCGATAACTGTCCGACCGTGCCGAATCCAGATCAGTTGGATTCTGACGGAGATGGTGTAGGTGACGCTTGTGATGATGACGGAGATGACGACGGTAACATCTTTTTATATCATATTTAGTGTTCTTATTTTCTGAAAGTCAGTGTAAAATCAGATGAGGAATATAATAAATCCAGACTGGGCAATATATTTTGCTGCCATATTCCGTTATTAAATTCCGACTTGAAAATTAAATTATTTAAGTAGAATGTAAAACATGTGAAGTTAAAGTTCTTAATGCGGAACATTTACTGTACATACCTGTCTTTTGTATGGGTATTTATTTAATGATATGATACTCACTATCTGGGATTTTACAACTACGTGTATCAAACACTGCATAGTATTCCAAATTTCACATGCACATAACTAAATTTAAAGCTTCAAAACAGTTAAAAAATTTTCAAAAGGAGTAATTTTACTGTTTTATTTAATTTAGCTTATTATATGCATATTTTATTCTTGGCTACTCAGTATTAATTTTTTTAATCTTTTGTGAGTACTTGTTACATGTTTGCGCTATGTATATTAAGACAAACAGTATGTTTCCGCACAACTTAAAGTTAAGGTATTAAATAAAATGTTGATCCAAAATTGATACATTATTAACCACTGGAAATGGAATAAGGAATTTAGGTATTTTAGATTTTCTATTAACCTTTTCTACTTACTAAATAAAAATATTTAATTTGAATCCTCCTTTTCTCCCCTACCTTCGTTAGTAAACTGATCTTCACGTTTTTCAAAAACGAAAGTAAAATGGCATACTTTTTAGCTATAAATAACTAGAATTGCATTATTTATTGCATATATTTTAATTACATATATATAAAAAGAAATTAATAAATATGGAACATTGTGGTGTTGTGGTGACTCCCTAAATAATTTAGATACTACAAGTATCAAAAACAATGTTATATATGCCAAATACTTGCTGGCCTAAAATTACGTCTAGTACATTTGCGTTGTAATTTGGTATCAAGAATAATAAAATAATAAAATGTTTCACTTACAATCCACATGCATGAGACAACTTTTCTTTTAATCTCGCATTTATTTTATCAAAAACTTCTCTTGATTAAAATATATATATATATAAATATATATAACACAGATCACATAGTACACAAAAATAACATAACACATTAACTTAGAACACAAAACGTGAGAAGCTAAACATGGTACAGAATCTCGGGGCCTTACATTGCAAAGGAACACAACCTTCTAATCTTTCACCATCGTCTGTGCTGTGCACTGTAACTTAACTGGGCTGTAAGTATACTAAACAAATTGCAGATGGAGATTTTCATACGCATAATATTTTCTTTCACACATATTTTTTCGTCAAGCACGTGATAATTTCGGCGAGGCGATTATTGACGACTGAATATCTGCATTTTTTGGAGATGAAACACATATTAATAA
Source organism: Stegodyphus mimosarum (assembly GCA_000611955.2). NCBI lineage: Eukaryota > Metazoa > Arthropoda > Arachnida > Araneae > Eresidae > Stegodyphus > Stegodyphus mimosarum. Next base: position 703,647 of record KK115134.1, read on the forward strand.
TTTGCTCGAGGATGGTTTAAATTTTAGCACGGCATCAAATCAGATTCATTTTAGTGAAACATTTTCAGCTACTTCGTGCCATTTTTTAGGCTGTCTCCGCTCCTTCTTTTTCATTCAACCAAAACGCCATTATCATAGGAGGGAGACATGTGTGAGGCTTCGCTTGAAACATCGTCAACAGGAAGGGAGCAAAAAACAGTTTTTCCAGTATTTATACACGCAGTTCTCCGATTTCGATTAAAGTGATGATGAAGATGAACTGCATGGAGTGAAAAATTTACGTTTTACAACAGTTTACAACAGAAATTTTATACACAGAAGCTCTTCGGCACGTAAAGCTCTCCGGTATGAGTATCACTGGAGTTATCTCTGTCATTAAAGTGTCTTTTTGTTGTAGTTTACTTGTCCTAATGGATTGAATCCACGGAAAAATGAGCCTAGCGGATTTCCTGTCATGTGATTATGACCTTCTGTGTTATTTGATTAGTAATATGACTTTTAACCATTAAATTACTATACTCCTTGTATGTTACATATTCCTATTCATTATTCTTTAGTTTATGCATTAAACATGCATGCAACATAACTGAATTTCATAAACGGCTTAAGGAAATGCGAAATGGATAATAAAGAAAGGCTTATACCTGATACAATTTGATATACAATGTTGATGTTTTTGTCTTTACTTGCCTAAATAGCGCTTCGCTCTCAGCTTTATTCCTGGGTTTACATGTACGAATGAATTATAAAAATTTTAAAGCTCTGATTTAATTAATAAGTTAAACGCGTATTAACTTTTGCTAATGTAAAAATTAATATGTTTTAAACTTATTTATAAACTTGTACATGTAAAGTCATGTAACTTATTTGTAAACTTGTACAGAGTTTGTACATGTAAAGTGTAATTAATGTAAGAAATTGTAACAAATCTTAAAATATAATAACAAATAACCTTATTTTTGTTTGAGCGTCTGTACACACAAATTCCTTCCCGGGGGTTGACTCAGGAGAATTCCTGGGAAGTACTGGCTAGGATCTGTACTTAGACAGTCTCAACCACGGGGGTATGTAAGTTGACTTCACAGGAGCCCGAGTTTATTCTTAGGTTGGTTCAGGCTTGGCAGGGACCGTACTGGTACTGTCGTGTCTGTTCCTCTGTCTGGTGGAGCTAGATTGGAGATCACCGACCTAGTCATCGGGGGTTTGGTCCCCATAGTCCCAGTGGCGGGGATTGACAAAGTGGACAAGGCACCAAGCACTTTTCGATGCCAATGAAGTGGTGCCCGGAGGCAAAGAGGTCAAGTGTTCAATTTTCTTCGTTTTTCTATTTGTTAGCGATTTCTTCCTTGTCCCATGCTTTGTATAAAGAGGAGCTTGGACACGCTCACCCCTAAAGGCAGACCCAGGACGGGGGTCCAGTTCTTGCGCTACTGTACACACAAATTAGGTATTGCCTCCCAATAAATATCGCCCACTTTGCCGCCATTTATCATGTCATGATATCCTGCCCCCAACTTGCGGCTACACATTTTCTTCCTCCTACAAGATACATTTCTAATGTGCAAATACATATGGTTGTGAATCTGAAGAGATTGCCCTTTTTGTCAACGGATTATTTGCATGTTGTTAAATAAATAAATTTAATGTATGTGGCAACGTAATTATTGCCTGTTACTTTGAAATAGGTACTTCAAGGTCATTGCCAGTCTCCTCCCATTTGCGATCGCAACTCGTGTTGCCATTACCGCTCAGTATTTATTTTCTTCACCTCATTTTAGACTGTAGTTCAAGTCAGCTTTCATCCGTGCGCTTTTCATAGAGTGAAACAAGCTGAACGAAAATGAATTGGGGGAAAAATTTAGTGACTCGACTTTTTTTTTCGGCAGGTCTTGTTTCCATGTTTGTGAATTAAATCAGAAAATAACCTTGAAGTTCCTGTTTTAAGGTAAACGGGCTTTAGTCAGATGAGCAATTAGCATTATTTAGCTTCTCCTCAATTTATTGCATAACAATGTCTTGCTCTCCCCTAGGCATTCCAACTGCAGTCGATAATTGTCCGCATATAGCCAATGGAGATCAGCAGGATTCCGATGACGATGGTGTTGGTGATGCTTGTGACAACTGTCCTTCAGTTGCCAATCCCTCTCAGGTATATCGGATATTCGCATATTTTAATTATAAACCTAGAATGAGATTTCCCTTTAAGGCTTCATTCAGACGAAGGTTTGTAGTCGTAAAGCTTTGTCCTAAGGCACAAAGTCATAAAGTCCATTAACGCATATTTAACAGGGTTTAAGCCATAGTTAATCAGGGAAGAGAAAGTGGCGCATGTGCAAATGTGAAGGGGATTCAACAAAACCATTGATCAATCTTTGCTTTGCTGTGACTTGTGGTTCATATACCAACTTGGCATAAAGTTGGAAAGTTAGATCTTTTAGGAAGAATCTTTAAACCAGTTTTTGCGACGTAGCATGAACCACGAAGCTCGGCTTAAACTTATTATGACTTTAAAACTTCCGTGGGAACGAAGATGAACGGATAAAGCAGGCTGGTGAATGAGAGAATGCATTATGTTCGCGCTAAAAGTTAGAACAATCTCGCTGTTCATTGCTGCCATATTTTGCTATTTAATTCATTTGTTTTATCAAACTATGAAGAAGAGCTTTTATTCAGAATTTTAACTGAAACCATATTATTTATTTCCAGTAATAAAAAAATATGACGTTTGAGTAAAGCCATCTTTAAAGCTTTTTTCGAAAGAAGTCAGGAAAGAAGCTTCAAATAAAAAACAGGTTTAGTTCATATTATCTAAATATTCATGTCAAAAGAAATTTTTCTCACTATTATCAGTATAGATTTAACAAAGCACGTGTGTTTGAAATTTAAATATAAAAATTAATTTATGCAGAAAACTTCAGAAAGATGTCACGGAGCACAATTTGTCACAGTCTAGACGTCTATCTTCTATTCGATTTATTTATTGCACTAATGAAAAATAGAAGTTAACTCTAAATGGATTTTTTTTAAATCTACTCTAAATTATTTGAGCACAAATTTCTTAAGTAATTCTGACTTCATTTTTTTGCATTAAGTTCTCAGATTTCTAGCAGAAAACGTAGCATTTCGAAACTCGTTAACTTCTGTTTTCTTCTTCATGTATTTTTTTTCCTTATGATTCTTCTCTCACATACGCAGTATTTCCCTCTTTTAAGAAAAAATTGTACATTACGAAGGGGAGGGAAGAGACAGTTTTGTTCTAGTAGCTGGTTGATTAACAAAATTCATCTTACTTTATTCATGTCTCGAAAGCGCCAGTTAAGCTCTATATTAGATTTATATATAACATTGTTCCAAGTACAACATTGTGAAAGATATTCGGATTTTTATGAACTGTCGTTTGTTTTTTCTTTTCATTTTTCGATTCAAAGTCTAAAATTATGCTAAATCGCAAAATTTTAGTTGCATAAACGTAACTGAGCTTTATCGATATTTGAAAACATCGTTTTGTTTAAATGAATTTTCCTATTTTCTTTTTACATAATCTGTAATTTTGGTTCAGTCAAAACAAAAATCACACATTTTATCTCATTCGCTTAAAAGATTTAATTTTAAATAATTTTCGTAATTTATGAAAAAATATTTGAATTATAACCTGTAAAATTTGTTTTATCTTAAAATAAGTATTTTGAAACGTATTTCCAAAAACTTAGGATTTGTAAATATTTCACATATATATAATGAAAAATATTTATATAAATTATTTCTTTAAATTCACATTCATCACGAAACATTACGAAATAAAATATGGTAGTATAAAACTAGGTCTAGAACGAAAAATAGAAAAATAATAATATAACGCTGTGGAATAAAATAATCGCTGCAAAGAATAAAAACTAGAGAGCATATAGAGATAGAAATAGAAAAATATTTAAATCTAAAGCGGGGTGTTACATTTCTTCTAACACATTTTAAATCGTAACTCGCACACGTCCGCTTGAAATGAATTTTTGTAAATGTGCTTCATTGTAACAGCAAAATTTACAAAGCTTTCAGCGCGTTATTTAGTTAAGATTTACATTAGTTAATTCTTTATTCCAACATCGCGCGAGAGAACTCCAGCGCCGCGCGACAGTTTCTACTTACCAATGGGAACTCTTAACTGCCTTTGATGGTAAAATCGAAGCTATTGCTGTGGCTATTTGACAACTGTCGATTCGTTGCCACTTATTTGTAAAGGCAGTCATATTGTCAGATTCCAAAAATGCGCTTCAAGCTCTTCTGAATAATCAAAATAGTTCCTAAATAATCTTAGACTGTAGGACTTTGCTTAAGGTAATAGCACACAAAATTTCTTTCCAATGGATTCCAGCTCATGGTGGAATTATGGGAAATGAAAAAGCTGATACTTTGGCTAAGAAAGAAACTTTCATAATGCAACACATTAATCGACCGCTTTCTTTTCATACGACTAAATTGTTTGTTAACTTGACTCTTAAGAAAATTCTTAAGCAGGATATGATTCAGCGTGCCATGGTTAAGAGTTGGAAGATTCTGGGGGAAGAGACAAGGGAAATTCTCAGTTTTCCAAGAAAGACAGCGGTAGCTCTATTTAGACGTCTGCCTGGACATGACTATTTACGAGACCACCTCTACAGAACTGGAGTGGTGGATTCCCCAAACTGTATTTTGTGTTACTCTCCAATCAGCTAATGATTTTTTAACATTTAAATAATTGTATTGCACTTTATCGGTATGAGGACATTGTTAAAAAGGACTAGAGAGCCCGTGAACTAATGGCTTAAGCGCTAATGTTTGGCATTTGTAAAATAAATAAATAAATAAAATTCTTTTTCAAGTTTTTAAATTCTTAATCTGATTTCCTGACTAGCGCACGTTTGCCTTTTGGCTACGTTCTCTCTGTGCTGCTACGCTCGGCCATACTTTAGGCCCTTGCTTGGCTTCGCCGATTTAATTTAATACTTACGGGCCAACTACTAGAATTCTGATAGCTTCGGCTATACCTTTGAGATAGCTATAGTTAAGCTTAGTTAGTTTAGTTTCATAATTATTTAAGTTCAAACCCAAGCGGGGGCTTTGTGTATATTCCAAGTAGGAGTTGATTGTATTTATTCTGAGAAATAAAGGGTAGTTCACCTTTCTTAAGTCTTAAATGTTTATTCACACACTTAAGCGATTATTCGCTTGTTAGTGTTCGTAAAGTTCTAAGATAGAACATTTCAGCTAAATAAGTAAAACCCCACAAAACTACTAAAAATCGAATTACCGTAAGTAACTTAACGAAATTTATGATGACGTCAGAGGTCATATTAACATACGTAACTGAGGTTATGTGCTACTTTTTTAAACTTTTCAATTTTTCTCCTGCTACTTTAGTCAAAACTTTTCTGTCAACACTGCTGCAAGAATCAGTAAATTTCATAGATTACTATCGAAAGCATGCCTGGTTTTAAATTATTGTGACTAATTATAGTAATGCACTTTTCTCAGCAAATTAAAGATAAGCGATGACTATATACATTTCTATCGTATTAATAGGATTAATTGAGCATAATCCCATTGCAAATCAAGAATTATCTATACATTTTTATTAACTAGTATTTCTAAAAAAGGAAATACTTGCTTCAAAAACAGTAATGAAAACCAAATGATATCTTTAACAAAAAATAACAATTAGGAAAATCGTACCGTGCAGTTAATAAGACAAAAAAAAGTCTGTTCTTTTAAGAATTTTCTCCTTCAATAAAAGAGAGTGGAAAAAAGAAGATAAAAATATCTAGAAGCTCAGTCGATGAATGAAGTGAAACAAAGAAATATAAGCGAAAATTTATTTTTAGTGCCTTGTTTTTATAATAGATAAACAGAGTACAAATGCTTACTCAGAAGATAATGCGCCACAAGCAATTTATTTCTTTTGTCATTTAAATTTCTTCGAGCTGAATAAAGCTTTGCAAACAGTTCTTGAATGGGCTTTAAATGTAATTGTTTGCATGTAAGTATCATATGTTCTTGATCTCCTTTTGCTTATTAATAGGAAAAAAATAAATTTATTTTCATTCTTTTCTAGTAAGTATACTTGAAAGAACTCAAGATAGGAGAAAAATATGGGCTGAAGTACATGCATTTTTATCATTTAATGCTACACATTATAAGATGATCAAAGACATTAAAAAATATTGTGGTTTTTTTAAATTCGTGGATATAAATTATTCGAGCTAAAACAAATATATATATATATATATATATATATAAATTATAAAAAGTATTTTTACCTTTTCGCAAATCTTTCATCAACAATTTTTTGTGTTTCAGAATTAGGAGTTTCAATTCAAATTAAATATGAAAGATAATCATTCCTTGTTGTGTGTTTTGTGCTCGTTTATTAACACCTGGCCTCATTAAATAGCAAATAACAAAAACAGATGAAGAGGGAAGACTTGGAACTTTACTTAAGATTTAGACAAAGAGCAGTTTTCAGAAACAACAAAGATAACTGAAAATGGTTGAAGAATACAAAGATTGGTCGAAATTTTCGTAAACACGATAGGAACGCCGCAATTAACTTTGCTCAGAGATCAATGTTTATAGTAGTAAGCATGAGCGCTGAGTTCAGTACTAGAGCAGTGTGCGATGAACTGCGAACTAAACTGTCTGAGGTTTCAATTCACCTCTTATTTTTAATATAGCTCAAAGGATTGAGGCAATTCTGCAGTCGTCTGAGAAACATTTCCTATAGCTTTGACAAAGCTCTTTTTAAAAACTTCCAGGCAGCGCTACTAAGAGCCACCTTGAGAATCTTCGGCCCATTTTTCAATTCTTCTTAGACTATGATATAATTAAAAGGATACAGTCAAATCTGAGTTAAGTCTCTGCTGCCGACTGTTGTACTATATGATTACCGCTTGGTGTCTACTACTTTAGATTTTGAATGATTTTGCGATCTGCGAAATTCTTCATATGCTATATATGAAGAATTCTAGAATAGGAGAATATTCCGTTTTGCCTGTTCTTTCTTCTTGAGTTACTTTCAACTGTTTATCTTCTCTGTAAAATCTGTTGTTCATCTCAACTTTCAATGGAATTTCAGGTTTTAGTTCTTCATATGGTTTTTTATTTAGGAGATTTTTTACGAACCTATAGTGCACAAGTGTTGCCAGAATTCAGGTAAACAAATAGTGGAGTAAATCTCAAAGTGTCTTTTAGAGTTTTAACTTATTCTTCATAGTTATCCGTGATAACTTTTGTTCAGCTGCCTTTAGCAATGTAAATGTGTTAATAAAAAACCTTTTCCCAAATCGTTAATAATAAGTGCAGAAAGCTTCTTATATCTTTAAGTTCATTTCGCTGCAGCATTTCCCTGATGTTTCTTAGATGTTCTTCAGATGTGCGCTAGTTGTTGCAATTTTGTAGAGAGGCACAATAGATTCCGTATAATATTTCTCTCAAAATTGTCTCTATTCAACATATTAATGTCGCTAGAACATTGCACAGTTCGATGCTTTAAATTGCCTTCTTTTATATGAGGTAAATTCAATCTCATCACTGTCTTTGTAATGCATTTTGACTTGTCGGTATTGTTTAAATCCAACGTTGGAAAAAACGTTTTCTTCTTATCTTATCCAAAGTCTTACCGATTCTTTTATTGTTCTTTGGACTATGATTCTGGATAACTTCTTTTCTCTGCAATGGGATTTAAAGGTCTCTAGTTAATATAAAATTGGGTGAGAATTCTTTCATCTTACGCTTTAAGACGATAGAAAATACCCCAAACCTAGGAAAAGTTTCACTGATGTCTTTAACTTGCTTTTCTTTCAAAAGTTTCTTGACTTTCTCACGTTCAACGAAAACGGTCGCAGTAGCTGTTCTTTAATAACAAGATGGATGTCTGCGTAAATTCAGTTTTCGGGTTCAAATAACATTGTTGCGTCGAACATATTTAAATGAATTTCGAAAGACATCTTAAAATCCTTCTTCTGCTGTTGTTTGAGAACAAGTAATTTCATATTACATAAAACAAATAGTTTTATGTGCTTTCAATATTCTAGTTTTGAATGACATTTTTGCTACCAATATCATAAATGAACTTCGAAACATATCTAGAATTCCCGTTATAAATATCACGTAGTTCGCATTTGATCCGCATTTAAATCTGAACCGGCAATTAAATCTTTCAGTCGCCTGAAGACTTCTAATAATCAAAGAAATTTCGCACGATACTTGTGACAGAAAGACATAAAGAAATTTTGTCTCTTTTAGGAAACGATTGTGCGTATCATTTATATTGCCAATTCTGAATGCATTTTTCTTTGATAAATCTGCGAGCACAAATAACATTAAAAACCATTTCAAATACTTATTTTCGACAGAGACATCTGTAATCCGCACGCGCAGTTTTCGTAAGTTCTCGCTAAATTCCTAATGTCACATTGTGCACGGGGAGGGATAGTGATGTCATTGTGAACTTACATCCAGTGCTCATCTATACGTTCATTTTCGTCCACTTCAGGAATTGGTATTTCTTAGGCAGAAATTCGGATTTCAATAACGCTCCACTTCTCTTTTGTAGCTTTAAAATGATTATTCGAACTGAATAGTAAAAGTGGATTTATTCTACATAGCGCTTCTAGAGAATAGCAAACGTTTGGTTATAAGGTATTTTCTCCCTCCTTTCTGCATGCCTTCGTGGTGCAACGGTAACACACTCGGAGCGTCTTCGAGAGGTCCAGGTTCGAGTTCTACCGTGGGCATTGCTCATTTCTTCAGTTTCCTGACATCGAAAAAATTCTAAATGACTCTGCAGTGGCCCTCAAACTAAAAGGTGGAGGATAATGACTCTTCACTACCAGGATTTGACGAGTGGGTTACCTAATCTCCAGTCGCACTTTAAAAGGGGGAATTCTATTATTATTTTAAAGGGAGAATAAGGTATTTTCTCCCTTCCTTCTGCATGCCTTCGTGGTGTAACGGTAGCACACTCGGCACATATTCGAGAGGTCCAGGTTTGAGCCCCGGCGAGGACATTGCACATTTTACACATCTCCAACTTCAAAATAAATGTCTCTACTTGGTTAAAAAATCAACAACGAAAGCAGGTAATTAAATAAAGCTTTTTTATTAGAAAAATATATATTCTGGGTTCTTACTCTACAGACGTCCATAACTTTGAAAAGCTTGTCCTACCAGAAGATAAGTTTTTGTACATCCCCATTGTTGAGGTTACTTTATTTTTTACACTTATTTTAACTTTAAACACGCTTTACTGTCTATTCTCGTTTCCTATCTACTATTCCCTACCAAAATGAGTTTCTAATAGCGCGTTTTATGCAAAGGAGTTAGAAGGAGTATTTAAGGAAAGTTCAGCTTACTTCGAAAGAGAGCTTAGGAGTCCTTAGTGAAAACTGTTTGCAGTCTGGCTACTTCGTTCTTAAAATCTACGACGCTCGGGCCGTATTGTATGTGCTTGTTGATAGTCGCCGGCTAGGTTAACTTAAGGGCTAACTACGTTAAGTATTTGTGTTATGCTTCGGCTAAGAATGTTTAGTTTAGTATTAGATTAGTTTCTTATTTTCTTATCTTGAGTTAAAAGCTCGAGTGGAGGCTTTCCTGTAAGCCTGAGACGTTACATACTCGAATTCAGCCACAAGTCGTTACTTAGTTCACTAGTTTCATCTGCATTTAACATAGACAAAGCACTGAGGAACATTACAGAGGCTGTTCGAACATTTTAGACGATGTATATTGTATTCACAAAACTAAATTACATAAAATTCTTGTGTTTTAAATGTTCTGTTTGACATCCCTTATTCTGAACTATCTTTCGACACCGCAATTTCCAGGATAATAATGCCTTTTGAAGTGTCAGAAGAGGTATTCTATTCCATTCCTCCCGAACAGCTTTCCAGAGTCCTGTTAGGGTTTTGAGACAACGTTTGGATAATGCAGTTTTTAAAAGTCCGAAAGCACAAAAATCCATAGGTAACACATCGGGAGATTTAGTAGGGATATCAGTGAAGGGTATGGCCTTGCTACCAGTTTTTGTTCCATTTCTTTTAGGAAATTTACAGTGGATTTTTATGTGTGACTGCTAGCTTTGTCGTGATAGAGTCTCACAAATTGATGGCACTGGGGATAAAGCGATGGTATTTCATTCAGAAAAATTGGCAATAAAATATTTCCTGATAGTATTTGGAGTTAATCTTGACATTTTTGTTTTTTTGCACTCTCTTTATTTTTAACTTGCCATTATAAAAAAAAACCAGCAACAATCAGGAATCCCTCAGAAAAACTTTCTTAAATTTTTTTCTCCCCTTTTATGATAATAAATGGCTCACAATCATTTAAATACACCCATGCTTCATCTATTGTGACAATTGTTTTCCATTTTTCTTTGGATAAGTGTTTCTCATATAGAATTCTGCAGCGTGCCCTGCGTTGAGCGATATACTTTGGAAGAAGACGATGCACATTGCGTTTTTTCGCTTTCTTAAGATTTAAATCAACGTTTATCATTTTGTTTACAGAGGACACCGAATATTTTAATGATTTTGCAACTGTCCTTTGACTAGGGGGATTTTTTTTAACATTAAACAACGTACCTTTGCAATAGTCGAAGATGTCCGTTTTTTCCTTGGATACTTGTTTGGAAATTTTGTCCCACTTGAGGCTCCAATTTGATGTTTCTTTCCTTTCTTGTTGATGATATTACCTATCGACGCTTTAGATATCACAAAACCATGACTCTCACATTGTTTTTGGATAACGGAGATGCATATTTCTCTTCGAAAAGAGCGTAAATGTAGCCTTCGAACCACTGCTTTGTTAAATTCGCCATTTTGAATAAAAACAAAACTTTCAAGCCACAGACGATAATTTTGACTTTTAAAAACACAGTGCAATTTCAATTACTTCTTTTGCAGCAAACGACGTTTTATTACTGCTTACCAAAATCGTCTAAAAAAAGTGCGAACAGCCTCTGTATAACGTCTTACAATTCTGCTACCAGTCTATTGACAGATCTAGCTATTTTTGTCAGCAAATTTCTTTCTACACAAAATCTTCTTTAATTCTGTGATAGCCAGGGGGTCACAGAACCTCGGGTCCTTCAAACGTTACACCAAAAGCTCTAAAATCGATGTTTGACATGTAGCAATGCCTTGTTTTAAAGGATGATCAGTTTTGATAGCCAAAAGCACTTTACTGACAACGAAGAGTTCCTATCCATTATATCACATTATTACATTTTATGCAATATTTCATGAAATATATTATAGGAACATAATGCATTATTCTCTAAATTAGCTGAAATAATTTGACATTTATGTAATGAAGGAATTTTAGATTATAACAGGTTTTGTAAATATTGCATGAAATCCTTTTTGATATAAAATTTCCATTTTACTTTTTGTATTTTATTTCAGTTGGATACAGATAAGGACAATATAGGGGATGACTGTGATAGCAATATTGATAGGTAAGTCGATTTTTATTTTACATATTTCATTTCAGTTGACATATTAGAAATCACTTCATTGTGTAATGATCTCTGAAGAACAAAATAATTTGAAAATAAATTTTTAAAACATTCCTTGCATTTATAGCTAAAATGTATATTAATTAAGAGTTTTCTGCTGAATAATTTGAAATTAATTTCAGACATATTACATTTATTACTATATTCATCCCCTATATAATTAAAAGGTATGGAAACTAATATGCAAATTATAATAATAAAATGAAAATGTATATCTTTTCTAAAACGAAAAAATAAAGACCAAGACAAATACTAGAATCTATAATAATAAATCTCAAGCCACTATGATTTCAAAATTTGCAAAATTATATATGTAAAAGGGGAAAGACGTTAGAAGAGCAATGACATGATACATGTTTCAAAATGATTATACGATTAAATATCTTTTAGAAGATTTACCGTTCACTTGTAGTTCCAGTTTATGAAACAATACAAATACAGCAAGCAATTAGACTATTGAAAGTTTGGTTACGTGATATATTTTGTAAAAATATGGAGTATTTAATTTTTTTTAAGAACAAACTAATTATTTACACACGCACGATCAAAAGAAAAAAAGAATGTTCTCATGCTATCAAGATCAAAGGAGATGCCATAAACTAAGTTATGGATATTATGGTTGTGATTCAAAATATTAAAAGTTATGTTTTATATCAACGAAATTCTAATACAAAATATTAGTTGAGAATCCTGTTCGTAGAAACCCTGCAAACAGGAATTTTCAATCTAATGAAGTTAAATCTTTGTAGGAACATTAAATGTGATTAATTTACTTGGTAGGAAAATATTGGTATAAATTATAATTGTTTCTAGAGCAAGTTTTGTATATTATTCAGAAATAATATACAAACTGGATTCGAAAGTTTTGTTCGAATCCAGCTCTCCAAATTAAGAGAGTAATATGCTTATCAGTACACCAAAACACTGGGCGAGAGATACGCCTCATTAATTCCTTATATTGATCTATCTAAAGGGCTGCCGAAGGGAAAGATGATCTTCAAATATTCCAAGCTGATGACTGGAGATTACCTCTTATCTCGAAATAAAAGTGATCAACAGTAAACAGTCATCCACTATTTGTAGTTCGAGAAGATGCCATAAAGTTTTCAGTATCATTGGAATGGATTTCTTTGTGGCATCACGAGTGGGCCAATCATTTGTGAATTTGAGCTTGGATCTTCTAATTGATTTGAAATATTGCTATTTTACCACAAGAGTACATTAGAGAAATTCCTCGCAAAGTTATCAAAATCTAAGTAGGTCTTGTTGTAGTCTTAAAGCCTATTTATAGTTCATATTTTTAAACTGGAAGCTTGAAATTCTAATAAAATTCTAAAAAGTCTAAGAAATTCTAAAACTTCTTAATTGAAACCAACCGACCAAGATATGTTGCCTTTCAACGTTTTTGAAACGCTGTGCATATGCGTAATATACAAATCCACTCAGCTGTCAATAGGAAATACTCAGTACAGAAATGAGCTTGTAATATCAAGAAAAGTAAAAACCTTAAAATCACAGAAAATAATTACTTTAAGAGTAAAATCGGGTAAATGTTTTAAGTTATAAACGAAGGCTGTATGCCTCTTGAGAAAATCTTGTAAAACATACTCATTAAACAGAATGATATCAAACTTTCTGTGCAAACTTTAATAGAAGTAAGGAATGTTAAAACAGAACCTTTTGGGCAACGAATGTGTTGAAATTTTTAAAATTTTTTCGGAAATAAGAAATGTGAAAACTAAACTGCGCTCTAACCGAAGTTCGAATCCACGGATCTTTGGATTGCTAACTGGACATATTAATTATTTGTATCACTAGAGCATCGTTTCCCAAATTATGTTCCGAAAACAGTCACTAAATATTTCACGAAAAATTATGAAACTGAGATTAGAGAGAGATTAATTTATTCACGCAATTCAAAACAGCTCTTAAAAGAAATTTAAAGAGGAAACATAAAACAAAGTAGTTAAATCGCAAGTAATAAATTTACTAACTTAGCACGACACAAGATGTCTAATCTTGAGAACAAAATACAAGCGAAACTTAATGAATGTAGGATAAATTTATCAGCAGAAAATCTGAAACTTATCAAAACCAGGTACTCATACCTTTCTTCATTTTGCAACAGCACATTTATGCGAGGCAAGTTTTCACATCGCGTTGCAACAAAATCTAGCTTCAGAAACCTACTTGAAGCTGCATATGATATAAGAATTTAGGTTTCTAACAATGTGCCTAACAAGAGTCGTAGTTCGTAGAATCAAATACACAAGTCTTTCAAAACTAAAGATGTTTTAATCTCTTTTTCATACAGTAGACGCCGCTTAATGTGATCGCGGTTAATTTATCATTCGGATATTATTATCGAATTGCCGAACATTTCTGCAGAATATTTTTTCTTCTTTCGAAAAACATTTCCCTGGAAAATCTATACCAAACTAAGGTTGCTTTTTTGCCTAATTTAAATTTTACATTGGCATGCTCTCTTCCAATGAGGGATACTAGATGAGGGTTTCAGCATCGGTCTAATAATTTTCCGGAAACGTTCTAAGAAATTGTGAGCTGTCCGTAAATGAACTTTTGCGTTTCCTTAATTAAAGTGCTGTAAAAACATACCTATTTATATATTTCTAGTTATATTTATAGCGAATTAATTAAATTCCATTACTATATTGAAATTTATTTTTTCTCGTCGTTTAGTGTTATCATTCAGTTAGTATTATCTAAAATAGTCATGGATAAACGTGATCAGGTTAAGCCTTGTCGACTTTATTATTTGTTTCGTTCAACTAATTTCGCATGTCATGTTTTGCAAAATTAAAAACTGAAAAACATTTCTTTTATAGCTGTGATATGAAAATTAGAATAAATGTTTATTCTGCTTACCTTATATAGCGTTATTATTTATTTTAACTAAAGGCCCAAATTTATCTAGTGTTCTTTAAAATATTTATAACTTGAAAAGTATTCCAAGATGAAAAAAGTTTGAGAAACATCGAATTAGAACATTCAAAGAACATTTCAATAATTCTTTACACTTTTCACCATTCAAAAATTGACTGAAAAAAGGTACGACAGCAGTCGACCAAATCCGCATAGTGAAGGGTTGTCATCAACCAAATGTTATCTATACAATCACTCTACAGATTTTTATATTATTTATTTTATATTTTTTCATGGGAAAACGTGAGAAATTAACTGTGCACCCATTACGATTCGAACGATGAATTTTTCATTAGCCAGCTGGATATATTAACCATTTACACCTAAAAAACACAACGGGAGGCAATGGTCCCTTAAATTGATATTTACTATTTTTTTCTATTTCCTTAGCATTACATTCATATTAAATTCTTTTATTTTTCCTAGATGGTACTGAATTGTATTTCATTATTGTCTCGAGTTAATTAGTGATATTATTTTTAATATTTATGTTCGCCTCCAAGAACTTAAATTTATTAGCTTTAGATGTTCTCTACTCGATTCCTTCATTATGTTTCTACTAGAAATTTCACTTTTAGGTAATTTCAAAATGCTTTTCATGGTAAATTCTTTAACACTAGAAAGTTTGTTCCTAGTGAAACAACTCAATAGCATAAATTTCTTATTATACTGGTGCATAGGATAAATGTAATTGAATTCCAAATAGAAAGCCTTCGTCTAAACTCATTTGTAGCTAAAAATCTCTGATGTACTTTCCATAATTAATTTTCTTTCTTTTACCTTCGTCTGAAATTTTATTTATTTAGTTATTTACAAAAAATTATTTTACTAATATACCTTTTCCTAATAGGATTATTTAGTAAAAGGATTAAATCAAATTAGCTCTTTAAGGTGTATTAAATTCTTTTTCAAGAACAGTTACAAATTCTATAATATTTATATTTAGTTTGCTTCACTTTTGGTACGAAAGAAATCTGAATTTCACGCATGAACATATTTCGCAGAACGTTGTAACCCATTTCTGCGAAAAAAATTGGTGAACTGAAGAATATTTTTCATCAAAGGAAAAATTATCGCAATTCACAACGGTAGTGTTTTTATCAAAAGAAAGGATGATGTCTGTGTAAACTTAAAGAACGAGAATAGCATTATTATAACGTTAAACTTTATTTTAATCAATAATTATTTTCGTGTTCCTTTCTTCGAATCATCTTTAAATTCCTACTTCTTCGGGTTATAAACACTTTTGTTTTAAAAGACTAAATAAAATAAAATGTCATTTTGTGACCTTGTTGTGTGCTTATCTTTTTAATTAATTATAAGTTAAACTTTTACTCACGATAAATTTTTTACGTTTTCTAAAATACGTTTTTCTGATAGGATTAAATCAAATTAGTGTATATATTTTTATTTAATTCCTAATAAAAAAAGGGTAGGTATAAAAAACACTCAGATGAAATATCCAGAATGTTATGAAATTCCTTATTATAACAGACTATTGTTTTTCTATCTGAATTGTTTTTTTCTATCGACTAAGTTGACAATGTAGCTGCAAAACAAATCCGTTTCGTGATAGCTTGGCTATTTTTTTTAATAATACTGTTTTTCAGTAAAAGAGAAAGGCCTTTATTTTTGCAACACTTCAAAAGTTTTAACAACACGTTTATAGCAAACCCATGTACTAAATGACAATTGCAAATGAATATATCATTTAAAGTTTCTAAAGTCACAGGAAGCATCGTTTGCAAGGTGATTATGATTAGTATTTTGACACAAAATGTAGACTTTTTACAAATTTGTATTAGTCTAGTATGTTTACTTACACATCTAGTGCATTCTTTGCTTCGATGGTATTTATGTTTTATTCCATTGACCGTGAGTGTTGGCTACCATCGAGCGATGAAAGTTGGCGGAGGTACGCCAGAATTGCAACATTCATTCCTGCAGAATTCTGAATCATACTTATCTGCAGGTCTTAAATAAAACATTCGGCAGTCCTTCAAGGGCGCAGCCAATGAACCCCATGTAAGTAGCATTGTTGTGCCCCTTCCGCACTCATATCTGAAAACTACACTCAAATGTGAACTAATGAAGCAGTGGCAAAACTACTGGGAGACAAGCACCACAGGCAGAAGACTGTATGATTTTCAACCAGAAGTTAACCAGAATTTAAATAGCAGCTCCTCGCACCTCACACAGTATCTGATAGGGCATGGCCCATATATGTCGTATCTTCACAGATTTCGCCTAAGAGACAGTGACCAATGTAGTATTTGTGGGAGTACTGGTGATCCGGATTACTATCTGTTTGACTGCCCTCACACAGCGAATTCATATTTAAAAAGACCAGCTGCAATCAATATGCCGACATGGTTCAAGAACACAATTAAGAATAAATATGGGCTCAGCCGCATTAGAGACTGCACTATCGTTGCTAAAAGCATTGCTGACAGCCTAGAGTGACTTCTTTTCTTGGACACCGTGCCGTCAGCAGCCCGCTCTGTACATATATTAATTTACTCAACGTCTTACATATTATTATTGTTATTATTATTATTATTATTATTTTCCTTGTTTTATTTCCAATTCTGTTTAATTTTATGATTAATCCAGAACTCTTTTAACATATCCGTCAATTTGTAATGTATTTGTTCATCTTTACATCTGTACCTGATTATATAGCATTTCCTTAATATAACTGCATGCCTACCAAGTACCATAACAGTGTATGCCTAACATGTACAGTGTATTTGTTCATCTTTGCATCTGTACCTGATTATATAGCATATCTTTAATATAACTGTATGCCTAACGTGTACCATAATAGTGTATGCCCAACATGTACCGTAACTGTATAACTGTCTGCCTTACATGTACCATAATAAGTGTTCCCCTTAGTCTCAGCAGTCCCCATCATGCACCTTCTTTCCATGTTCTGGTCCTTATTTCAATGCTCCTTGTTTAGCGTGGTCAATTGCAGGAGGACACACAACTAAGCTCTTTATATATATCTATCTATCTATATAGATATATATATATTAAATTCCATCGACGGGATCCAACAGGCTGAAAAGCACCTAACCCAGTGGACCAGCTGTTCCGTCGATGGCGAAAAGAAAAGAAAGTCCTTCCAACCGGTATAGTGGTAGACGACGCTGACTGCGGTACTGATGGGATCGAAATCCGAAGACGACACGGATATTGTTAAAAGTAGAGTGTCTGTCTGGCAAATGGGCATTCAAAATATGGAGCTATCCGAAAGTCTTCTCGAAAGGTATCAGAAGAGGGGTAAAAGATCTTCGGACCACCCAAGAGTGTTCTGCCTCAATACTGGAGCGGAACTACACAATTAGTGTGGCTCGTAGGTCCAATGATGAAATTCTGGTGTCCCGCCCTTTTATACTTCTACCTGCTCAATCTACCAAATAGTCGCTTCTACGAAAGTATTCAACCCGCCTTCATTTTGCGCATCGTAAAAAGACTTCGATTTCTGTTATTTTGTTAGTCCTTGCAATTTTACTGGAAACTCTGCTTAAAACGTTATGAGTATAAATTCCCACAGGTGACTGACTCTCTTCCGGTCCATTACTATTTTATCGTCTCTATTCAGCTGTTTTTCCCCTTTCAACACATGTTAATGCTCTCGAACAGCTGTAAATGTTCCGAAGAGATAATAAGCCCAACAGGGTAACTTCTTGACGAAATTTACATTTCGAGGGACTGAGCTTCAAATTAGCTTCTCTAAGCTTCTTTGATGAGAGAGATCTCATATAGGTCCTTCTGCCAAAAAAGATAAAGGAAAAAAAGGAAAATGTTCATGTTTTATTTCCTTTCTCTCTCCCCTGCCCACCCACCCCCTTTTTTTTTCAAAAACAGAAGGAGCAAACACGCAAATATATAAAGAAAATCAATGTACTGAGCTCAGTGCAGACAAATGCAGCTCTGTCTATCCAGAAAAATAGCAATAAATACAAAAGAGCTAATATATTAAAATTTTGGAAACACTGCCAAGAAATGGACTGGAATTAACGTCACTGATTTTCATGCTGTTTTCACATTATCCGATATATGCCATACTACACTGATAAAATCTGTTATAAAGAATTAAAGTCACTGACGGAATTTTTTAGAATCCAACAATGAACTTCAACGATGGATTAGGAAAATACTTAAAAGATTAATTTGTGGAGAATCCGAGAAGTTTTGTAACTGACAGTGGGAAAAGAGAATAGTAGGATACTTATGAGCAAGACTGTTTTATTATTCTTAAAAACGGAATGCTTTTATTAAGACAAGAGGAAAGGATTTATCAATAACTTTAGAGAAAGTAAGTATATCGAAATTGATATGGCAATCGATTTTAAATAATTAAGTTCATGAGAAGGAAACGATTCTGTAGTTCAGACCTAGAGAGTACGATATGCGTTAGCATAAAACGCAGGAACTTTTTATTTAGCGGTATAAAATAATTTCACATGGCGAAGCAAACAAAGAGAAAAAAATGTTTATGCAAAACAATATGCTGAAATCACATTTATCGTAGATAGCTAGAATGTCAAGCAAATGAAAAAAATCAACTGGTTCAATCACTCTGTTGTTTGTTTTGTCGAATATATAAAAGTATGAATCCTATTTGATTATTTTCTCTAAATTAGGAGCAAAAAGAGAAACGACATAACTCCATTTTAAGTTTTTAAAATATATTGAAATTTTTAAGGATAATTTTGAATCTTGTTACTGCCTAAATTGATTTATTTCCACCCTCTGAATAAAGATTTAGCTGAAGTCTTTCATTACAATGTGTTTCCTTTGACGTTTATGTTTTTATCTTATACAGTATGGTAAGATGCAAGACAAATGGCCAAATGTTTCTGACCCATTGTGCGTGATTTATCGTTTAATTTCCCTCATCATTTATTCTTATTCTGTAGGTCACTGTTTGACTTTTCCTAATACAGATTGCCTCTTTTTCCCAATACTTGCATAATGTGTTTTCACATTTCATCGAAAGATATAAATGTTACCTAATATTATTGGGGTCAAAACCATTTTTTCTGGACAGTAGAAGTAATATCTCTTTTTATAAATCATTGTTTCATTTTAAAAAGTACAGGAATAAACTCATTTTAAAGAATTACTTGAACTTTATCAAAAAATTAAAAATGAGATGCTCATTTTAATTAGCAATATATTTTTTATAATTTTTATAGTAAACTTTCACGCGCCACCGAAGAGGCATATAAATGGAGAATTTTTCAATCAGTTCCTGATAAAATTTCACTGAATAGCACAAATGTGTTAAAAAATATATGGAATTTATCACTATTTATTACTATATAATATTCTCAGTTCTATTCGCAAAAGAATTTACATGTTAGTTTTCGAAGCAATGAGATATTCCGTTCGCATTACATGTTAATATAATTATTGGAATTAACTAATTATTACTTTAAACAAATATGCTAATATATTTTAACGCAGAATATGCTTGAATGCTAAATTTAATTTCCTTTTAAAAATTAAGGTTACCTTCTGCAGCTAAAATTATCACTTCAATAAGCTTACCTTTCCTAAGAACTTCCAACTTCCAATTAAGAAATGGTATTTGATTTGGAATTTTTTTAATGTCTTATTATAGAGAAAATTTTACTAGATTTCAGTAACTTTTAGTAAAATAACTCATGCGAAATTTTATCAGATCTTCAGTTCAATACAAGAAGAAATTGATCTTTCCTTCTCAAACGTCAGACAACATAAATAGCAATAAAGAAATAAATAAAATAAAAATATGCCAATATAACATTAAAAATTCAGTAACATTCACCCTCTCTCCAAAAAAATCAGAAAGGATTCAGATTTTAACGGTTGCCAAGAGGGCTGTTTTAAAGTTTAATATGGTTTATCAATAGAGATGGCCCATGTGGAAAAGCGAAGCATTTTTACATTTAGCCTAACATAGAAACGTTATATATCTTCCCCATATTTGAAAAGTGAAAAGAATATGTAACACTGAATATTTTTATTAGATATATCATGAATTAAATGCATTTTTATTTAAATTAATCAGATTGTAAAGTAAAAAAATAATGTTCTTAAGAGCTGCATCTTTTGTTTTGAAATAGCTTAGATGGTTAATAAATAACAGACGGATTAAATTTGAAAGATAAGTATCTTGTATTTTGCAAATGGTAACAGACGTGAATGAAAAGTGAAACAACGCATTTAAACTGAATCAACGCAAAATGGTGTTTCGCGACTAATAGCCCTTTGGGATAAAAGAACCAGATCAGAATGAGTTTTCTGATCTGAGTTCTGCAGTATAAAAAAAGTTAAAATAAGTACTAAGGTGTTCTCTTTTTCTCTCATTACGCCTGCTTATAAGTATGGCAGTAAGTACTAAGATATCAGGAAAACTATGTGCTAATAAAAATTTAGCTTTCTGTTTAAGACGTGAGCTCGTGAGCTATTTGAATAATTATCGGCAACATTAATAAGAAAAGATTATATCTGTGGAAGGATTATTTTCTACGTTATTTAAAGCACGCACTTCTGACAAAGTAAGAATGTAAAAAGCTATAATTCCTTACTTTCTGAGGATGCGCTCTCGATAGTTATCAGTAAACATAACTCATTTAAAGTTTCATTTTGCGCAAAGCTTTCCAACAAACTTGTTAAAGAAAGAAAGAAAGTTCCTTCGTTCAGCTTAGAAAGTGGCCTACGAGATAAAGCTAAACGAAAATGTTTATCGCTTGGCGATCTTCTAAGAAGATCGCCCGAACTTTTCCTATTTAGAATTTTAATGTAGATCCGCCCATCCATTCTTATCAACGAAACATTCCTTAAACAGCTTCCGCAGAAAATGAGAGAGCGCGTCTTCCAATGAATTATTTTCTTACTTTAAATAAAAATAAAAATCTCTAGTTAGGTGCTATTTTTCAGGGGAAAACTGTATTTACTTGCCAGATCTCCTCCTCTGGGGATATTTTGCGTTATTTTTTTCTTCTTCTCCTTTCTTTTGCTTCTTTTCCTCCATGGAGGTTGTAATCACGTGGTGCTTGATTACTCTCGAACATCAGGTCTTCGGTGCGCCATCTTAGGACAGTGTAGCGGTAATTTTTCGTTCGCAGAAAGTGTATTGTGTTCCCACTTTTTTCTGACTCCATTTACTTTTAAGGTAAGTATGCGGAGGGTAGGGTATATACTTCATTAAGAGCTCTTTTCTACAAGAACCTGTTAGAACAGACTGGATCTAGCGAATTGATTAAAAACACAATCCTAATTTCTTTTTATCATGGCCTAATGTTTACTCTGGCGGCTAAGGCTGCCTCTAAGTAATTGCATTTCTGCCGTTAGCCACATGTTTCCTACTTTCTTAGATCTTTTTTCGTCTCCTTTCTTTGTCTTTAATGTTTGGGACGAGATTGTCATTTATACAGTTTTCGGATTTATAACTTCTCACAGTTGTACGCATAGCGCAGTAGTTGCATTTTCAGTGTACGGAGCTCTAGATGTTACGTTTTTTTACTCTTACTTTGTCGTACATGCCTCACTTGAATTCCGTCCAGTGTTTAACCAAGTCTGATTAATTCATATAGAATTTTTATTCCAGGAAATGAACAGTTTTTGTTGCTTTTTGTTCATTGACTTTTCTCGTTGGGCAGTAAGTAAGAGACCGAGAAAATGAAAGATTTTACAAAAAGGAATAAGTTAGCCGTTGTGTGAAAGAAATAAATTATTTATAAAAGACCAATTATCTGTTTTCATCCTTATAATGATTTTAGATTGTCTTTCTTAATTATTGCAAAACACACGCGGATATTCTGTTTAATGCTATCCTGTTTTGTTCCAAAGCATAATAAGGAAAATTATATGAGGATCTTGCACCCTTCTTCTGCTACCAACAACTTCTTAACAAGACTTTAGGAGCCACCGATTCTAAGAGTACCATTTCTTAAAAGTACTGTAATTTCAAATTATTGTGCCTAATCAGGAACTGAAACCCAGTCCTTCGACAAGCAGCGATTTCCGCACACCGCAATACTACCCTTTTACCTGCCTGTCTATAAGACGTGGAAAGTATTTGTCACTGATGATTAAAAATTGTACGGACGTTGCATCCTGCCAAGCACTAACTTACAAAAAATCGGAAGAATAATATAGTAGCTAAGAATTAAGAAATTTACATGTTCCTGACCTATAATGAAAAACGTCACTTATTGGTCAAAGAAATTAGTTTATGATGCACTCAGTCAGAGGAAAATACATATACTTCGCAAAACTTTACTGAAAAAAAAGGTTGGACATATTTCAGGCTAAGTTTTTTCTTTCTAATGATACGTATAAAGTATTCTGATTTAACTGAGTTACTTTTTGATTTATAATGTGCTTTTGTTAGCTGCATTTTAGAATTACTTCTCTTAGAAGTCAATAATATAAAAGTTTCTTTATTTTACTTATAGAGACCAGGATGGAATACAGGATAATGTGGATAATTGCCCAGATATTCCAAATAGTGATCAGTTAGATACAGACGAGGACAGAAAAGGTAGGTGAAAAACAATCTTTTCGCAAACTTCAACCGATGAGCTTGAATATCATTCATCAAGCATGTTCTTAAGCAAAAAGCATTAAAATATTATTTGATCAAAGATAAAACAAAATAAAGCGTTGGATATTGCCATTCAGCCCCGAGACATATCACATCATCTACAGAGCCCTCTTCAGTTTGTCATGTAAAGGCCTTAACGTATAGTTTAGACTACTCTACGAAAATACTAATAATGTTGGAAACCACTCCTGCAGATATAGAATCTCGCGCTATTGGCTCAACTCCCTATTGAGCAGAAAGAGCGAATTCGGCAAAGAACCCCATTTTGGGGACTTAAACTATTACATTAGATTGTAACATAACCGGGTCAAAACCAAAGCGGGCGAGGCTGCCTTCTTAATTATCTAAGCATAGGAGAAGGAATTATTTGAACTCTTTTTTCATCTGCTTAGCGGATCTTAATAGGAATTTGGTTTGTGATGCTTTGTTCCCAGAGTCGAGGCCTCTTTAAAATCTCAGAAAAAATGCACCTGGCCATTTATTAATATATGCTATGAAAAGCTCCTTATATTATTTTCGAATATTTTAACTAAATTTTAATCGATTAAACTTAATTAACTAAACTAAATGTAAATATGGTTGACTATTTGCAAGTGATGCAAAAAACATTATTGTATGTGCCTCATCATTTGTTCAAATGTCTGCTTACCATCGAGCACTTTTAAATCTTTTCAGATGATAAATTTAATACCGGAATTTATTTGACTGGCAAAACTATTTCTTTGCTTAATGAACGTTTTTCCATCTTTTAAATATCAGTAATTAACTCAAGTATTTACCAGTGTAATAATAGAATTTATAATTATATCCTATTTTGCATAGTAAATACTGGGATTTTGAAAGAAAATATCAAATCGTTATTAATTTTTCTTTTATCTGCTATGTTCTAGGAAATTCGAATTTTCATTTTTCCTTCTATAAGATTAATATCGAGAATTACATTATATGACTTTTTCAAGATAATCATGCAAAGCGGATAAAAAAAAAACCTATCATGTTTCAAGGTTGATATAAAAGATTTTTGTGTCGGAAAATTGTATCTCTAGTTATTTCAAAAACCGTAATATTTTTATTTTCATTAAAGTTTGCTTTAGAAATGAAATGTATGTAAGGCGATACTTATCACTATTACCTAGTTAAAAAACATATTGCTTTCTACATATGCTTCAGAATAAAAATTGAAAGTTATAAAACGCAAGGAAAACATCTACTTTTATTTGGACTTTCATTTCGAAACAAAAAGGTGCATTAAATAAAATAGTAAATTTAGTACTTTAGCGTAGTGATCGTTAAAAGAACTCACAAATTTATAAAATAACAGAGATGAAAATAAAGCAGCAGAAAATAAATACTAATGCAACGATCTTACGAATTGCTTTAAAATATATTTAATTTGGTTTTGTAGCAAAAACATATCTCTAAGCATAATTTTGATTTCGAAATTTTCCATTTCTGAACATGTTTTTGATCTTGAGAAAACCCATAAATTTATAAACCAATAAAGATGAACATATAGTACGAATTAAGAGTAATGGAGAAATCGTCTAGTCATTTGAAAATGTGGTTATGTAGCTTGTGTGTTATAAAAAAAGATGTTATAAATGTATTTTAACTTTTTATTTTTCAGGTGATGTATGTGATTTTGACAAAGACAACGACAGTGTGCCAGATAATAAGGATAACTGCCCATTGGTTTTCAACCCTGATCAGAAAGATACAAATAGTAAGTAAAATTTAAGTAAAATAAAATTGGAAAGAATTATGTTACATACAAAATACCTTCTTCACAGCAACAGAGGTCTATAAAAAATAGCTGAGAAATAGGGATCGTTTTTCCGTTACAAAAAAGGGAGGGCGTAAAAATGATTGGAAGAAACGGTGTATAAAAATAAAAACATAAAATAGATGCGTATATTTCACGGATCAGAAAAGGAATTAAATTTATAAACTAATCGATTACATTTTGATGTGGGTTAATAAGCTTAGCATTAGACCAAAATCATCATGAATTCTCTGTGAAAATCAAGATTAATTTATTCTGAACTGCCGATGAAAAATCATATTTTGTGTGTTGTATAGTATGTTTAGTATACTATAAAAGCAGTTTTAAATGACAAAACTAGAATAATACTGTTGCGTTCTACAAATTCGTGGATTTGGAGTGACTGATTACAACACTTAAAGAAAAATCAAAACACAACTTACTCGCCAGTATAACACAGGAGAGTTCCAAACACACGTTTACAGACGTCGAAAAACTTCGATAAACACGCTGAAACAAACAGCAACACAGCCTTCAGGCTATAATGGTGAAGACAGCTTCACGACAAAGCACTAAAGTACAACTCCCGACTCGGCCGATCGCTCTCTAGCTAATCTTTGATCTCAAAGCACTACTGCTGAACTCAAGATTTTCTTCACGCTAAAACTCTCGATATACTCTACTCCGCGTGCAGACAGGGTTTATATCGCTTTTGACTTTACTTCGAGAACATTCTGGGGTAAAGCGGTAAGAATTCGTTCTAGAATGTTCTCGCTAAGTCTATGGCATATCGCCAATATTGCCGCCAAATGGGCAATTTCGCGTCAAATCTGGCGACCCTGACTCTTCTTGTTATTTTCTAGCAAACCTAAACCCGTTTTGCGAGGAAGCTATCTTACCGCGGCTGGGCATTTCGTAACAATATTCATATGATAAATTCGAGGAAGCAAACTAAAAAATAGAAAAGTGAAAAAAAGAAAGAAAGAAAGAAAAAGAAAAGAAAAGCGGAAAGAAAGAAAAAGTATCTACTTCCAAAAAAATCAGAAACACGTCATATATAATATGGACAATCTGGCATATCTTTAAAGTTATGCTCTATTTCACACTTAATTGATAATTTAAGAATTTTAGATTGCTTGAACTAATTATAACTTTTTGTTGTTGTTATTTTTTTTTTGATAAACTGGTTCTTTTTTCGTTTATATGTTCACTGAGCAAATTAATGTCTTTAATCTTCCCTGAACAAACTTACTAATATCACTCATAGAAAAAAAAATATTTTGAAATTATAACGATTCTTCTCAGGTGTTGTCACAATATGCAGAGTTTTGTAGAATGAATTAAGAAGTACGTTTTGATTGTGCAAAACTTTAAAGCTTGCGCGGGAACAGTCATTCACAATCAGCACTTTATACATTCACACCATAAGGTATTTTGTCCCACCTTATGGCATATCTTCCTGGTGAAAGCCTATCAGGCTAGAAATCACAAGTTGCAGAGTTCAAATCCTGGCTAGGGCGTTGCACTTTCTTCATGTTTCCGGGCTCAAAAAAATCAAATGTCTCTTAACACTTTGCTTCACTTTTCGGACTTGTTCTTTGCGCAATATACATCCACGACACGGGTATCTTCTTTTCCAAATCAGAAGACACAAGATATACTGATACACTTTGAGAAACAAAGAAACTTTCACCCAAAATTCTAGTGCAATATACGAATAAAATGTGAAATCCATAGTTTTTGCACTTCTTCAGTTTTCAGTAGTTTCTTCTGTTACAAGCATTGCTCTATGTGCTTTCCATCTTTAAGCAAAACTAATGTAAAACTGTTATATTGTCTTAATCTACCTGTAAAGTAGCTGTGTATCAATGAGTGAAGGTTGTCTGGCTTTACACGTACAACAATTTAGCTATAAAATAGGTTTTTTTGTTTTTTTTTGGTAAAAGTTAAGTTTAATTTCCGAGGATCTCCAGAACACTACCTTTTCTCATGCGCATTAACACAAGCACATTATCGTATTACACCAACTAAAAACGAACTCGAGTTTAGAAGATATATAACAAATAATCCAAAATTTCGTCACAAAATCAACAATATTGTAAAATAACTTTCGGAACAAAGGCAAGATATTTGTGAACAATAATTATTACGGAAAAGTCTTTATTTATATTAGTATAAAAATTCTTTTGAGTGCATGAAAATTTTTTGTAAAGTTTATGCGGAGCTTCTGTAGGATGAGTAGCATCACGCAACAGTACTTTTATCACCATATAGTAAAGTCCTCGTATATCGTATATTTATTCCTGCCCTGTTAAACGTCAGAGCTGCCCAGAGTGGATACTGGTTAGAGACGCTGACTCCAGCATCAAAGAACCCGGGTTCGAATCTCGGAGAAGACGTGGAAGTTTGTAAGCATATAGCGACAATGGAGGCGTTTAAAATACACCACGAGCTGAAATCCTCTCTTGAAATTGATGGTATGGGAAGAGGGATGGAAGGACCACAACCTGGAGTGTTCTTCTTCGGAATTTCATCCGGGGCGGAAGGTTAGCAGTTAAGCGAGACCCGGCAATACCGAATATACCTAGACAATGAAAGCATGGATATTAGTAAGCCTAGTGAAAAGGCTTTTTGCCCTATGCAGTCCTTTCGTCATTGCTAGAAAATCAATATTCGCATCCCTTCCCAAACTCGAAAAATAAATATATACGTTTATATAGATTTAGATGGTTTTAATGTGTTTTATAAGTTAAACGATAAAAAATGTAGAAAATGTTTATAAATACCAAAACTTAAATAAAAATATTTTTTTAATACTCATAAACTAAAACTAAATAACTAAATAAAAGGCTAACCGCATTCGCCCCTGCAACCATGAAATTTCTCCTATTGAGTCTGTGCGGCAAACAGGGCGGCTTAAAGTACAGAGTGAGCTGAAATTCTTGAGATTGGCGGTAAGGGAAGAGGCGTGAGAGGACCGTTCCCCAGAGCGTTCGGAATGCCGTCTGGAGCAGAAGGCTTAGCAGTTAGTAAGGGCCCGGCGACACCTAATGTGCTAAGAGAAATACACAGGTGCGGGTTTTGCTTCAACCTATACCTGTTATATTTTAGAAGCACTCTAATTGTTATAATGGTTAGTGCTCCTTGTTGCTTTGTTCCCGGAAAAGGCATGGGTGTTTGTAAGTATTATAGTATATCTGCTGCATCGAGACACTCAAAATACAAAGCGAACTGAAAGTCCTCTCGTGCAGTTTGGTGGCAGGAAAAAATGGTGGAAACCCTCAGATCTTCAACACACTAAAATTGGGTAGAGATTAACAGCACACTTCAACACACTTCAAAATTGGGTAGCGATTAACAGCACACTTCAACACACTTCAAAATTGGGTAGCGATTAACAGCTAAGGGAAGCAGGGCTCCCTGTACGACCAGTGATGAATTTCTGGTGTCTCGACCACTTATACTTAGAGCATTTTCAGGTTTGGCTTGAGTATTTCTAATGCTCACCATAAAATCTGTTTCCCCTAAAGCTGAACAATCAATAGTTTATAAAAATATAATAAATAGTAATTTTATAAACATAATAATAATTTGATAAACAATAATTATAAAAATATAACATTTTGTTGCAAATTTGGCATAATCACTTCGTTGGCGCACAGTAACATAAACATATCACTCTTATGCAACAGCTACGTTCTACGTGTGTAATTGCAC
The DNA here is from genome assembly GCA_000611955.2 of Stegodyphus mimosarum. Classification (NCBI taxonomy): domain Eukaryota; kingdom Metazoa; phylum Arthropoda; class Arachnida; order Araneae; family Eresidae; genus Stegodyphus; species Stegodyphus mimosarum. Next base: position 732,225 of record KK115134.1, read on the forward strand.
TAAACAATTAAACCGTTTTGCTTCAGAATGTGCGTTTAAATTATAAATCTCAGAATTATTTTAGCCTTCAGCTGCCATGGCTGTGTTTCTTAGGATGCCAACATGGTATTTTACCTTAAACACTTTTGCTGTGGTTAGAGGAATACTGCAAAGCATAAAAGCTATCTATAGGAAGGAATGCCTCTGTTGAGAATTTTCTGAAGGAAAATTTCTAAAAGCCTCGTATTCGTGCTATTCCTGAGTAAACCCAGTCATGCAGCCAGGCCGTTGGCCTGAAAATTAACCCTAGTCGAACTCCTAGCATTCAGCAGTCTTAAAGAAAAAACGTTGACATGAAATTATAAACAACAACAAAAAAAGAAGGATTTTTGCAAGTTTAAGGAATTAAAAAAAGAACTGCTTCGGTAGCATTCAAAGAACTGTTGAGTTCTTAAGATCTTCAAGCTTAAAAGAAAAAAAAATTCCTAATAAACTATTTTTCACTTATCAAGAAATCATGCTGAAGTTCTTAGATTGGTACTTCAAATGGAATTTCATTACACGCGTTTCTATGATCTAATAAATTAGAACAAAAAGTGTCTGCCGTCTGTTCTTGACAATAACCAACTGAGAATTTTTTTTTTCTAAAAATTTTTCTGTCAAGCCTTTTCTCGTTTTTAAACTTTATATCACAGAAGAAGCAAACGAACTTTTTTAAGAAAGATGCTCATTACTTCTCTATTCGATAAAAGTATTTTTGCATTCTTGATGTTCTATATTTCGGGTTCGAATGATCTGAGTGGAAGATCCTCAATTTTCTCGCGTATATCTCAGATCCTTGTGGGAATTTTACCTTTCTTTTATCTTGGGGATTTTCTTAAGAACTTTTGAACCATTCTGAAATTTTCCACAATGTTCTTTAAAAATGTTACGGTGATCTTCCTGACAGTTCGAAATTGTTGTTTTATGGGCTAAGTAAATAACGCATTTTATCATTTCATTTGTAATAAAAGTCTTTTCCGTAGAAGAGATTGTGATACATTTGTGTCTTAAATCAGTTCTGAAAATATATTTTTGGTATTCCGCCGCAGTTTTTTATTGAAATATGTTAAACCTATAAAATCTGTGTTTTGACTGGGATCCAACTCTGTGCAGGCTATATACTCCTGTTGCGTTTTCACAGCTGATTTTTCTTTGAAGAATTAAAATTAAGCGAGTTATTGTAGGTGCAAATGCAACAGCATAGCATTCATAAATTTGCAAGACTAGGTTCCGAAGGTTTAAATATAGAACCTCCTGTTCAACTGAAGAAGTCAGATGACAAAAGAGAAGCTTCTGCTGAGGTAATAACAATGAGAGGAGGGATGTAAAGCTATTGGCGACACCTATTGATGAAAAATGATAAAAACTTATGAAATTATTTTCTTAAAAGCTGAGTGTGAAAACGGACTGAAATTAGGATAGTTTACTAGACATGAAAGATTTTTATTAATTTGAAACGCCTGTAGAAAATCTAATTCACGAACGGAAAATATTTTTTTAATAATTTTGACTGAAGCTAAAAAGGAAAGGAAAAATGCGATTTTTCTGACCAAAAGCACTGGGCAAAATAGGATTTATATATTTCTTTTTCCCTAAGGTATGCCTCATGTTCTTTAGCTTGAATTTTTAAGGCTCTTTTAGTTTTGACCAGAGTAAACTAAATTATTGACAAGGAATCATATATTCCAGGAATGTATATCCGGAATGGAGTCTAAATATGGAACTGCAAATACATTGAAAAAAGGAAAAACAACCCGAAAATTTAATTTCTTCAGATTGCGTGCAATTTTCCAGCTAAGTGATGGGAAAGGAAGGAATGACAACAGAATTCTTATAGTCTCCCGGAATGATAGATTACTTTTCCGTGTGTGGAAAGAAAAATTTTTTAACCGCTATGAGACGCAGGTACGACTAAACATTTAGCATAAGTTCATTGTTTTCAAGAATTAAAAACATATTGCTCTCCTGTAGCAAGTGTGGAAGTGCATGGTGTGATTTGTCATCTACAGTATCTCCGCGGATGGTAAGCTTTAAGCGCTGGCTAATTTCACAAGCCATGAGACAGATTCCACTGAGCGAGCGAACGCCTAATTCGCAAGAAAGGAGAAGAGCTCTTGTTGGAAGCACGCTAGGAAAGCTCGATTCTTATTTTACGGAGAAAGAATGTTTATGCTCTCATATTAAAAGTGAGTCTAATTTTTACTGTCTGCCAGTTTTTTGAAAATTTTTATTCTAGAATTTTATCAGTTCTGTGTAGAAAGAAGGTTTAAGGGAATCCCAAAACTACAGTCGAAAGAAATTATTTCAGTAAGTTAGCATTTAACTGAGTCTATTCTTCCGACCCCACTTCTCGTTCGATTACTTTCTCTTTTCGCTCCAACATCGTTAACCAGTCAGGACCCCAGTTTTCCGTCGATTCTTTCCGCTCTTCACTCCATCCTCGCGAACCGCTTTTCATTCATTCCTCTTCCGGATATTTTTCGTCGAGGTTATTGTTAGTGAGCGGCGAGTCTTAAAAAAAAAACAATTCATTTCAGTGAGGAACGCTTTCGATCCGTTCCCATAAACAAGCGGTTTTGCTCATCTCTAGGGTGGACATTTGTAAATATAGAATTCTTGCTAAATGAAGGAGCTGGGAAAAAACGTTTAGAACTTCTTTTCTCAAATCTGACTTTTTGTGGGCAAGTCTTTAAAGCGCATATTCAGAAAGTGCGATTTGAATATTGACACTAATTCCTATCCCACAAAAATCTCATGCTGATATCATTTGGTATATTTGATTATGACAAAGCATTTGAGGACCGTCTGCCTTAAGGGAAGGATACCTTTGTGGATGACGTCTAAGAGAAACTATCTCGTATACGCGTTACAGTTGGGAAAAAACACGAAAACTCACATGCAGCAGGCCCGTTTACCGGGATTCAAACCCCGTGCCGAACTACCAATGTCTAGCGACGTTACCGCTCGGCGGCTGGTGGGCCATGACAATACGGAGAGGCATTAACATGATTCAAAACACCTCGAGTTCGAGAATAATTGCAGAATGTGTGATATTTTCTGAAACATTCTGAAGCGAGATACGGTAATGAAGTGCATGGCTGTCCTGCTCAATTTGGGATATCTAATCGTTTATGGGGATTCTATTTTTGAGTATTTCTGATTATTAACAGGAAACTTTGATACAACTTAGAAAAGTATTTTCAAACGTTTAAAAAGAAGAATTTTCAGTCTTTTCAAAGTTAATTGAATTCCGACGAACAAGAAATGGTGCGCTTTCAACAAAACGCTTATCATGTTTAGCAGAAACGAAGTTGTTGCTTTTTATTCACCGTACATGTGTCGTTTAACACATCCGAAGTATTGTAACATGAAAATTTCTGTAAGATTTATGATTTAACAATAACCGTAAATAATGTTTCAAAATCAATTTTGTGTATTTGATTAGTATATTAATAACCCTGATTTGTCACGTCTCGTAAAATGTTATCATTGAGTCAAAATTCTGGTAGGCCAACGCAGGGAATAACTTTTTGTTGCCATTGTAATACTTGGTTACTCGTTAAGTTCATTTGTTTAGATCAATATAGGAGGAATTTTACCATCCGAAGCAAAGACAATCAATCAATCATGCTCTGGGATTGAACAATACATGTTTGTGACGGCACAGCTTGATATGCTCTTCCATTAGAGAAAATCGTCGTTGGTAATAGATATTCTAGGTGCCGCATTTTGTAATGAATACTACGAGAACACTGCCCTGACTTCCGATTGGTATAAATCATTACTGCATGAGTTTATTCCAACTATGCACATCAAAGCGGTATAAAATCTATACTCTTTCGCAACAAAACATGACCACACAAAGAATGGCTCATTTGGGAGTTCACAGAGAAGAATGGAAGAGCAGAGTTCGACCATCCTCCATATTCATTAGATGCGAAATCGTGTGATTTCAATAGTTTCGGCGATTTGAAACTCAGGTTGTTTGGCATTTCTGCATAACACCAATATGCTATAAATAACAAACTGAATCTACATTAAATTAGCTGAGCTTTATTGAAGCGGTTTTCTGTATGACTATAATTATCATGCGGTTTCCTACATCACAGTTTCGCTGATAAATTTCATAAACCCTCTCATAACACTTTATCTATGTCACTATTTCAATAACACGCTTTTTATTCTAAATATTTACAAAATTAAGTTACTTGCTATGCCATCCTGTCTGATACACCCTAACAATTATTTATTTATGAAATTTACCTACTTCTTTCGTTATTTATAAAATACCTATATATTTATTTATAAAAATAAAGTAAATTCCGAGAATACCCGTCACACCGAAACGCTTTTGAAACTGAGCCGTGCCCATCTCATTTGGACAGTTTGCATTTTATGCTCCAAATGTTCAGTGGGTAGATTGTATAAATTATACAACTGTGATTTCAGGAAAAACATTTTTGAAAACTTATAAGGTACTTTCCCCTCCTTCCAGCATGCCTTCGTGGCGTAACGGTAGCACACTCGGCGCGTATTCGAGAGGACCAGGTTCGAGTCTCGGAGAGGGCATCCCTCATTTTTCATGTCTCCTACTTCAAAATAACCTAATAAATAATGACTCTACAAAACTTTTGGATAAGTGCTACTGATTAGCTTTATCGTTTTGGGGAATAATTATTGCGAAATTATTTTTCAACCCCAAACTATGTCTGAAAGTAAGGAAACAACTTTAAAAGAAAAATTTCTTCTTTGTAGATGAAAATCCAAATTTGAATAGTTTGTTAAAAGGATAAAAGATATCTGACGTTACAAAAAGTTTTCATTTAAATGAGGCAACAGTGAGAACCATTAAAAAATTTTTTGTTTTTAAAAATTTTTCTGAACGCATTTTATTCGTATGTTGGTTGTTAGTCTCATGAAAAACGCTTTTCACGCAACACGGCATTTTCTAGGAACCTGTCTACCGCGTTATAGGAGGGTTATCTGCATTTGATAATCTTCATCTGCCCTTAGTTCGGGAGCATGTCTTAAACACTGAGAGCAGTTACTGAATATTGTAATTAAATATTATAATTTATGCATTGTTATTTCATAAAATATCGTACTGAATTGGGCGTATTTCATTTTAAACTGACTTGATAACTTCGAGCTCGTATGCAATATATTCAGTTATCATTTGCTTTGGCATAAATTCTACGTTTTGTTTTTGCTACGAATAAGTTGACATTATATACTGATCGCTTTTGTTAATTAATAATTATATACCGTAAAAAGTCTTTTAGTGAAATTGTACATTTCATTTAGAATTTTGAAGTCAGGAACCCTTCATAATCAGACTTTCCCCTGATTGATATTCTAATTATAGATATTCCAACTGTTAGCGGGACGTGACCACAAAGACACGAGATAAGATGGCAGAAAATACATTGCATTCTCCTTTACCTAAAAAGCGACTGGGAAGGAAGAAACCCAGTCGCCAAGGCCAGGTGGCTACGAATTATCGTCATCACCAGGATCTGGCATCTCTTTCACCAGTTATCTTCGTCTTACACATATTAGTTCGGGCGCCCTTGATAGAGTGTATCAGTTATTTATCGGAGCGAGAAACACGAAAAACCTGCAACCCTGTCCAGGATTCGAACTCTTCAGGAATCTTCTCACTGCGAGCCGGACGTGCTAATTACAACCTGAAGACAGGCTGTAAGGAAGAAGAAAACACCTTATATTTTCACCCCCCCCCATACACACACTTAAAAGCGGCTGGAACAGTAGACCCAATCACTAATTCCTGACGAATTATCATCTACCAACTTTCAATTCAAGCGCCACTGTGAAGTCATTCGAAATTTTTCGAGCAAAAAACGAGAAACGATCAGTAGGGCCCTCGCCGGGATTCAAACGCTTGTCCTTCTGACTGCTAACCGAACATACTGCCAATTACGTTACAACAGCACGCAATAAGAAGGGAGAAAATATTTTACAAATAATCACGTGATAGATTACGAAATCCGTGATAGATTAAGATTATTTTCTTTTTGAATTTCCATTATTATTTGACGGTTACACAAGCAATTTAAGTAAACACAATACAAGTAATACAAGTAACTTGTCTTTTTTTTTTAGGTAACTAGATAGATAACCTTGCTAGATTACCTTATAAAAAATAATTTAATTATGCTATATATACTTAAACGGCAAAAATATGTTTTAAAGGAAATGCTATTTAAAGCTTTGTTTTTTCTTATTTAGAAACAATGTAATCATGTTGTAATCAAGATTATTAAACATAATGTAATCACGATTGTTTGATTCACAAGAAAATATCACAGAAGACAGTAAAGGCTGTTTCAGCGCAGTTTGTAGCTTATCTGTTTAGGTAATTAATAATGACTGGTTAACTGAACAGTTAAGCTACAAAAATTTTTTGCTTCGACGGGAAAAGGTCCTGTAAATTGGTAGGCACAAAAGTGCATATTTATTTCCCACGCGTTTTCCTAACCGTTTTCTATTATCTCTCAAAATATGCAAGGACATTACATATTGATGTATTAAATTTTAGAAACTGGCGTGGGAGATGCTTGCCGTGGGGATTTCGATGGTGATAAAGTACCTGACCATCTCGACGTGTGTCCAGACAACAGAATGGTTTACGCTACAGATTTCAGAGCTTATCAGACAGTAGTCCTGGATCCTGAAGGTGACTCGCAAATCGATCCACACTGGGTAATTTATAATAAGGTATTGCTTTTTTCCTCTTATTTCTAAATTCCTTTGATTTTATTATGGTCTAGCAAACACCAAATCGTTGTCAATTAAAAAAAATATTTAAAATATGCATATTCAGTTAGAAAACTGCACATTGTTTCAGTCTTCCTTCCAGCTGTGTTCAAACTGTGTAATATAGAATCATGAGGTTTCATGCAAATCCTCGGGGATTTTGAAATCAGAAATCAAATTCGAAAGATATTTTGAGAATTATTCGGATCGAAAAACTAAACATCTAAACTAATTAATTAAATATTTGTATTTTTTTCATTCTGTTATTGTTGCCTAAAATAATATTATGTACGTAACAGTGGTGTAGCTAGGGTAGGCCCCGGGCGCAGCAACCAGGGGGCGCCAAATTAATGCCACAAATTTTAAAATGAAATGTTTTCCTTTCTCGGAACACGGAAAGGGGCGCAAAATCCTTGGTTGTCTCCGGGCGTTGAAAATCCTAGCTACGCCTCTGGTAGGTAAATATTCATGAGTAAAATTATAATGAAAAAATTATTTTTTTTCTATTTTACATATGTGTAAGCAACATTGAGAGCTTTTAATTCTTTAAGGCTACTTTTCTGTGAATTAAACGTAGTAGATCTACATTCTGTGAATTAAGTACAAATGATATTTTTAGACGAACATAAAATAAATAAAGATTCCCAGGAAAAAAGAAGTGTTAAATTTCTCTGAATGGGTGACCGCTAAACGGAAATAAAGTGGAAGAACAAAATTAGAACAATCTTATGCAATTATTGTTACTATAGTTACGAGGAAAGACGAGAGGACAGAAATGACCTTGAAGTGCCTATTCTAAAGCAATAGATTATAGTAAATGTTACGTAACGTCTAAATAAAATAGTTGATGTTATCGAGTGTGAAATTATTTATTTTGAAGAACCTGTAGATTTTCATTTCAAAACTGTTATCAGTTGAAGTAATAATAAAATACGGAAAGAAACACATAGACGAACAGCCCTTTTCGGTAAAAATTAAAGGAAAAAAAACAGTAATTGGAAAAAATTACAGTTTCTTTCACAAATTAAAAATACACTCATGTCCATAAATTAAGGATAATTTGGAGTCACGCGGAAATCGAACTCTGAAATAAATATATCACCTGTAAAATCACTACACACATCTTCAAGAATCATATGCAAATTTCAGGAAGTAACCAGATGACACCGATGGTACGTTGCAACGACGAGAGTGTAAGAGAATGGTATACAAGGAATACAGGCAAAGAAGTAAAATTGTTCGCAGGCGCTTTATAAGCATTTCAGTGCAATAACCGAATAGTTATGACACAAAGGACGTATTTGGATGATTTTTTACGTGGTAGAATTATCGGCTGTCTGGAATGTGGGCGTACCCAACTGGAAGTATCAGACAAACTTGGAATTGCCCAGAGTGTCATCTCCAGGCTTTGGCAACGATTCCAAGATGATGGTAATGTGAGTAGACGTTACAGCACAGGTCGCTCCAGAGTTGCAACGCCGAATGAGGACCGGTATTTGGCAGTTACTGCCAAAAGAAACAGGAGGAGCACAGCCTCAGACCTGTCTCGTCAGCTCTCTTCAGCCACTGGTACGACAATTTCAAGGCAGACCGTGTACAGACGCTTAGGGCAGATTGGTCTATATGCTCGTAGACCTGTCAGATGCGTTCCACTTACTGCAACTCGCTGTCGCCTTCGGTTAGCCTGGAGTAGAGGGCATGCATTGTGGACACCGCAACAGAGGGCTTGTGTGATGTTTTCCGACGAGTCCAGGTTTAGCTTGCAGTCAGACTCTCGCCGGACTTTCATATGGAGTATTCATATGGAGTATATTTCAGGTACCCGTTACCACCAAGAAAACATCATTGAACGACACCATTACGGTGGTGCAGGAGTGCTCGTTTGGGATGGAATTATTCTGGGTTCCAGAACTGACCTGCATGTTCAGATTGGAACCATGACTAGCCAAATCTATCGGGACGTCATTCTGGAACAACATGTACGTTTGTTTCGTGGCGCCATGGGCGCACAATTTGTGTTTATGGATGACAACGCCCGTCCTCACCGTGCAAACATCGTAAGCGAATGCCTTCAATCGGAGGATATCACCCGTATGGTGGACTCGCCAGCATTCTCACCAGACCTTGAATCCAGTAGAGCACGTGTGGGACATGCTTGGCCGACGAGTTGCAGCCCGTTAACCTCCTCCTACATGTCTCCCGGAACTTCGGAGAGCATTGCTTTTTGAGTGGTGTAATATCCCCCAAGATCAGATCGATAATTTGATACTCAGCATGCCTAGGCGTTGTACGGACTGTATTGCATCGACTGGGAGACATACAATGAATGTATTAAAAATCATACCAACCGTGTAATATTGGTTTTTTGTAAATAGGTTTTTTTTTGTAATTTGCTCCAGGGAGAAAAAATCGCTATTTTTTTAATAATATCAAACATATAGCATCTTTTTTTGCTCTTTACCTTTTGTTCTATAAATAAGCTTTACAAATAAGTCAAATTTGTTTTCCTTCTAACTCTTCCTTTGCCTGATTTTGCATTATCCTTAATTTATGGACATGAGTGTACTTCCAAAACGGAGTTTCTTCCCAATGGTCATCCAATGACCAACATGTGCGTTGTTTCACTTTTAAATAAAAATTTTGCATAAAATGATCCCTAAGCTCACTTTTCTGATCCGTCTCTTTATCTCAAATATATTCATATTCCATTGTTTAATTTCTAAACTAAAGCTGCGAGAAATGATAGAATTATATTCTTCGGTGAATGCACACGCTTTTGAGCATATTAAATGTTCTCAGCTTAGATTGATCGCTCGTATAGTTATGCGTCTATATGTATATACGTTATAACAATAGATGCGCACTCATGCTGTTTATTCTGGTAGTTTGCGTACAAAATCGGATAGGAAATAGATTAAAATGTCGTTGCACAGGATTTCTTAATGAGCAGAATTAAGCAATTAGAAGAGCAGCATTCCGGCTTGCAGGCCAGCCTTTGACCACACCTGTTGTAGAGGTTTCACTATGTATATATACACAAAAGATAAAAGGTGTTTAGTTAAAATCCTAACTTTAATTCGTAATAGCCCATTAAGTCGCTTGTTTAATTTCATGATTTGCCCTTTTCATCTTAAAAATAATGATATGGTTGTAATAAATCTCTTTCCAAACTGAAACATTTCAAAGTTAATTTTTTCGTATTATTTTTATTAAATGACCATGGCGCATGTACTTACATAACACTTCATTCAATAATAATATTAAATTTTGGACTAAAAATAAGATTCTGGATGAAATTAAATATGAATGTTAGTATAGTTCCACTATATTTCATACATACATTATAACTTCAAAATCAGAAACAAGCAAAAAAGAATCTTAAAAATCTAATCAAAATTATTCTGTATTAATGCCGACCGAATCTGAAAAACAAAACGTGTAAACAGAAGCAATCGAACATATGAAAAAATAATAACAAATACAAATTTGATACAAAAAACATAAACCAGAAATAAAAAGAAGCGTAAGTTCTTAAAATCTGTAACACCAGAGTAACAAAATTTTTCAAATGAAAAAATTAATAATTCAAATTCCCTGTAGCAAATGACAGTAGTTAACCTAACATGTGCTAAGTAATGAAATAAGATTAACTACTTATTTTAATTTGATTAATAATAATAATAATTAGAAAAAACTTCGAATGTAACATTAAATATGAGGTAGTAAAAATATAAAATTTGTAAAAGGAAGAACATATGCAATGTCTAGTAAACCGTAACCAAAGTTGTAAGCAATCTTAAAGAATGCAAATGAGGAATTTAGCAAAATTTTAGAAATTATATCAAACTTAAAAGAGAAAGAAGGCAGGAAAACTCGCTCAAGAGGGCTTTCTTGAGACTTAAAAACTGACGTTGACCCATTTTATAATAAAAGGGTTGGATAATTATTAAACAATCTAATCTAAATTAAAACTAATTTAGATTAATTAGTTACAAGAGTATCTATTCAATTGTGTTAAGAACATCAAATCTATACCACTCTAATGGTGTAGCATAACATGAAAAACTACAAATTGGGGTGAAAATAGTTTAAAGATGAAAATTGTAGTTTACAGTGAAATTAAGAGGAAGTTTGTTATCTTTTAGCATTTTAATTAACAAACTCTTTTGTAAAATTATTGCTGTTATTGCAAACATGTTTTATTCTTTTCGTTTGATCAATACTAATGTTAGCAATTATTTTTCTGGAGGTACTCAAATTCCAATTAATTAGTTTAGTTGTTTTAAAATTCAGTCTTCTTTTATTAAATGAGGTAATGTTGTTGGGATTGTAATTTGTAGCTCAAGATTATCTGCTTCGGTGTCATGTTTGTTAGTTTTAATAAATTTAAGATTTTTAGAATAGATATCTTATTTTTAAATTTCTTTATAATTATTAATAGTAATAATGTCACCTATATACCAATAGGTAAATTTAAAAAGTTCTGGTTTATGGTTATAAAATTGTATTACTTAACAAAAGGAAATGTTACAGATGGCAGTTGAATAGGTAGTACCCATAAGAATACTGCAATTTGTAGAAAAATTTTATTTTGATATATAATAAAATTTTGAAATTGTGTGTATTTAACATAAGAATCCCATTTATCGAAATCAATTAAATTTTCAATGCTGAGAAATAGTTAGTAGAACTCAGTTAAACTATTGTAAATTTCATTAAGTTTCATGAAGGTGGTGCATAAATTTTCAAAATCATAGCATTTAACACTATAAATTTGTTCCTTGTTAATGAGTTTAAAAACATACTGATTATTACTGATAATCCAGTTGTTATGGAATTCAATATTAGTTTACTTTCGGATCTCAATACAAACATTTTTGAGAATTTTGATGGAATTAATATCAGTCCGTTTTTCGTAATTATTTACCCCATAAGAAATTTTGGAAATGTTTAAAAATTGCAGAAATTTGTAAACATTTCCAAAATAGTGAATTATTATAGTGAGTTTTACTGTTAATTTTAATTCTCTGTGAAATGCTTTAAATCTATTCTTAAGTGTGCTTTCTTGATTTTTAGAGATCTGGTAAGTAATCTTGTTTTGTTCATTGCTGATCATTTCTTGATAGGATTTTTTTAAATAATAAAATAACTAGTATTCTCTTTGTTAATAGTGGTAATAATGAATTGCTTTTTAAGTTGTTATACATTTTTCAGAAGGTCCTTGCAGTTCAAAATGGTGCTTTTCGTATTGAAGTTTATTAATATTATTTTAATGCTCCTGTAAATATGGTGTTTCCAATTTTCAAAGAGTTGAGCAAATAACTATATTTGCAGCTGGTGGTAATAATAAATTGGTCAAATTTGTGTTTAATCTTTCTAAGACAACTATGCTTACGAGGACTGTAGCTAATTCTAAACTTGGTGCCTAATTTCATGAATTCTTTAAGCTGTTGGTTTTAAACGTCTTAATTTATTTTGCATTATTATCACCGCTAGTTTTTGCTTTCAGCGCGCAATTGCATTAAGGTTTTGAATTGCTTTTTACTTTGTTTATTCATTTATACATATCAAATTTTGCATTCATGTATATAGAGAGAGAGCCACACACATATATACTTGTAGAGAAAGATTAATGGGGCTGTTAATCAGAAAATAGTTTTACGAGTTTCTCGAATGAACAAAATTCGAAGACCCCTGACTAACACATTGCAAAAACGCTCAATTTTAAATGAGGCTGAAAGTTCTTTATTTAGTTTCAAGAACTTTCTGAATTATACAAAACCATCATTATGGCATATTTAATGCAGAGAATTTTCCCATGATGCTCATTGCTTACGTCGCTTTTTTAGGGTGCAGAGATAGTTCAGACAATGAACAGTGATCCAGGACTTGCTGTTGGTAAGTATAATATGATTTTTTTAGTTCCACTTGTTGAATATTATATTACATTTAGAGTTAATTTTAAAAGTAATCTACTCCATCAAAATTCAGACATTTTTATGTTGGGGCACCACTATGCAAGCAGAATTTTTATTTACTTTGATAATCAGAATAATAAACTCAAACACTACCTGCAAAGTTGTGGCGCAGCATAGACCTGTTACATGTACCCTTTTCTCTTTCTACAAGTTAGAAGCTAATCTCCATAAGGATGCCAACACCTTTATACGGGGACACCCTTATGAAAATTCAGTCTTTTCGAACAGTGGCCCAGTTGCCCAAAGAAGCTGGTACCGTCATGAAATAACCTGAAATGAAGGAAATGGCGCCTCTGTCAGAGCATAATCTTCAATTAATTTGTGCAAATAAATTCTTTTCAGTTACTTTTGGAAATAATACAAAAGCATATCCTAATTTGATTGTGTTATTCCCCTGTTTTAGTAATGAAGAGAAGAAACTGCAATGTAACTAAACTACAAAAAAAAAAAAAAAAAGCATTAACCAGTGATAAATACACTGTCCCAACTGTTTCTTCATTAATGCTAGAATACCAGAGGCAGTTTTTTTAATACCTAGTTTATAAAGAAAGCCCGAAATGATGTTTATACTTTTTGAACGTTAATATCGAGGAAATTATTAATGATGACGAGGCTTGGCATCCTGTGTTTGAAATTGCAGTAGCTATGTTAACTTTGTGTGAGCGCAGGTGATAGTGCGATTTAGCTCAGTTCCTCCGCCCCCCTCCATTCTGATGATCACCTCATTTACAAACATCAGTGCTTTTTCCGGGATTCGAAAACGGGCCCTTCAGTACGGCAGTCAGCGACGCTAACCACTATACCGTTTGGGCGGCGCTTTGACGCAATAGTCAGTTTCAGCAGATTATAAAAGAATATTCTTCTCTTTTATTCAAAACAAAACTGTTTTATATCTGCTTCAAAGACAGACTTTCCACACACCATCTGACGTTTTTGTTAAGGAACTTTTAGAAATATATGGGAAATTTCCCATGATTAGCGGCTGATTATGAATGAAATAATTTGTACTTATGTATTAAGTTTTGCAAAGATTTTATTAGATGAAAGGAAATGTTTTTAAATCTTGATACTGTTACAGGATGAAGCTTCGAACTTTGTCGAAATCTACATAAAAAGGTCAATCATTATGGAGAGTTCCTGGACATGATAAAGATGTAAAGCCTTAATATTTTCTCTACACCGGAGCAGGTGTATTGTTTTCATTTTTTACCTACAAAAGTCTACACTGGAAAAGTGATGGATGACAAAAACAGAGACAGTTTAGTAGTCGGCTGGCATCACTTATCCATTTGTTTCAAATAACAGCTGTTTCAAATAATTTTTCTACTTGCTTATTTGCTAAACAGTTTTTATACTGAAAAAATGATGCACAATATTTTCCTTCCTTTCGGGGGGGGGGGAATTTGTAAGTTTTTCGTTTTCAACAACCAATTAACTGTCATCATCGAAATCCCCATCATAACCATTACTTGTAATGGGGAACTAGTTTTCCGTTTGCTAAGTGACTGTTTTTTTATCATGTGACAAAGCAGAAAAAATGTACTAAAGATTTGTTCTTCCGAAATGTTTTTGGGTAGCACTGTTTTAAATGGCAAGTTCGAATCCCCCCGAGCTATGGCTGTCTGTAAGCGTACAGTAGGTGAATACTCACTCTTAGCAGTTTGTCCCCGTCTGCACGACATAACGCCGGTCTGCACCAATACATTGAATACAACTGCTGTACACCATTCGGCGGCTAGCATTGTGGTGTTATTAGATAAAAACAAGTGCGCGAAGGACATCATTTTTCTCTTTACTACCCAGTGGCAGTACGGAAGTAAGCTTCATATAATTACATTTTCCTAAAACTTCGAGTATGGAAGATTCTCAAAATGTTTCTATTCGACAAAGCGTAATATCTTTAATTTATCTATCAACTTTAATTAGTGTATTATGGATAACAAATTGATGATTTGAAAGCAACGGATTCCCACTGTGCAGAACAAAAGACCTTAATTTATCTTATACGTACCTCTTCACATTCAGACTGTTCACAGACTCTTGCTATTTTGTAAAGCATAAGATCTTCAAATTTAATCAGATTTCAAATTTAATCTCTCTGTTGTTAGATAATAAACTGAGGTAATTAAAGGAATTAATGAAGTCCGTAATACTTTACATCTATGATGTATCTAACTGATAGAAATTTTAAATTCCATTTAATTTACAAGATAACAAAGTGATGATTGTTATGAACATTTATAGCTTTGTTGTACCTAATAAAAGATGCTTTCAACACCATATGCAAAACAAAAAAACGACTAGTGCATATTTTGTTTTCTAATTTTATGAATTTTCTTCTGTCCCTCTTTTTATATTTTCGAAATTTTTAATTATAAATTATTTTATTTAAATATTAGATTGAATCTGTAGTTTTTACTTTCAATGGATATTCCTTCTTCTTTAAGATAGATGAAATGTATAAACATGATATTTAAATTTTAATAATTAATTATCTTACTACCTTTTATGACGTTACTCTATAATATAGATAATAACCCTTTCCCCTAATTTGTGCTTCGTAATTAATTATTTGTAATTTTTCGGATTGTTTACTGTATTCACTTAACAAAGTTTTATTTAGCATGCATGAAGAGATGGTTTAATTGATTGATTTAAGTAGTACATAAAAAAGAAAAGAAAAGAAATAGATGTGCAGTGGACATACGTAGCTAATGCAAAGGGGCGCTGGTAATTCGTCCTAGACTTGTTTCCATTTGGCTGAGCAAGTTGATTGCAGCTCAAAACAGGATTCAAATTTGCATAGAAATCCATCCACAAAGGTATTCATCCTGCCTAAACATATTTCCAGTGCGTTGTCTGGAAATTAGCTGATAGGTCATTTTAAAAATATGTGATGCTAAAAGTTACATATTTTTATGTTATTTTTATACAGTACACACATAACTATAGAGTACACCGACAAAAGAGCCGGGTTTAATATGCTAAATAAAGTACTTTATTTTTTGAAAATTAAGAACGTTTGAACATATTTATGACAGTTAAATATTGCTATTTAAGAACGTAAAATATTAACTGGCATATTTCTTCTACGACTTGCTTTGCTACACAGCACTCTCTCGATGAAATTCGCAATCATCTTTTTCACTTACCTGCCTATAAGGTGGCTAATGGCCAGCAAAATTAGCAAAGCAACAACATTGTGTTTTGTGTGTCTTGAAGATTCGGCTAAGAACTCAATCGATTTCGAGGGCATACAGGTACAAGTTCCTCTCTATCAGGGGCAAAGAAATCTGCAAAACTGATTTTTACAGCTTTCAGGTATAGATTCTTGAAGATTTCAGGAATCTGTGAGACTGATTCTTGTAGACGGATTCCTACTTCATCAGGAGCAAAGAAATCAGCAAGTCTCAATTTGGGAGATTTCTTTGCTCCCCTAATGAAGGACCTGTATCTATTTGCCCTCAAAATCAATTAAGTTCCTGATTAAATCTATGTCAAACACGATATTGTTGCTTTTCTAATTTATATTTCACTTTGGCGTGTTTCTCTTAAGTTTTGGTTATTCGATACATTCAATTTTCTCTTTAAGTTCCCTTTCTGTTTCTCTTTTAAATTCGGATTTTTTGGGACCCGCAGTAAAGCAGAATAGCTAAATTTTCAACGATGTTCGAGAGAATGGTGATTTAATATCTGCTGTCAAATCTGTGTCCTCAAATTTCTTTATCAATCTACGAAATTTTTGTTTCATTTGCTGACTTTCGCTTCCAAAGTTTGCCCGAAGTTTCCTAACAGTATGTGCATAACACTCCAGCAATGAGTTTTCACAATCAAAATTCGCTGTTCATTTGTGTAGCTCTCCATATACACTAATCTGCGACGAAAGTGCGAAATTAAAGAACAGTGGTAAAATGCGAGTGTTGCCAGTTAAATCAAATGCAACCTTTTTAAATAGTAATTATATATATATATATATAATTGAATTGTTTGTTAAATTACCGAAACTTAACAACAAACAATCTGATAAAAAATTTCTGTTTGCGCGATCAAACGGATAAGTTTGATCCATTGTTTTTTACGGTACTATTCCAACTAATTGTTGAAATTAAATGTTGCCAGATATCAATCTCAAAATGTTTATTTTCCTTTTTCCCTTCCTTTCGAAATCTAGGTTTTCACGCTTTTGGTGGAGTTGATTTCGAAGGAACATTTTTCGTAGACACTGAAATCGATGATGATTACGTAGGATTTATTTTCAGGTAAATCTTTTGGGTATTTAAATGAGTATTTGGAGAGAAAAGAAATCTGTTTTAAAAAAATAATTATGTTTTTTTATTTCTTTTTTTTTGTAATGCCTTTAGAACATTAACTATGTGTCAAGAGGTTTGAGTTACTAAAATGGTAAACAAGGATTAACTGTTTTTTTTAATATCACTGTTTTCTAGTGAAAAGAATTTTACAATACTTCTGTTATTTAATAATACTGAAAAAAAATTATTGGGGATTTTGTTGTATTTATTCGTAGCATATTAATTCAACTTAATGTTTTTAACTATTAATCAATGGAACAAATAATCATTCACAAATTAAATCTGAGGAATCTTCCCGAAGAATTGGGGGAGTCTTCCATTCTTTCAAAAAGAGATTTTTCCCCCTCAAATGGAGAGAGAACGATCTTGCCTTTATTGCTACTATTAGCCTTTATTGTTTATTAGATTGTCTTTACTATTTATTATTTAGCATAAAAAAGGAAATGAATTTACCAGACAATATTCCATGCGCTATTTTTGGCTATTTTTGTCTATAATTAACGTTTATAATTTTGAAGGTAAGCAATTGTATCTTATTTAGGCCCATTATTTATTCGCCTACTTTCTTTAAAATGAAAAATACTAAGCTATAAGGCTGGAAGAATATTTTACCATTGTATGATGCAGGTAAATAACGAAATCCTTCATAACGCTTACATACATAGTGTTTGAATCTGTGTAATTTAAATAACTTATTCGGTAGGAAACAGTTTTGTATTATTATCTAATCCTTAAGAAAAAAAATCTATGTGGCCAACCGTATGACTTCCCGCCAATTCCAACAATAAATAGCGCAAGTTTTGGGTAACTATAAGTCTGAGCTGTCTATAAAATTATTACAATAGTGTGTTGTTATAGAATTTTCACTACGCTTTTAAAATAATTGCAGTATTTTATTAACTACTATAAATTTCTGATGCATAGAATTATAATGCGTTTTGGAAAATTGTCTAAAAATAATTGATACTCGAGAAACTACTTATTAGGTTCAAGCAGTAAAGCATTAGAATAAAATAAAAAAGAGTTCTTGACCACAAGATTCATGCAGATAATGAGCGACTTAGATAATTCATTAGCACTATTTAACATTTTTACTCTGTACGCACATGTATATTTACAAAACAAACTACAGTACATGATTAAATCGTTACCTATTTTTCAATTATTTATTACTATTTCTTCCAAATATTATGCTTCTTCTACGATAGCCATAACTAATTATAGGCTTTTCAGTAATGTTAAATCTCGTTACATTTTTTTTACTTATAGTTAACGACGAAAGTAATGTAAAATGGAATGGAATACAAGGGAAGACGCAAATATTTTTGTTCCATTTCTCTTTTCCTAGCAGAAGCACGTGTCTGCAATTAAAGACGATTAAAGCGCAAATTTAATTATATTCCGTTAATAGCGATGCGCTAATGCTTCGTAGAAATTCTATCCTGTATCTAGAACTGTTTGAGCAGAAACACCGCGAGGCGTAGGTAATTAATCTCGGACCATACATATATGCTGCTCGGTGTGTTATTTCAGTGGATGGAGAAAAGGATGCCGTATTTCTCATACTCCTGCTATATTATATGCTTACCTAAGGATAAAACGTGAGTTTGATTGCAAGATAAAATTATGTGGAAGATTTAATTATGGTTTTGGAGAGGGTAAAAATTAATGAGTTATTTAACAAACAATAAAGACTGCATAAACAGTGAGGTCACATTTCATGTACAAGGAGCAAGAATAATTTTGCTTCCCACTCATTTATTTATCCACTAGTATTAGTAGTTTTGTTTTTCTTTCCTCATTGTAAAGCGGCTTAAATTAAATTACAGACTTAACTGTTCGATAACATCTCAAGAATTCTTCTTCTAAATGGGCGTACCTTTATAAATGACAGACATGTTTCTTTTCTTTAAAATTTTAAGATCATGAATTAATAAAGTAGCTTTTATTCGAAAAAGTTATTTATAACGTATTGATCGAATAAATTATTCAGTAAGTAATATGGGGAGAATTAGGGGACTAATTAAAATTTCTTTCTTTGTAGGAAGAAAGCACTTATTAAAGTAAGTAAATATTTATTACAATGGTGAGTGTGATACAAAGATCAGTAAATATTAAAAAGAAAAATCTGATGTCGCCAGTACTTAACCCTCACCCTCGACAGTTCTATTTTGCAGGAATAGCAACAAGCTTTAGGTAAACTATTACCTTCGGCTGATCATTGAAAATAAAATCTAATTTGTTTATAAACTTTATAGCTCAGTGTTAATAATAAGTTCTACTCAATTTTTTTATTATTCTGTTCCATACAGTTGACAATGATAACTATACCCTTTCATTCGTTCTCCCTTTGACCTGAAAATATCGCATCGAGAAGTATATCTTCTGGTCTTATAGTGTTTCGGATTCACAAATCAATGACTTAATAATCACAGAATTTTTAAACCAACAAATCCCGATATGGTATTGAATGTTGCCACGGATTTCTTTTCATATTCGCTATATTACTTATATTTGCTACATTATATTTGTAAAAAAGATAACTAGGTAAGATCAGATAATGATGGCAGCATCCTCTTATTTGAAAAGTGATTCGCCTCAAGAGTGAAATGAACACAAAATTGAGGACTGAGGGCACTACATTTATTTAATTGGTTCATAACAAGAGCTTTTCTACATAATGAGTTTATTCTCGTTGCATTCAACAAGGTTCTAAAAATACATTTAATGCTTATAAATGTAATTCGAAATTCTTGCTCATGCTTGTTTTAAATACCGAATTTGAGAAATTTTGGTTTATTTTATAACACATTTTTACGAAACTCTTTTCAGAGCTTCAAGTAAAGTATCACTTCCGTTTTATCAATTTCAGCCAAAATCTAATACGTTGTTCCCATGGATGAAGTCTTGAATACTAATATTGGAGCGTTTTGGATCGTATTTTAATACAGTTTTTCATTAAAAACTGTTATGGGCTGCAAAATACCACTTCCGGCTATTCACTTTTACCGTGAATCAAATCAACTCTTTATATGAATGTATGATAAATACGGAAAACAGAATTTTTTTAGATTTCATAAAAATGTTATCGTAGACGAAAAAATCGTCACTAGCATACAGGCAGACAGACATATAGACATAATTGTAAAACTAGTAAAAACGTGTTCTGGTGGCTGAAAACTTACTATAGAATTTCTAGGCCCAAAATGCTTTTTTTTAGTTATGCATAGGAGTTGATGGAAAATAAAAACTGTATTTTGAGGCTATGCTGAGACGTATGGATAGCAAAAATAGCATTTCTTTACAACAAGAATATTTGACGCATTCAATCGGACGGCATCTTTCAAATTTACTAGTGACACTGAGCGATTTCAGCATTCTTGTAACTTGGAGAAGCCTCATAACCAAAATTCGTAGGGTTTCAAGTCTAAAGCTATAGACGGAAAGGGATAGCTTCCCAAAGGTAGAGAGTAAGAGCTGTTTATATCGGTGTCCGCCGATAACATCGCGGCAAAAAAATCGCGGAAGAAAACGTCGCGGAGAAAACAACGTAAGGCGAAAAATGTTGTGGTAGAAAACATCGTGGGAGAAAATAAAGCAAAGAGAAAACATGGCATTTCTAAAACATCGTCGTACAAAACATTGTCGTCGAAAATAAAGCGGTTCAAAATCTTCGCAGTTTAAAAACATCGCCGTCGAAAATATCGCGGTAGAAAATAAAGTACCTACAAATCATCGCATGACGATAACAACGCAGACAATACGTTTTTCAGGCTTTAATAATTGTAAAATTTAATGATTGTTTAATAACTGTAAAACCTTGCATAATGATTTGTGAGCGCAAGATGGAAAGAAGGATAATTTTCACTTTCATATTTTTTTATTAACTAATAAATATTTGTGGAAAGTCTAAAGTGGAAACTTAAGCATAGAAAATTAACGCAACTTTTATCACTTAATTTTAAACTGACATATTTAACTAACAAAGTTCATTAATAAATTATTTTTTATAAAGTTTTACTGGTAATTTTTCGTGAAAAGTATATTCTAAAAAAGAATAGAAAAAGAAAGATAAGTAACTGCATGAACTTATCTATAAAAAAATTGCTAATTACGATATTATTTTCTTCACTTTTGTTAATCTAATACTCTTATAGCGAAAATTATTTCTTGTTTTGTTTAAATTTCCTGTTTTTTAAAAATTTATTAGTTAATAAAAAATATAAAAGTAAAAATTATCCTTCTTTCCACCTTGCTCTCATAAATCATTATGCGAATATCCATTTACAATTATTAAATTCTGAAAAACGTATGTCTGCGATGTTATCGTCATTCGATGATTTGTAGGTATTTCATTTTTTACCACAATTATTTTCGACGCCGATGTTTTTAAACTGCGAAGTTTTTGAACCGCTTTATTTTCAACGACGATATTTAGTACCAGGATGTTTTAGAACTGCGATGATTTCTCTTTGCTTTATTTTCTCGCACGATGTTTTGTAGTGCGACGTTTTCGCTTTGCGTTGTTTTCTCCGCGACGTTTTCGGCTGTAACCGTTTATATCAGAACCGGTATGTAGTGAGGCACCTTCGTACATGCGTATCGCATCACCCACTACTTGTGGTCTAGTATACAGCGTTTCTCAAACTTTATTCAAGTGTGGGCTATTTCTATAAATTAGAATGTTCTGCCTCACTGCTGTCCCCTATGAAAGCAAATGTTTTAGTGTATATTATTATTCGTATGCTTTTATTTTTAAAATACAGTTAATTAAAATTCATTAAATTTCATACTGACATCAAGTTAACCGAAAAGAATTTACATTTGTTTCTAATAATTCAAGGTTATAAAAATTTGGATAATTTGTATCTTAACTAAAAATTAAATGAATGAATTCACTTTAATGAGACGGATGAGCTGGCGAATTCTGGCACAGCTGTTCCATGCTTTGATGTTTGCTGCTAAGTTTAAGTCTTATATCTGCACATACATCAAGTCAATTTAGGTGCTTTATTTTTATTTTAGTTAGTGATGAACGTCCGTCCATACAAAGATGCATAGAAGAAAAATGAATTAAAATTTCTAAACGACCATTATGCAGTTCATTATATTCAGTTTTCGCTCATAATGAGGTCTAGAAAGGAACCATCCTTTCTGCTTAGAAATTTATTTTAAATCCAATGTCATTCGAGATTTCAATGAATTACACTTTTTCATTCAGTGACGGTTTGTTATTTTAAGTATCGTCGTGGAAAGGATGTAAACCATTTTCGGTATTTACGTATTATCCCGTTGACCGTGAAAATATGCTACCATCGAACCATGAAAGGTGTAGAAGATTCAGTCGAGAGTCACGCCAATCGTTCTGCAGAAACATAAGCCGCACTTCTATCTGGAATTCTTACAATAAAAAATTTGTCATTCTCTCTGCACAGTCCGCCAGACAACTACTATTGTGGAAGTATTCAAACCGCTTCATTTTTGCTCTTCTTTGAAAGGTTTTCATCGATTTCTGCTATTTAATTAGGACTTCCGATTTTAATGAAAGCTCGGTTTGTCGCGGTCTGAGTGTAGATCTTCAGCAGATGATTGTTCCAATCATCTGCGGGATAGTGTTTTGTCGGCCATATGCAGCTGTTCTTTTCGATGGATGTGCAACAGGCGTTAATTATCTCCCACCGCATTTTAGATCGAGAGTCACTTTAGTCACGTCGTTTAGAATATTTTAAACGGGAAGTGAAAAACTCAGCGATGCCTTTGCTGAGTCTCGAACTCAAAGCCTACCATTTGTTAGCCGGATGTGCTTACAATTACACAACGACGACAAACGCAATAAGGACGAAGGAAAGTCATTACATTCTCCACCACTTAAAGGGCGATGATTTGGAGAGGACGGAATCTAGTCGCCAAATCAAGATGTGACGAATTTATCGCCCACCACATTTTTAGTCGAGAGTCACTCCTTACGAGGATTCGAACTCCGGACGTCTTACGTGCTATCAGTCACAACACGAAGGACGCGACAATTCCTCATATTGTTTCCTACTTAAAGGCGATTGGAAAGAAAGGGATCCAGTAACCTAATCCAGGTTCTGACAAATGAATTATCGTGCACCGCATTTTAGCCCATGCATTATTTGTAGAATCATTAGATTTATTTTAGAGCATGAAGCATGAAAACTCAGCATTGCCCTGACCGAGATTCGAATTCCAGATCTTCCAGTTCTGCTCGGGCATGCTTCCAATTACACCACGATGGTACGAAAAAGAGAAAGAAAAATGGTTAAAAACAGTAAGCAACGATTTAACGTCACAAAATTTTCTCATTAAATCTAGAGATTTTGGTACAGTTTAACATTATTTAATTGAAGAAGCGTTACTTTTTACTACAGATTTATGAAACATTTTTGAGCTGATTTCGCACTTTTTAGTAAACACAGTACTAAGATCACCGTGATACTGTATTATGAATATACTTCTTATATCGCTTTTAAAATTTACGTCATTTGCGAATTTTCATTCAATGAAATTTTATTATTTCATAGTTTTATAGAAGTATTCGTTTTTATAGTTTTTAAGATGACTACAATTTCTCATTGCGAAAAATACTATATATGGAACTTCTATTATATATCGCAATTATCAATAAGTTACTGTTAATGCTAGCTGAAGTCTTCAATAATTTATATTTTTTTATTCCTTTAAAAAAACTTTCTCTAAATATACAGAAAGAACCTTTTAGAAACAAAATCCACTATTATCCATTTTGTCTAAGGACAGCTGTGGCGCTTGCATAGAATTTGCATGCAAAATGTTTTCTTGAACAAATACACAGGAGCTAGAAACCCAAAAGTTAGATTATTTTGTATCCCAGAAATCTGAAATCTATAGATCACACCCCTTCCACCCAAGAAAGAGAATTCGAATCAATGTTTTTCTCAGCGCAAATGCAGAAACATGCATGCATTAGTTGAATAAGCAAAGTTGAATTCAGCAAAATTAAATAAAACGTAAGTAATTTCACTCTGTTATTTCACGTTGCTTATTATAGACAATTTTTTTTAGCTACCAAGACAACTCAAATTTTTACGTCGTAATGTGGAAGAAAAGCACTCAGACATACTGGCAAGCAACTCCTTTCCGGGCAGTAGCTGAACCTGGGATTCAGTTGAAATTGGTCACATCCGAAACTGGCCCCGGTCAAATGTTAAGAAATTCTCTTTGGCACACCGGCGATACAGACAAACAGGTAAGATTATTACATTCTATGTGATAGAATTAAAAGTATCTTTATAATAAGTCTTACCACAATAGTGTTTGCTGAAACCGATTCATTTTTGATAAAATACTCACAACAGAAAACAAAATCTACTAGGGTAAGTAACTGTTATTAAAAAACCTAAACAAAGAAGTTGTTAACAAAAAACAACAGTTAATAAGCAACACTAAACGTGTCAATTAATAACTCAACCGAGCAATATCGTATGATTAAGAAGTTATTAGTATTTATCACTAGTGTGAACTTTCTTTAAAAATTCTTTGTCATTTTTAATGGCATCCAAAAATTCGCTGCAGTTTAGTATACTGTTAATTTTGTAGCTTTCTAAGGCCTTTACTGTTCAGCTCTTCTCAGTCCGTATGATATTATTGACTATTGAAAATACTCTTCTGACTGGTGCTGATGTCCCCGGCATGCTGAAAATGTATTTCGTTATTTGAGCAAGCTTGCGCAACGAAATGTTTTTCTCTTTTAAATGATTGCAAAAATTATTCCTATTTTTCTTCACAACTTTTATTTTTCCAAATTTCGTAATTAGCTGACCAAAAACCCTTTTGCAATAACTACTTCATCCAAATGCTGATCCGTGTTTATTGTATTATTTGGGACAGTTTCATTAATATTTTTCACCTGAAGCTTCAGTTTCAGACGACTATTGTTTCACTATTGTTTAATAGCCCCCCTCCAAAGAAAAGATTTTGCTTCACCAAATCTTTTTTTTCCCGTAGCTCAATGTAACAGAAATATCTGTCATCGTTTTAGGGGAAAACACTTTGACGACATTAAAATCACTTAGATGCAAATTATTTAAACTCGGATCCGTCGAACGGGGAGTTGTCCCCTAAAACTGGGACAGAACTGAGCAAAGTCGTACTTTCAACTATATGGTGTTCACAGCTGATGCCAACAACATGCCAATCTTGCAGTTCTGGCCGCGATAAACTTCTTGGAATTCTTCTCATTACGTTAGACAAGCGATATTTACTACGACAACAACAGACAGGTGTTCAATTTTTGCTTCTAAGTGGTACATCAAAACATTTTTTCGAATTTTTGTTTTGATTTGCAAAAGCCCTAGAAGCTAGCATGAAACTCCAGCGTTCTACGAAACACAGTTTGAAGACTAATGACTTAATATATCTTAGTTTTAAAAGCTAAAAAAAAGAAAAAATCCTTAGATTTAAGTCAAATGTTATCTCTGCAAAGACATAAATTATGCAGCATTATCTTCTTAAAAGTGAGTAATGTTCTTTAGTTTTGTAATGCTTTCTTTCCTTTGCAGTATTTAATAATAAAAATTAAATTCCAAGGATCGTTGCTGATAAATTAAAAATGAAGTTTCAAGATTGTTATTGATAAAATATCATTGAAAACATATAATAAAGTTACAAAAATATATTACCTGAAAATTCTTAAGTAATCGAAATGATTCAGATGTTAAAGTGCTAAGAAATTTACTTTACTTCTTCTCTTAGTATGAGTATATATCGACATCTGCTCCGTTTGCTTTAATAGGCATCAGAAGCTGTATCCGATCTTGTTCTAAATTAGCTAAATAATTAAGTTACAGAGCAGTGGCTGCTGCAGTTCTTATTGTAAGGTGCATTTTTCATTGTATGCATCTTTCTTTCCTTATTACCAAAACAAGGAAATCAAGTCCAACCGTTAGACAATCATGCATCCCAGAAAATCGATGTTTCTTAGCAGCGCAGAACTCAATTTTCTCGGTACAGATACTGGGAAATTTCCCATTCAGATCTTTATCCCGTATTCATCAAATCTTTCGCCATTTCAATCACTGATACACTCAACTGTTTCAGAGAAATTTGTTTTTATACTACTAGCATTATTTTTCTTTGATCCTAGACTATAAAAAAATTTACTACCGATGAAAGTATGATGAAATTCTTTTGACTCATGGTAATAATGTTATAAAACTCATTGAAATTTACTCATCTGTGTGTCGAGGTGTTATAAGCATCATGTCTAGCTAGCAAATTGGAAGATCAGTGGGGAGAAACAAGGAGTCAGATCATGGGGAGGGCACATTTGTTTTTTCACGTTCCCAGCTTTGAAAACGTATTAAGTGGCCTAAATTGCTGTTTTTGAAGAATCTATTTGTTGTAATTAGGATATATCTCTTTTTGGATGTTGTTATTAATTACTGCAGCTCAATTTCTACCCTTTCGCTAAATTTTTTACCATTTCGCTAAATTCGACAAAATTTCGCAGAAACTTTTGTCGAATTTATTATAAGAAATTTCAAAAGTAATTGATTTAGCTTAACGATACCAGCAAGAAATGCCCATCTGAAAACATAAGGATATTTGTGAATCATGAAAGCTTAACATAGGCTTCCTGTGAGGAATGAAAGCACAGTAACCGTAACCGTAAAATGTTCCTAACGTGTAGTTATGAATCGCATCTCAGACTAGATCAATTGCCTGGCCTTAATCACAAAGCATATTAAAGCTGTAATTCATTCATGAGACTCATCATTGTTCCATATTTCAAAAGAATCTCCCAACATTAGACTAAAAAAAGGTTCCATAAAAAACTCATTTGCATCATGCTTTGCTTTTTATCATTAAGAAAATATCCTGGGTACTAAACCTTCAAAAAGAATTCGATTACTTTTAATCGCCTTCCGAACGTTAGATTCCAGGAAAGTTTCGAACAAAGCGGGTGGCGGACGAGAGGCAAATGCTTAATTAGCTTTTTTTATGATAAGATTTAATTAGTCTGTTATATAGCTTCTTCCTTTATTATAGTCCCTTCAGGAGAGGGAGGATTGGAAAGTTTCAGTAATATGCTACATTGCTAACATCCTGCAGGATATCTAAATTCGGACTAAATTTTTGCAAATAAATTAATTTACAGAAAAGTCGAAAATGCAACGAAAAATTATGAGACTTTTATTGAAGTATCAGATGGAATCTTATTAAGCTTCAAGCGCACTTATTTATTTAACACGCAAAATATAGGTGACCCTAGTATATTCCCATCCAAAAGTCATCTTATAATTGTGCTACGTTTTTAATAGCTGTTTTAAAAAACGCATAAAGAGCACATGCCATACAAAAGGTTATGCGTCATGTTAATAAATGTTAATATTGGAAACTATTAGCCTCAAAATGCTATGAGAACTGCCAAGGTGATCAATGAAGGCTGTTCCCAGGCCCAAAAGAGGTAGTAGATTTGAGACTCGAATTACCACAGGTGTTTGCGACTGCAGCATATTTACGAAATAAAGAAACTTTGAATTAGTTGTATGAAGAGTACAGGTGAGGAGGTTGAGGGTACAAAAACAGAGATACGAGTCTTCAACTTCTACTCACCAATGTGTTGTTCCCAATCAGTACTGAAGTGGTAAAATCGTACTATTACCAATGCTTAAGATGTTGACCAATGATAGCTACAAATACGCCCACAAATGATCATTCGTGGGCTTTGTGGCTAGTGCTGGGTGTCAAAACAAGCACAAGCAATCCCATCATGAAAATCAGTAAAGATGATAAGCAATAAAAGATGTCCGCAAATATACATGCTTTCCATAACAGATATCATGGATGAGAAATGCTTCTGAAGTGCCGAATATTTTCTTTAAATAGGTGCGAACAAATAATGAGAATAAGACACTGATCAGCCAAAACATTATGAGTACTCTCCTAATACCTATTATTCCACTTTTCGCAGCTGGTGCAGTTTTACCCTTTATCCATGAGTTTTAGAAGTCCTTGGTACATTTCTGGAGGAAGACTATCAAATTTTGAGCACAAATACGTAGTTCCCATACATTATGAAAGAGTAATTGGTGAGCTCTGAGCTGAAGTTACTTGACTTCAGAGATATGCTCAATATAATCAAAATCCGACGAATCAGAACATCAACTGAATCTCATCAATAAATTCCTCAAACACTTGTAGCACAATGGGATCTTGTGACAAGGAGCATTTAAGCTGAAAAAGTCCATTTTCGGTAGGGAAGACAGCAGCCATTAAAAGGTACATTAGTTAGCACTAATATTCATATTATCCCAGTTGTTGTGGTGTGTCTTACAGCAGCCACTGGTGCCAGAGGCATCCACGAAAACTTCTTCCAAAGCATAATGCTTTCGGCACCGGCCTGTTTACTTTTTGCAGTACATGGGTCAATCACGCATTCACTGGAATAGGCATAAACTGGTATAACCTTAGATATGATATGAAAAATATTACACCCTACTAACCTTAGATATGATATAAAAAATTATAATTCCTTCGACTTGTTAACTCTTTTCCCAAGCTGTATGCTCTAAATGCGATATTTACGAGCTCACTACGTTAAGGTATTTCTTCCCCCTTCTTCGCATGCCTTCGTGGTGTAGTGGTCAGCACGCTCGATGCCTATTCGAGAGGTCCGTGGTTCGAGTCCCGGCGAAGGCGTTGCTCATTTTTCATGTCTCCTGCTTCGAAATAACCTAATTTCTCTACAGTGGCGCCCGAACTGAAAAAGGTGGTGAATGATGATTCTCTACCACAAGGATTGGGCAATGGGGTCCCCTAATCCCCAGTCGCCCTTAAAAGGGAGAGCATATAAGGTATTTTTCCCGCCTTCTTCGTATGCCTTCGTGGTGTAGTGGTCAGCACACTCGACGCGTATTCGAAAGGTCCGTGGTTCGAGTTCCGGTGAGGACATTGCTCATTTTTCACATCTTCTGCTTTCAAAAAAAAAATACCTAATGTCTCTACAACTATAGTCTCAAAAGTCTGCCGCGTGCACTGGGTTAACAGTACACATGAGAAAAGTATACTGCTTCGGAATTTCATGCAGAGCTCAATGAACTGTGTGTTCATAGATATATTATATTATAGTTTATAGTTCATATTATTAGATATATTATAGTTCATAGTTATTTGCACTTGTATGGTATTCAGCTCAGAAAATAAGTAGCCGCCTAATTGCCATCACCAAGCGAGACAATTTTCGACATCCGAATTCGTCGATCAGACTTGGACACGCAGCGCCTCGTCATCAACTACCTTTTCACGAGACTATCTATTTTTCGCAGTATTAGTAATCGAAGCTAGTGGATCCTAGACAAAGAGTGCCATTTTGAAGGTATTCGTTCTTAGCCTTCAGATCGTCACAATCCAGCCTTTAATGTCTCTTAAATCAGAAGCCTTCCCCATTACTCATTAGTAATCGCCAAAATGATGCTTTAGTATCAGGAAAAGCAGCTATACGACTGTGGTGTAAATATCCTTGCAAATAGTCATGTTTGGTAAGAAATCTAAAATTTACGCTGACAACACGATGAGGCAAATCTTTAGAATAAGATAAATAAGTTTTCTCTTTGTTCTCCCCGATAGCATTATCTGCGTTGCTAAAAACAGTAAATCGTAAAATCGAACTTCATCTATCAATTGGCTCTCGTAATAGAGATTCGTTTCAACCATAACCAACATAAAAATTCACTCATCAAATACACAGATTGGTAGAGGAGGGCGTCACAAGCTAAACAGCTATACGGGCTGGTTGCTACAATCATTTTCGTACAAATTTTCTCGCTATTGAAACTTAACCTAATTTGCATTCTGGTGATTGTTGACTGATGGTAAAAAAAAGCACAGAAAAGATTAACATAAAAATAATGCGTTAGCCAAAATAAATTTTGTAAATTTGTGTCAGAGCTTTGTTATAGTTTCGCTTATTTCAACATTAATTAACCAAAATTATAAACTGCAAAAATTCAAGTAAACGAATGTGAAATTTTTATATTACTTCGCCTCTTCTTCTTTAATTTGCTCGCATTATAGAATGAGTATCAACGAAACAAGACGGTATTTCTTGAAAGACAATATTCTAGAAATATTTTGAAGGAAAAAAAGGTGTATAAACTACCGATTAAAGTAAGCGTATTCACTTGCATTACCTCACGTGTTTACTTCTATAACTCTCTGCTGTAAAGATTTATCTTACCAAAAACGGAACTGATACCCATTCGTGTGGAAAACTAAAACTTTCTATCTATCTGTACTTTTTCTTAATTATGTTCTTATTCATGTATTCGAATGAAAGCATGTTTAACTAAAAAAATTTAACAACACAATAAAATCTTAAGACTTTGTAACGTTAATGAAACATGTTTTACTGAAGAACGTTAATAACAGAATAGAATTTAGGGGCGTTCTAACATATTTTTCTTTATTTATAGGTGAAATTACTATGGAAGGATCCTAGAAATGTAGGCTGGAAAGAGAAAGTGGCGTACCGTTGGTTGCTTTTGCACAGACCACAGATAGGTCTAATAAGGTAAATAAATCATCCAAAACAATCACTGATTTGTAATAACGGCAGAGTTTGAATAAATATTTATGCACACTAAAATTTAAGCTAGCTATAATTTTATATGCATTTCTCTCTGTAGACTTCGTATATTTGAAGGCGAAAATATGGTTGCTGATTCTGGAAACATATTTGACAACAAACTTAAAGGTGGAAGGCTGGGTGTATTCTGCTTCTCACAAGAGTCAATTATCTGGTCAGATCTAGTCTACAGATGTAACGGTAAGTGGAATTGCAGTTGTAAATTATGGGAAAACTTCATGACTTGTAATCAGTCATCCGGTAAATATATTATCAATGAGCCGTGCGAATTATTAAAACATGTCATCCGCGTGAATGAGCTAAGACCCATCTAATTCAAATACAGACTGTTTCGCAAATCAGTAGGAAGACTGTCACTTTCATGTTGACACCTTCATATTTTGGTGTATGATTAGTCAGACTATTTTGAATAAATTGTTCTCCGTTCAGGGATTCATTAATAATTGCTAAATTAAATTTTAGGAGAATGCTGCTCTTTGAAACTATTGATAACAAATTGACTGCATTTAGTGCGCTCCATTCTGCATTTCTGTTCCTAAAAATTGAATGAAACATTCCGCAGAAAAACAGAAAGTAATAGCGATGAATATCAGAGCTTAAAAAGAAAGAAAAAATTTTTATGTTCAACATTAAAGGAGAAGAGGTTACTGGTGACGGGAAGAAAAATTGCTATTAAATATGTTACTAGGTTATTAACACAGCAGCAGATGTATTTAAATTCGCATCTGTGGCTTAAACGACGGGAATGCGAAATATTGCACAAACAACAAATGCCTGATGTAGGAATACCTATATCAACGAAAGACAAAAAATCTGAAAGCTTTCAAATTTTATATAACGCCCAGAAGAGCGTTTTCTAGCGTTTTTTACCTTTGTTTATTAAATATCACGTTCTTCGCACTTAAGCCACAGAAAATTCAACAGCAATATCACTAAATATTTAAAAACAGCATATCTTTAGAATTGTGTCGCCATTGCTCGCTTTAAAATCGTTGATTCTGATAATTAAAAATTAGTTAAAGGTTTACAAAATTTGAAATATATAATAAAACAAATTCAAAATTCGGACATCTAAGTGCTCATATTCGGTTGGAGGACTACTTTATTCAAAATCTGATGGCTCTAGATACCGTTGTTTCTTCACAATGCGAGAAACATTCATGCATATTCTTCATTATTTAGTTTCTTTAAATATAATACATGGCGATAATATTTGGTGGCAACAGTTTGAAAAGTTAAATGACATCACGAAGAAAGGCACCTACTTTCTTTCTAGAAGTAACAACATTCTGGGCACTATTTCTAGAAGCAAGCGGTTTTCCACGATTGATTTGAAGAATGGCTAGTGGCAGGTAGAAGTGCATCCTGATGCCCGAGAAAAAACGGCATTTACCGAACAAGGATTTCGGCAGCTCAAAGTGATGCCGTTTGGATTATGTAATGCGAAGGGAACATTTGAATGTCTCATGGAGACTATGTTGACAGACTTTCAAAATTGTCCGATGTGCCTGGATGATATCATCGTCGGGAAAAGTTTTGAAGAACATTTGGAAAATATTAAGAAGGTGCTTCAGAATTTGAAGGAAGCCAATTTAAAGTTAAGTTCTGGAAAATGTAAATTGTTCAGACAGGAAGCGACTTACCTTGGACATGTCATCTCTGAAGTTGTGTGTACGGATCCAAAAAACGAATCAGCAGTTAAAGCTCGGAGACTTCCCAAAAATATCCATGAGTTGAGAAGTTTCTTGGGGCGAAGCACCTACTAGAGAGATTTTTGAAATAATTTTTATCCGTTGCAAGACCCTTCACAAGCTGAAAGAGAACAACCAAAAGAGAATGTGTGGATGCATTTGACAAACTGAAGGAAGCTTTAACATTTGTGACAATCCTGATGTATCCTCAGGTGGACAAACCATTTATTATTGACACGGATGCGAGCAGTAAGAGTTCGGTGCTCTTTTTCCCCAAGAAATAAACGGTCAAGAACGTGTCGTAGCATACTGGTACAAGTTTCTATATAAAATTCCAAAAGCCAATAGAAGAAAGCCCAGAAGTTACCTCTGTTCCTACTGGCCTACCACAGTGCTGCCGGCTATTCCCCATCCCAGATGCTCTTCGGTCTGGACCTTCGTCTTCCTTGTGATCACTTATTTGGTCACCCTCCGAATGCGCCTTCATCGCCTGAGGAATACATTCAAATTCTTCAGACGTAATGTTTTTGCACGAGAGCGAGTCAACTTTGTGACGGAGAAAATGAAGACCCGATACCCCACGAAAGCTATAGGACATCAACTCAACGGGGATGATAAAGTGCGGTTATGGAATCTGTTTCGATGGCAAGGCCTTTTGCCTGAAGTACAGTCACCCTGGGACGGTCTTTATACAGTTCTTTAACAGGCTGAACGGCGCCGTAGTTTGGATCCGTAAATCAGCAGATTCTAAGCCTAAAGTCGTTCATTTCGACAGGTTAGCCCCTTACTGTGGCCATAATGCGTAGTCCCCATAGGGTATATAGTATTATACTAAGACCATGATTCTATTTGCATATGAATTTGTGTATTTATTAGTCCAAAGGGGCTTTATCCCTGAAGGACTATTGTTTTCGTTTTGCGATTTTGCGTTGAAAACATTAAAAGTCTGAATCACTTTTCAAACTGTTGCCACAGAATATTGCAGCCCTGTATTATATTTAAAGAAATTAAATAATGAAGAATCTGCATAAATGTATGTATATTTCTCCAAATGTGATAAAAGAACGGTACCTAGAGCCATCCAATTTTGTATAACGTAAGTTTCCACTCGAATATGCGCATCTGGAATTTGTTTCATAATCTATTTCATATTTTGTAAAACTGTAACGAATTTTTGATGAACAAACTCAAACGATTTAAAAGCGAGCAATGACAACACTCTATGAGGGAAAAAACTCTTTTCATCTAAAGCGCGCGGAACTCTGTATCAGAAATTCTAAAGATATACACATTTCAAAATTATTTTGCGATATTGTTGTTGAACTGAATTTTGTGGTTTAAGCGCGGAGAACATGATATTTAATAAATAAAGGTAACACACAAAACGTTAGAAAACGTAGCTTTGGACGTAATTCAAAATCTGAAACTTTTCAGATTTTTTTGTTATTGATTTGTTTTATGTTATTTATTGAAATTATTGTTTTAGTATTGCAATATGGCTGCCTGTCCAGGGATTGTACTGTCCGGGGCGTGCAGTTCTTAGAAAGGTGTCAATGGTACGAATTTTGTATACCTGAATATAATTTCGATGAAATTGCAGTATCTTTTGTATAACGTAACATGAAAAGTCTAAAAGAGCGATGCTTTGCTAAGATTTTAGGGGCAAATCTATAACATTGAGGTAAATGGCGATCTTGCTGAATTGCAGAGATATCGCCAGGTTGGCGATAGTTTTGTCACCAAATTTAGTGAAAAATCTCCAAACTTTACGACTATTGGCGAAATTTTGGTTCACTTCCCATATAACTGATTTCTGTATGTAACTGTAACCGTTTCCGGTCTTAATACGCAACTTTAACCATATACCTTCCAATAATTTGGAGAAATGGGAAGTACCATAGATTTCTCGGCAGGTGGGAAAAACTATGTAAGATTAGAGAGAGCATCAGTTTCTAGTTCATAGCTAAATTCGGAGTATTGAGATATCAAGCTAGCTTCGCTCTTCGAATGCGTTTTCCACTGTGTGGTGTTAAATGTTTTTAATAGTTTTAAGTGGTAGCTACTGATTGTACTCTTTAATACTGAGAAAAGATGTACATATACTTTTGTAGAAAGTTCCAGAACTGTAAAATGTTTATTTTGGTAAAATAAATTTTATCAAGCTATCATTGGTTAAGTGTACATTCAATCCATTACGAACTCTTACATGTGCAACAATATGTTTATAACTGAGAAAGAGATATGTCATTCAAGTTATTTTATGTATGTATGACTGTCAGTAAAGCTCATAATGCAGGGATATTCAAAATCCACCTTGTGATTTCTAACTGAAAATGAGTGTAATATGAGTTAAAGTCCCCTCTTACAGCCAGATAGGTTGCACAGTGTGATGCTATACTATGTAGGAGGCAATTCAGAAGTCCCTCTGACAGTTGATCGCAAACCTGAAGCAAGCAAATTTCCAACACACGGATGGTTCTCAGATGGTGATGGAGAGATGAAATTATCTTTCCAAAAGCATCCCATACATGCTTCGTAGAGTTACGGTCAGGGGATCTAGCTGGCCAATCCATGCAGCGAATATCCTCACTTTCCAGGTAATCATCGACCAGCAAAGTCCTATTTGGGCAAGCTTTGTCATTTGTTAACAGGAACCCAAGATCAACCACTCCTTTGAAAAGTTGAACATAGGACTTCTCTACACTTCACAGCAGTCAGGAATCCTTTGTCAGACACAAGCAGGTGTGTGCAGCTGTCCAACATAATACCTACCTGAATTATTAAACCTCCACCATGATAATGATCCTTTTCTCTAATGAGGAAGGAATGTTGTGATGTTCTAAGATACAGCACGCTAAAAATCAGTGTACGAATTGAATCTGATTTCATCAGTAAAAAAGTACGGTTCTGCACTGAAGTTTGATCTAAGGCATATGTTGTCTGGATTACGTTTAACATGTTCTCTTAAATGCTGCAGTGAGCAGAGTGCCAACAGCGGATCTTCTGGAATTCGGATTGAACTCACGAAGCCTTTGGATAATTGTAAACCGTGAAACTCGGGTTCTAGTAGCAGCATACAGCTCGTATGAGAGTTGTAAAGTTGTAGCAGTCCTGTGTCACCATGCTGAAAGTACCCAACAACGATCATCGGTCTTTTCCAGTTTTCTCGATAGGGATCCAGTATTCTGAAACTATTTCTACAAATTACAAACGACATTAGCTGCTACAATGAGCTCTGTAGCCACATGCACTTATGACTGGCCTGCCTCCAATCTACCACCATCAATTCTCCATCTCATTCTGTCATCTGTACATTTTTTACCACTCATTTTATCACCTTATAAAATTTACCAATTCTTGGAAGAAACACCCCTCATGTGCTTATATCCCCTTCACGTAATCCACAGACACGCATAAGTACACTTATGTGTTTGACTCTGAATGAATGAATAATTCTACAGAGCATAATTAGTACCTTGGATTCAATAACTTTCGTAAAAATAATTTGCAAATTCTCTTAATTTTGCCCTTGAGTATATAATTTTTAATTCCAGAATTCACTTGCGTGACCACATGATTCCAATTCTTAAAAATTTTTGCTATTAAGAGATGTTAATATTTTCTAGCAATATTTGTATATATTTTATAGAAATATTAATTTATCATCCATATAAAACTTTTTTTGAAGATTCTCTGGAAGGGGTATACAAAAATTCAGTTTTGAATATTTTTATTTAAAAATATGTTACACGGCCAAAACTGTTTCATTTTGTAAGTATACATTATTTAATTTGCTTCTTAAATAAGATAATGGAGCAAGAGATGCATAATCATGGAGCCTTTTTTAAGCCATATTTTATACTACCAACCACTTTTTCAAATTTAGCACATTTTTATGGTAGGCTAAATATTTTCATTTTGGCATTCTTAAATACATCTTCGGCATCCCATGAAAATACAAAGTGTTTCATAGTACTGTAAAGTGTTCATTTTGTTTTAACTGAATGCAGCCACATAAGTGTTGAGAATCAAAACATGCAGGCAGCCAGCCTGTTTGCAAAGATTTGAACCACCAGTATTCAACAATCTTAACCATTCTGCCCTTAGCGTGCCATACATATAGAGTGAAAAATTCCCAAAAATTAACAATTAGGAAATATTTTTTTTTTCCTTTTACTTTTTCTAGTTTAAAAAAAATATACGAGCCAGTTTTCCTTAGAAAGTCTTTCATATAGGCATTTCCCCATTTCAGCAGATAAGATTGGTGTGCTTTTTATATTCAAAATAACCTTTAAAAAATTCATTTATTTATTGAAAACAGCAAAATTATATAACTTAATAAAATCAAATGCAACTAAGTTCTGTATTGCCTATGTATAACCGAGTCTCACTAAAATATGTTTTGGTTTAATATAAAAGATTAACGAATACGTATTTGCTGTTGGAATACTGATATCTCAGTTATTAATTAATACTAGCCAAGTGCTACTGAAGCTGCTACTGCCAAAATAGGAATAACAGGCAATGAAGCTAATTTGTTCCAAAATGAACACAGAGCTAAACTGCAGAAAAGGATCATTAATGGCAATAAAGTATAATGAAAGAAAAAGGGTACAGAACAATCATAAGTTATGTGTATACAGCAGTAATGAAACTGCTAATCGTCAAGAGAAATCTTGTAATTTATGCTTGAATAAAAAAAAATCTGAAAGGTTTCAGATTTTAAATTACGTCCAAAGGGACGTTTTTTAACGTTTTGTGTGTTACCTTTATTAACTAAATATCATGTTCTTTGCACTTAAACCATAAAATTCAGTTCAACAGCAGTATCGCAAAATAATTTTAAAATGAGCATCCGATACAATCCCGCGCACTGGAGATAAAAATGTTTTTTCTGTACAATGTTGCCATTGCTCACTTTTAAATCCTTGAGTTTGTTAATCAAAAATTTGTTAAAGTTTTACGAAATATGAAATTGATAATAAAATAAATTCAAATTTCAAATTTGGGCTTCCAGATGCTCATATTCGGAGGAGGATTACGTTATTCAAAATTAGATAGATCTAGTTACCGTTGTTTTATCACAATGTGAGGAACATTTATACATTTATGCAGATTCTTCATTATTTAATTTCTTTAAATATAATACAGGGCGATAATATTTGGTGGAAACAATTTGAAAAGTGAAACAATGCTTGTAGTGAATCAACGAAAAATGCCAGAATTAAATTAATAATCTTCTGTGCAAATTGCCTCTTTGGACTAAAAAAAACCTTGTTTGGCATGATAAGGTCCTACCACTGAAAAACACATTATGCAAAGGAAAGTTTGTATAGGCTGTTCATTTTTGTTAGCAGCGTTAAAAGCATTTTTAGCTGCCCACAACAGCTCAGGGAAACTTTTAAGAATTGGTTAAAAGAGTAAAGATGAAGAATTGAGAACACCTGATGAAGATTACAGCAGATTTTGTTTATAATAATATATAGAACAGACAAGCATGATTAGAAGATTTCAAGTAATTTCTGTTTATCAAAATGCAAAGATTCATGATTACACTAAAATACACTCTTAGACAAAAAAAAAAAAAAAAAAAATAATTAAATAAAAAAAAAAATGATTAGATGTAAAGCAAAGATATAAAGCACAGAGAAGATATGCACACAGGTTTCGACGGAAAATGCAAAATTTTACATTTTGGCTGCCAATGAATGGACGGTTGTCGCTACAGCGCATCTGATCTGCGCAACTGGCAGAATATTTAAGAGGAGAAATTAGGATTCCAGGTCATAAATTCTTGACGAATTTCATTCCGCGTAGTCTGGTAGACAGTAACTATGCCTCGCATACAGGTGCGCGAACGATATGCGCAGATGTCAGAATTTGATAGAGGTCGTGTAGTTGGGCTCAGAAGCCGGTTGGCTTTATCGGCGAATAGCTCGACATTTGAGCAGGAACGATGCCACTATTAGACGATGCTGGCAGGAATGGTGAACCATGGCCGCACACAGCGTCAATAAGGAAGCGGTAGGCCTAGAGAAACGACAGAACGTTAAGACCGAGCAATCGTCAGAGCGGCTCTCACAGCCCCAGATGCATCATTATCATCGATTGTACTTGCAACTACTGCTTCAGTGACCGCAAGGACCATTCATAGACGGCTCACAGAAAGGGGGGTTAGGTCACGGCGCCCCTTGCGCCAACTACCATTGACCTCTGTACAACGTCAAGCCCGTTTGCAGTGGTGTCGGGCTCATTCGCACTGGAATGTCACTGACTGGAGTAGAATAGTCTTCGGTGATGAGTCCCGCTTTGAAGAGAGCCCCGATGACCAGCGAAGGCGAGTCTGGAGACGCCCCGGACAGCGGTGTGATACCAACCTGACTGTCTTCCGGCAGACAGGCCGACAACCAGGAGTGATGGTCTGGGGTACCATTTCATTTCATAGTAGGACCCCTTTGGTTGTCATCCGTCGCAACCTTACAGCACAGTGGTACGTCGACGAAGTTCTAAATCCCGTTGCGTTGCCCTTCATGTCACGCCACCATGGGCTTATATTTCAGCAAGATAATGCTCGCCTCCACACTGCTCATGCTTCTACACCTCTCCGAACATTACCTTGGCCAGCAAAGTCGCCGGATCTCTCTCCTATTGAGCACGTTTGCAGCATTGTGGGCAGGGCCCTCCAACCAGCTCGGGATGTTGACCATCTAACGCGCCAGTTAGACAGAATTCACGATATCCCTCAGAAGGACATCCACAACCTCTATCAATCGATGCCAAGCCGAATAACTACTTGCATAAGGGCTAGAGGCGGACAGACGCGTTACTGACCTTTTCACTTAGTGAAGCTCTATCACTTCAATAAATCATCCAATTTTTCTCAAACTGTGATCATTTGTTTTTCTGTACATGCACATCACTTCTACCGATTTTCGTCCCATTCAGATAACTCCTCCTTGGTGCGTCTTTTTTTTTTTTTTTTGTCTAAGAGTGTATTTCAAAGATACACATCACACTATAAATCAGGCCTCGGCAACCTGTGACCCATGGATCATCAAGTGATCTATTTTATAATTTCAATTAATTCCACTTGAGTTTGGAAAATAAAGTGAAACATATAAAAATAAATTATAAAATAAACATGAAACAAACATTTGAAGAATACATAAAAATTTTAAACTGAAAATAAATAATAACATTTTTGTTTAGTAACAAGCTCGCAGTAAAGAATATGAATTTTTATTTTTAAAAAATAAAAAACTATAATTTCAAGGAGAAATCTATCAGACTGGCTAAGCCGATTCGTAATCAATTAAACCAAAATTTGGTTTAATTGATTGAGTTTGGAAAATAAAGAAAACATATAAAAATAAATTATAAAACAAACATGAAACAAACATTTGAAGAAGACATAAAAATATTAAACTGAAAATAAATAATAACATTTTTGTTTAGTAACAAGCTCGCAGTAAAGAATATGAATTTTTATTTTTAAAAAATAAAAAACTATAATTTCAAGGAGAAATCTATCAGACTGCTATGCCAATTCGTAATCAATTAAACCAAAGTATTGCATATGCCATTTTGTCCACATTCAGTTCAACTTACAAGTGTGAGCAAATATTTTCATACATACAGTTTATTGAAGTAAGAACAGAGCAGCTTAACTACCAAAAATTCAGATGCTTGTATTCATCTTAAGAGGACTAAATTGAGGTCATAAGTTCATAATCAGTTGAATTATTGATAATGAAGAAAAAAATAAAGTTAATCCAGTTATGTTTGTTTAATAATTAGAATTTTAATTTTAATATTTAAAGTTTAATACACATTGTAATTATTTTCTCAATAAAATTGATTTTATTATTCAGCAATCAGCAAAAAAAATTGTTTTAAATTGAAAAACCACTGACTAGAAACATCTTAACACACAATTTGGTTGATTTTGGCATGCAGCCCAAAATGTTGCTGATGCCTGCTATGGATGAATATAATGTAATCTGTATATGGATCAAGGATCTCTTTTGCTGTATTTTTCTTGGGAAGACCACGGCATGCAATGGATTCTTGTTTTCTCCGAGATAAGCTGCAGCAGGTTATGTAGATTTATTTGTTAATCCTCTGTCTATTCAGGCATTAGTTTGAAAATGCCACAAATCTAACCGTTTGAACGACTCTTGCATTATTTTATTAAAAATAAATATCATTAGCTGAAAAGTATTATTATTCACGATAATTTCATTTCTTTATAAATTCACTGCTCAGATCTCCAAGGCCATTCCATCTCTCTTTTTCAAATTCTCAATGTTTACTTTTCGAATCACACATTCCATCAGATCACTGGCTTAAGGTACTTGGGAAACTATTCTGAACATACGACTTGCACTTTAAAGAATATTCCATGCTGTAAATCTTTCTTTCTTCCATCAGGGCTATGAGCATTACATAATCATTATTCAATTAATAATTCAAATATATCGTTTATCTTTCTATAAATTTAAAAGCACTGAAGGCATCCGAATTCAAGCAACAGGTGGTGCAAGCTAGTGAATGAACAATGTGGATTTAAAAAATGTACTTCTGAAACAGTTTTTATAAATACTACTGTATTACATGTCTAAAGATATACAAGTCAAAGCTTCATTTATATTATTTTGACTTGAAACTGCTTAGTGACATTATTTGATTGAAAATGGCTTATGTATTACTTCCCTTTAATGCTTTCACAATTTCAATTAGACATCACATTTTTTCCCCATATTTTAATACAGCATTTTCATACACTGTTTTTTGGCTACTCCTTCTTTTCCATTTAGATATTTTAATTATTCGATTTTAAATATAAGATAGACACTTAAAAGGCACTTTTAAAGGGAAAAAATATAATTTTATATTTGTACCAATACAATATTTACAATAATTTTTCTTAGTATTTAGAGGCAAATCTGAGTTAAAATAATATGCTAAATAATGATTAATGGTGGTGAAGGCAACAAGATCAGTGTAAATTTGCAGGATTAGTTTTGAAAGCATATACCAGA
Organism: Stegodyphus mimosarum; assembly: GCA_000611955.2. NCBI lineage: Eukaryota > Metazoa > Arthropoda > Arachnida > Araneae > Eresidae > Stegodyphus > Stegodyphus mimosarum. The sequence continues at coordinate 773,691 of KK115134.1, forward strand.
AATACACAGAATATTTCTAGCATATATAATTCTGATATATACCAGAAAAATACATAGAAATATATATATAACAATTCGAAGGTTTAAACCTTTGAAACTAGTCTTACAAATTTACAAATATTATGAGAATTCTTGTTGCTTTAACACCTCCAATAATACTTAGAGGTAAGTTAATATCTTTTAGAAAATAAATTAATATTAATTTATGTTGCATAAAACAACTCTAATTTGTAGCATATCTTTTTTTCAACAGAAGCAGTGCCGGCTGCAGTATACTATGATTTACCTCGACTACTTCAAACTGATGTTGATATTGACACTACACGACCTTCAGATATAGTACAAGTAGGTCGCAGAACAGCAGCTCTATCTTCATTTGGGGAGTTGTCTAAAAAAAGATATAGGAATGTACGGCATGGGAGGTAAATGTTACAAAATTAAGAAATGCTGTTAATCATATTTAATGTGTAAAAAGTACGGAAATATGGGCATTTCTGTCGATGGCAGCTTACGATTAACACTTTTATCAGCTGTTCTTTATGGTACCTTATGATTTTTTCCAATTACCATGATAAATATATGACACTTAAAAGTATTAAATGAATTACTATTTAAACACTTATTATTTTTTTTTTACTATTATTATAACACAAAGTTATTTGAGGAATTATCATTTATACTGTTTTTGAGGATATGATATATAGGTAAAAATAAAAATCTTCTCATGCTTAATTATAAAATGTGTGTCAATAACAAATCAATTGAATGAAAATTTAGTACTGTATTTTTTTAATGAACTAATAATGTTCTGACTGACAAGTTCAAGTTTTTTTCTTTCTTAGATTAGTTCCACCTCTGACAAGTTTTCTAAATAGAAAATTATTTACTAACTGCATACATTATGTGATTTTTTTTCAAAACTTGTTAGTTTGATATTCTTTTTTTTTCTTTTAAATCCTAGTCAATAGAAATCGAGCTGCCATCTACTGAATAAATTTTTAAGATGCTAAACTTAAGTTTTTTCCGTGATAAGAACACCGTGAAGAATTAGTACACAGCATACTGTTATTACAACACAACAAGCAAGCAACTTTACACTGCATACATAAGCTTTTTTAATTTCATTTCTATTGTTTAATGTATAAAGAAGAAGCTTCTGTAAGTTTTCATTTCGTTAATTATGAAAATAACTAACATCAACTTTTTGTACAGTAATTTAATTTGAGGAAAATGCCCAAATTCCTTTTACATAAATCTTTGGATATACTAATTCTGTGCAATTCAGTATGAGATGCTGAATCATATCTATGTACAGTGTGTGATGTATTTTTCAATTCTTTGTACACAACAAGGAATAATAGATTTTAAATATGTGTAATTTCTATTCCAAAGTGAAAATAAATGTTAAAAAAATTTTGATGTTAGCTAATCAGTGTGAATTTAATTCAGTTATACTACAAATATTCTAGGTAGGATTTATTTGTATGTTACAAGAAGCCAAACTATAACAGAGGAAATCACAATAATAAGACACTAAAAATGCAAAAATTGGAATGTTTAAAATGATTGTCAAAAAGATGATAATTGTCAATAAATCTATGCAAACATAACTATTTAAAATATAAAAAAGTATATTTCAGTAAAAAATGAAAAATGTTTTGTTTCATGAATGCAATTGAACACATTAAGATATTTACAAAGCTTACATATAAATCTGTATGAAAAAAGTAACACATACATAATATTTATACATCATTAGCATATTAAAACAATTGAAACTCAGTATGGGATATGATAAAAATGTAATACAAATAATAATAATTTATAAGCATTACCAAAGTTAAGTGTCTCAGCAATTATCTGGTATATATGAGTCTCTTATAATCTGTAAAATTATATTTTTTCACTTTAACACCAGATTTACAGGACTTGTCATTTTCAAAAATTTTGGACTACATAAGCAAAATTACAAAAACCATCATTTTCATAGTATTTTAATTTATGCTGACAATTATCAACCAAATTTATTTCCCCTTCAACCCTTTAAATTTTAGAGTTTTGTAAGATGTATACCTATCTCTACGAATACTTGTCAAAATGATGGGTAAGCTAGTTTCTTAGTTAATCGTAATAACTCCCCCTTTTTTATGAAATTATTTTTCTGGTAACAAATGTAAAAATAACTAGAACATAGATATTAAATTAAAATCATAATTCAACAGAAATATCTTTTGATAACTTCAAACTCAATACCAACACACCATGGTTCGCCAGAGCAAGGGATACGACAAGTGTGACTTTGACAATCACACGTGCCTAAAGCACAAATACAAAGCATTAGACTAAAGACAAAGAAATGATCTGCAGTCGTTGAGTTCCAGTCAATGTGCCTTTAGAAAAGTTTCAGTTACTGGGAGTAGAGACAATCGAGAAGAAAGTACTAGATTATTATTAGCAGTATCATTATAGAATCACGAGGAAAGCACTAATTTTACTTTATACTGACAAAAAATATCTTATTTAGTCACCATGAGTAATTCAAGAAAACATACTGAATTGGTAGAGAGAATAGTTAGTATCATCTCTGGCACAAGATGGTAAGTCTATTAATGCTAAATCTACTGTTAACTTTTTTTTGTATCAATAAAAACCTACAAAGTTGTCAAACTTACTTCTTTTTCTTTTTTTAAAGTTCTAGTGTGATTTTAAGTTTTAAAATTAAATTAATCATTTTTTAAGAAAATATGTGGTTTCCTATAACTATTAATTTGATGGGTTTTGTAAATGTACATATGAAAAAAGTCTGTAAACCTAGTGTTAAGCAATAAACAGTCAAAATTTCAATTACTTGGTAAGCTATGTAAAATACAAAACAACCATAGAATGAACTAATAAATGTCACAAGAAATTAAGAGATTTATTTTGCTAATTTAAAAATGTACAGTTAGAGAGAAAGAAATTTCAGAAAATGGTTTTTCCCTCAGCTGAAATGTCTGATAAGGGAATTTTTTCAGTAACAGAAGTTTTGCAAAAATTACCATTTCTTCCTCCCACTTTAAATTTTCCACATCAAACATACAATACCATAGCTGCCAGTGCTGAAATCTGAAAAACCAGGAGAGTTTTGTGAAAAAACTGATAGGATTTTATGCTCTGCAGTGACATCATTTGAAATGAACTCCAAACTGACTTTATATCACTTTATGATGCAAGGTTCAGGTTATTGAACTATTTGCAATTTAGTTTTAATGTAAGATATGTTAATAAACTTGATATTCAAAGTTTTAATTAATTGTTCTAATGCTAATTTCACAATTTTTTTATACTTTTGTACTAAGAAAATCCATCCCATGTAGTCATAGAAAGTTTATTTATGGCAGTACTTTTCAAATGAAATGATGACGAAAATAAAATTAATTATCAACGTACATAGTATTTGGGTGGATAAACTTAGTAATGTACCATATTTTGAAGTAAACAAAATCAAATACAAATATCTACAGCACATGCAGACAACTCAGATCAAATTAAATTTAATAAAAATCAATAAAATGTAATAAGAAAAATTATTCTGAAAATCAGCAAAGATGAGGGAATGGAATTTGTCTAATTTAAGTTTCATTAATTCTGGATTTTCATTAGTAAGTGTTAAAAATTAAAAACCAGACGCTGTGATGAGAAACCGGGAATCTCCAGTGAAACTGGGATAGTTGGCAGCTATACAATGCACAATTTGCTCTCTACTTGCTTACATTCATACAAATGAAATGCAAAGGAGGATATAATATGTATCTCATATATACCAGTTCTGTTATACAATAGCCTAGAACATCATTCCTACATTTATGCTGGAAGCCATATTAAAAGGACTATATTTTAAAATATGTGCTGAAAGAAAATTATCATGCTAATTAAAATCTGAAAAAAGAAATGGGAAATGTATTAAAATAGTGCCACTTATTTTAATGTGTATTTTAAAATTAAAGGGAGAGAAATTGATAAACAAGATGCTCATGTATTTGGCACAAATAATTTTTTTCAATTTTTTTTCAGAAATGCAAACATCAGATGTGTATTCAGAACAGATTTACATCAATATACATCATGAATTTATACGACAAACACTTCACTTTAAAACATTACGCTGTATATTTATTGTGCACAGGAGTTTTCTAGATATTTGAATCATAACAACACTAAGGAAATCCCAGCCTTAATAAATGCATTTCACAGCAAATGTGCAGCAGAACAGAAGTTGATCATTTACTGACAAAACATTATATGTGCACTTTATACACAAATTTATATATATATACATATACATTTACAATGATAAAGCATCCAAAAAAATATTTCACTCTGTTAGAGTGCATTACAACACTTGAGTTTAGCTGCAAATAAGCTCTGAAAATTGAATAAAATATTAAAAATATAAAATCTTCATCTGAAACACATTTTTCAATTTTAATAAACAGTTTTAATATTTAAGTTAATGGAAAAAGATTTTAAAGAAATGTTAGTTTTACAAATATTACCACAAATTGATTTCAGCTTTAAGTGAAAGACCCATCTAAGTTTGACAAAAGTCAACATTTTCTTGTAGCACAAGGATAACCAGAAATTTTGAAAGAAGAAAATCAATATTACTTACATTTTACGGTTTTTTAAATATAGAAAAATTTATCTGCTATCCATGTATTTTGCTTTGCTAGTATTACTAAACTGATTTGTGATCTTCTATAACAAATATCTCAGTTCCTCAGTTTTAAAGTAAATCCTTTTCTCTGCAGTCATTGCCAGACTAGTGTGAATATTATGAGACAAATGAATTAGACAAATGAATATTATGAGAACAAGAAATCTGAAATCACTTCCTTTAAAAAAAAAAAAATCAGAAATTATAAGCTTCACATGTAACTGGAGAAAAGGTATATGGGAGGATAAAAAGTTACAATTCAATATAATTTTTAAAAAAATCACATTAAAAAAAAGAGAGATACTGCTATTTTCACTTTGAAATTAAAATCTTGTGAGGTGTCATGCAATCCAAACTATCATGACAGTATAGGACAGATGAAAGCTTCCCATTAAACTTTGTGATTTAGTTCTGGTACTAAAAAATAACATACTGGAACTACACAGCAAAGGAGTCTTAAACCCATTTACACTTTTTTTTTGTTGGAGTTATAAAGATTTTTTTAGAGAGTGTTCCAAAGGAAAGTGTAAATATATATATGAGGATCAGTACCACAGGTAAATGCCTAGAACTCGTGTAAAAATTATCAGCTAGTGCTTTTAGTTGAAAACATTAATAAATTTAATGGTGATATGGAATAATTTCTAGGAAATACAATTCAAACCAACTTAACTTTCTCTTATAACACTCAGATTTTTTAGAACAGTAATATTTAATATTCATCAACAGCATACATGAATGTATAAAATTTCAATAACAACTCAAGAATTTTTTTTTACCTCAATCGGTATCAAGAAAGACAGCAGGAAGTCATTTGTCTTAAGCTCTTATTTCTCTAGTACTAGGATTTTATTCAACTATAGTTTATACAGTTTTCAAACAGCTGGTATTAATTAGCTTTATTTAATTAACTATAAAGTTTGGACATTTTTTCCATCTTGCTATTAAACTTCTATTAACTTGCTATTAAACTTATGAAATTAATGTAATTTAAATGATTAAAAAAATTATTTCTTGCAGGAGTCTTAAAATACCCTACACAAAATCTTTTACAAATACTGTCACACTGAAAAACCAATCCAAAACACTACATAGGTAAAAGCAATATTTGCAAGTACCTGTAAACAAGATGATATGCACTGTGTTAAACAGAAAAAAGTTAACAAAAGCTTTGCCTCCCCAGTGGCCATTTGGTTAAGACTGTGAGTGACTGAGAGTTTGACATGGGTTCAATCCCAAGCAGAAGGACTGGCTAAATGTTTGGTATTTGTGGTTTCCTTCATATGTGTAACATGAATATGAGCCAGTTTCCCTTAGAGCATCTTCTGCGAAGGCATCCATCCCCTTGAACAAATAGCCCTCATCATGTGCTTTGCACATTCAATAATCTAACCTAACATGAGATTAGTTAATGATACATACAATATTTCTTAAACTTTCAGCAACAAATTCATTAGTATAAAGAAAAAAAAAAAGAGAGAGAGAGAAAGAAAATTCCTATGGTTCAAGCAATGTGCACTTTTATATGCTCCCTAATGGTAAAAAAGGAGGAAGATATTTAATTACATTTTTTTTTTTCTAATAATGTACCAAGTCAAAAAAAATGTAAAAATTTCAAACTTAATTCACATTTCACTACATAGAAAAAAACAAGTCTGATAAACAGCACTACTGTTCTACTGTGATAGTGCAACATTAATTTAGAATAGGTTATGAATTACTACAGCAAATAATAGTGCAATACAATTAAGTGACTTCCCACTGTACTTCCCCCCTCCAAAATTAATATTAATATTTATTAATACATATTTAATCATAGCAGCTTAAAAAATGAGAATGCAAAACTTTTACGTAGACATACTGTCCTTCAAAACTGCGGGTGGAACTGAGCACAAAGTCAGACTGTCACCTGTATGGTGCTCACCACTCCGGCCAACAACAGATGCAATCTTGTACTCCTTGCCATGATAATAATTCATGGGCTTGTCCTGATAACATCAGACAAGGGAGATACATAACAACATGGTGTCAATTTTCAGCCACATAACATCAGAAATGTGCACGTGCATTGTACAACATCAGAAAAAATATACCACGCACTCACATATCATTAAGTCCATGGTCAATAATAATAACTTCTTTAATATTTTCAGAGGCCCAAGAAAAGGACCTGATAGGTCGTATGTGGCTGCAGGCCAGCAAGTTGGCCACCACTATATTAAAATTTAGTGAGAAAATAGTTCAGGTTTCATCTTCATTTAGACTTTTATGTCTAACATTACTTTTCAAAAGTACACATATTTAAAACTGTTTGCTGCACAGAGATTACAGTATGATTTTGTGTACAGAAATCACATGGTCACTTTAATAATTCATTCAATACTGCACACACAAACACTATAATGGGTTTCAGCATAAGAAGTCATAAATTTTATAATACTTTTAATTGAAATGCAACTGAATCTATAGTAATCAATTATATCTTTTGATAATATGTCTTGCTATTTTTATTAAAGTTATAAAGATGGGAGCAGTATTGTCTATATTTTAATATATCATTTCGGAAAAATCTATTTAAAATGAAATACATGACTAAAATTTTACAGAGTTAATTTAAGAAAATTTGTTTTAATGTTATAACCATATAAAGTCAAATTAAGCAAGTTTAAAAGATGGGAACAGTATATGATATACTAAAATCCCATAGTCAGCCATAACATCATATATGTATTTAGAGAGAAAATTGTGCTGAAAGTGAAAAAAAGAATTTATATGCAAAACAATAAAACACATAGCTGCCAAAAAGACAATTATTTTGAAATTTATACCATTTAAAAAGTCTACTTCACTTCATATATTATACCACAGTTCCATCCATATTTTTCATACAGGAAAAAAATACCCTTTGCTTAAAAAGGTGAGAATGAAATGTGAAAAATCAGAGATAGTGTTATCCAAGCAAGGGGAAAAAAAAGGGGGGTAAAAAATTATTTGTTCATTTTGATTAAAAAAAATTAACTCAGATGCCTGGTGCATTAAAAAATCAGATAATAGTAAAAAATCTATATAGTGTTCTGTAGCATAAATCAGACTATTACTTAGTTATTTAAAAAATGAAAAACAGTATAAGCATTTCATATAAATAAGTTTGTTTACAAAAAAAAAAAAAAAAAAAAACTGAGAAGGCTAAATAAAATAATTTTTAAAATAAGCATTATGATTCTCCTTTTGTATACGAATAACATATACAAATAGCATAATAATATATTCAATGAAATCCTCACCAGTTTAAATAAATATATTCATTTCCATTTGTAGATTTAACTAACAGACATTCTAGAACAATTATTAGTTATATATTTCTTCATACTAGAAAAATACAAAGTTTAACATCTAACAAGTATGTAAAATTGCGGTATCACATAGGTACTCATACATAAGTATCAGGCATCAAAAATTTAGGTATAAAGAGTAGAAATGCAAAACTGCCATAAGAGACACCTAGAAGAAATACACATGAAATGTTCCATACACACATTCCAAACATTAATGTGATAACCAGAAATATATTTTAGCAGAAATTACAATTATAAATAATCAAATGTAGATCTCAGCAATGAAAATACATCAATCAATCATCTGTTCATCAAAAATAGGGTTAATGAGAACTAATTGTTAAATTTTAGCATTTTTGATTTAGTGTAAATAATTTTCATGCAAACAATTCACAAAAAACTACTTTTGGACATATAATGTACACCATTTTAGAAGTTAATTCGAAATTAAAATACAAAGTGATGCAAGATATTTGTATCTAGCAATCTACAAATACACTACACAAATTAAGACCAGAAGAATATAAAATTATTCACTTAAGAGTCACAAGGAATTAAGTTACGTGACTATCAACAGGCATCCATTAATGTCTCAATACTGTAAATGACATACAAAATGTTAAATTATACATATTATATTGAAATTTAACAATTTTCTGGGAGAGAAGGGAAGATCATCATTCAGTATTATTTTTATACAAAGCCTATTTACAAATATAAAACGAGCGGATTCACAAAGACAACAAACTCCTTTTTTGTTATCCTTACATGCATGTTCAAATTATACTTTGGAATGGAAGCAAAATGGAGAGAATGCAGAAGCAGGACAAATGTAAATAAATAAAAACATGCAAATAGAATTTTAAAAGTATAAAGATAGAGACAGACATTGAGACCAATGCAAATTTTCCACCAAAGTACGACACTTGGAGCAAATTTCAGGGCTTAAGTTCATAAGGAAAAAAAAAAAAACTTACAATTTTTTTACTAATAGCAAAACCTTAAAAGACACAACAACACATTTTTATCCTGCGATAAATTCCAATTTAAAACATTTTATTTCTTAAAAGGAAACATCTTTTCCAGTTTAAATTTATGTGACTGTGTCATGCTGAAATTACAGTTCCCGGAAAACTTCCCTTTTCATACTTTCATTTAAATACACATATGCCTTTTTATACCATTCTCCAACGAATAATTTATCAACAACAAGATTTTAAAACATGTCTACTTGGGAAATAGCATACAATTATCTTTCAACAAAATGCATAACAAACATTACAGATATATAAAACAACCTTAAATTTTAAAAAAACTGGGAGGATTTTACACTGAGCAGCAACACCATTCCAAAGGTATTTCAAGCTGACTTTAATTCACTTTATACTGCATGGTTCAGGTTACTGAACTCTTTGTAATTCAGTTCTGATTAGCATTTAACTAGATATTCTGATTTATATGTTCATTTTTCAATTACACTTTTAATATTTTTACTTTTTCATACTGAGAAAATCCTAAATTGTTTAAATTTAGTAATGTACCATATATTGAAGAAAACAAAATTGAATACAAATATTAACTGATTAAACATTGCTTGAATCTTCATATAAAAGTCTATAAATCTCTATACAGATTAAGACAAATGAAACTTAATTAAGACCAAAATCAATAAAATGTAATAAGAGAATAATACAATTTCAATGATTAAAATTTAACAAGAAAAATTATCCTGAAAATCTTTAGAGGTAGCAGAATGGAATTTGCCTAATTTAAGTTTCTTGAATTCAATGAATTTCAATCATTGCTAGAAAGCATTTTCCTTGGTAAAGGTTAACAATTTAAATCTGGGAGACTAGGTGACGTGATGAAAAACGGGAGTCTCTTAGTAAAACTGGTAGAGTTGGAAGCTAAGCATACATGTTTGAACATCAATAACACAAAATAAATACTTTTTTTTTTCATCATGAGATGTACAAAATGGGCTTTATCTGATTAGTGACAATTTTATTACTACAAGACATAACCTCTGAGCTCTGTAAAAATTACCTTGAAAAAAGCAGTTAAAGTATATTATATGCTGCAATTACATTCATCCACTGAACACTGATCTCAGTGCCAGAGAACCCTTGTGGGATTTTGGACAACAACAGCTTGAAAAACAAACAAACCAGGAAGAAATGTACATTTGGAAGCAAATACAATCAGTTGTGGAAGAAAATTACAATAAACCTTTAGCAAAATTTAATCACTTTGATAAGACAATGGAAGCTGTGCTCAAAACATTACTGATTTTTTTATATCCTTCACAATTCAATATAAATATTATTACTGATATTTAAATTAAATAAATATAATTCCACACACGATGGTATATGTCATTATTTTTACATAATTATAAAAAAAATGGTGGGGAGAATTTTGTTGTAATAATTTTTTCATAGAACTATGTGTAGATCACAAAACATCTAAGAGCAAAAATGATCTAAAAAAATTGCTGGTGTACATTTTATGCATATTCATACTTGAAAATCACTAAACATTATTTTACTTTCATTTAAATTAAATGCCGAGTTTTGATTTTTATTAAAGAAACTACACAGAAGAGTCTTACATATAATTAATCAATGAAGAAAAAATATGTTATGAATTTAACCCAATATTAGAATAAAATTCTATTTAACTTTTACATACCAACCCTAAAGAGATTTATTTATTTTAAGACATAGAGATAAAATTAAAAGAAATTAGAAAAATTGTTAAAAAAATCTTAAAGTACTTCAGTGACTAGAATTAATGGAAAAAAAATGTGCACTAATAAGAAAGTAACAAAAAGAAAAATATTTCTTTCCAAAACTATTACTATATTAAACCATTTTGTATAATTGGAGGTGGGGGGTTTTATGTAACCACATAAAGGGCACTAACATAACACATAACTAATTGGAAATCATATGAAACAAAACAGCAACAAATGCTGAAAAATAAATGATAAAATGAAAAATGTATGTTCCACCATGATATAAATTGCATGATACAAATTGCAAATGAATTTGAAAATACAGCATTTGCATATACACAACATTGTGAACAACAATTACATTTACAAAAGATATGACTAAGAAGACACAAGAATTCCATTTCTTCTTTGGTGCCAGGAAAAAAGTGTTTTCAGAAAGTCCTCTTTAACCATCTGGAGATACTTTTGTAGGAGTAGAAGGATCTAGACCCATTGTCTGACAAACCCAACCAGCGAAATCAACATCTTCAGCTTCAGATCGCTTCACAAATGCATGTGTCTATAACAGTTACAAGAAAATACTATGCATTTTTAAAAATAGGCAGAATTAATTTTAACTTTGCATACAATACATATAAACATTTAGGATTTTTGAATATATTTTAAAAATTAACATGATCAAAATTGATAATTAGGAACTTATAACAATCTTTCAGTTGCATTCTTCATTCATTTCGGCAACCTTCAGCTTGAACAACAACAGAATTTGGGATTTTATTTTGCAAACTTTTCTATGACAATGATGCATTCTCAAAATTACAACAAGTGGAGATGGAAGTATTAATAATTAAGTCAGCTCTTTTCTACTAATCTAAATTAATGAAGATAAATTTACATTCTTGCTTATTGTTAGCTCATCCTTTACATTTCCTGTCACCACTATAAAAATTTTTATCAAATGTACATGCAGGAATTCTGAGAAAATGGATTTAGAAAAGCTAAAGAAAAAAGGGAGCTGATATATCTCTAATACATTTACAGAATACAGTTCATACTTTAATGCAGTTTATATTAAGAAAACAGAAATGAATCCATTTTAGGGGTAGAAAATCAATTATGAATAAACTTTTCAAATGCAGTAACAGACTACTACTCTATTGTCTTTGACAGAAAGATCTGAGCAGTTAAATCATTGCTCTGATGTGTTTAGTATTATATGTGACATTTAAGAACTTGCTGATAAATAAAGGATGACACAAACAGCAGTTATAAGAAGCTTGCAGATGCTCTAAATGACCCACAACAAGGCTCAAAAGATATAACTTCCTCAGACCTTGCTACTGAATTTGTTTGTATTTTGAAAATGTTTTCTTCAATGTTATCTCAAACTGCTAATCGCTGTTTGACAGTACTTAAGTACATTTATAAAAAGAATTTGGAATAGATTTTTCAAAATGTGTCAATGCTAATGTTGGTTTGTGACTGCCAATGCCATTGGCTGAAAAGCTGATAAAAAAAATTTAATGTTAGTTTTTGCCTGTCAATGCCTGAATGCAGCAGTTGAATGCTAAAAAGCTGATAAAAAATTATCTACAATCTTCAATGAATAAACAATAATTAAGAGGATTTTTTTTTCTACAATGACCATAGAAAAGCATATTGCACATTCATTGGACATTGACAAGTTAATTAAAATGTCCACCGCTCAAAAAGTACAAAATGTGAAGATTTAAGAAATTTATTAAAAATTATCCAAAAAAGAATGAAGTCAGAAAAGGAAAAAAAAATATAATGCTATTTCATATGACAAAATTATGAAGATAACAGACAAATTATATGAAAAGTGACAGAAGTTTAAAAATAAATCTGACTAATTAAGTAAATATGCACAACATAGTACTATAAAACAAAAAAGGGATTAGTATAAGTGTGCTGTAAAATGTAATACATTGAGGTAAGTTTATTATTATTATTATTTTTTAACATTTTAAAATTTTCTGTGCAAACAATTACAATTTTACAATTTTAAACTAGTGACAATATATTAATTTTTGCTTTACTGAAAATAATATGCACTTAGCCTAATGTTATAGGCCCATTAATGGCTCAGCAGTAAAATTGCTGAACACTGGTAGCTTGACCTGGGTTCTACATGGATGTTTTCATGGCTTTCTCCATGTATAACGTCGACAGAAACAAGTTTCCCTGAGAAAGTCCTTCATGAAGACATCCCTCCCCTTCCACAGATAGTCCTCACATGTTTTTCCATAATTGACTAAACCAAACCAGCTAAATATTAACTAGAATATTTTGAAAGCTTTTCACAAGCAAAAAATGTTACATAATTTTTCAAAATAAAATTATTAGTTATTTTAAATTGTGTAACAGTCTGACCATGCCATAGAAAAAGGAATTTTGAAAAAGCCCTTATCTCCTAATTTATGAAGCCCTTATCTCCTAATTTCTGAAGCATTCCAAAATTTCTTACTCTGGTCCTGACAATAATATTAATCATCAGTTTCTAGAAAGAATTTTAAGTACCTCAGCATAATTTAGATCAAGCAGATTATCATCACTATCTGTGTTTTACATAATCAGTACACATTATAATGATCTCTCATATCCTATAGAGAAAGGGCATTATAGTAGCAAGTTGCTGGATTTAGTATACTCTCATCATCTGAGGACATTTTGTATTGCACTATAACAAAAGTGTCCTATAACAAGTGATTGTTATGATGAGCATCTGCTGTGTACCATCATCACCATCTGTGTAATTTCATTCTATATTAAAGTATTTTGCTTTTTGCAATCTGATCTCATTTATGTATAAGTTCCTAATGCTAATTTATTATTATTAAAAAAAATTTCTCATGTCAAATATTTTTATGTTGTTCTTAAATGAACAGTATGTATTTATTTCCAGCTAAGTTCGTTAAAATTTAAATTCATTTTCAAACTCACTTTAAGCACTTTTGCAAACTGAATCATGCATCCAAATGGAATGTCACTGCATTACTTCACTGAAATATTACGTGCAACAAGCACTATTCATTCTTTAAATTTTAGAAAGCTCCATTGTTGGTGGATAAAAAAGTATTCACATATTGAAATTTTTATACACAGTTACTTAGATAATTAATTTTTATTATTACCTTACAGAACAAGATGAATTTTATTTTCATTTTTCATGAATTTCAGTCAATTATTTATATTATTTGTATGTTCCCACCTTAGCACCTTCTCACAATTATTTCTAAATGTACCTTTCCTGATAATTTCTTCTTTTTTCCCATTTTTAAGTTTTATGTTTGTTCTTAATACAAGTGTGTACATAAATTATTGATGAATTATTTTACTTTGTTATTTACTAGATGAAACAAATATACTAATTGTGTGAAATTTGATACTGCTATATTCAAAATTAAAAACCAGCAAAACAACAGAGCTTAGAATACACTACTACAGCAAATATAAATAAAACGGGTAACTTACAGTTAAAAACTTGAGATCTGCTCTCTCAGCTGGATTTTTCTTTAAACTGTATTAACAAAACATTACATTTATAAAAATTAATCTTCACATATGTACATAAAATATTTATAATGCCTTTAAAGAGAATAAAGAATTGTTTTTCATTACCACCAATATCAAAATTATGAATTTCTATATCGTTATTTATTTGGCAATTCACCATCATTTTAAGATGGACTAGTTGAATCATAACTACAATATACAAAAGTTGGTCAAAAAGCAATGTATAATCCCTTTCAAAATTTCATTTATCTAGCACTTATTAGCTTGGTATTGGTAAGTACTAGATAAATGAAGTGTTGCAGATAACAGCATTTACTCTTTATCACCTAACCTATAAATAAATTTTATTTACTGTTGTTGCAAGTAAGACACAATGGATGATCAGTGTGACATCCACTTACATCAATATGCAGTCATCAAATTTTTCTACAAACCTAGGAATAACCCAGTGACATCAATTTATGGTAAGTTGTTACCAGTCTATGGGGACAACAAAATGAATCAAAATAATGTGTGTCAATAGCTTAAGATCTGGGATGAAAATTGCAACATCCAGGACAAGCTATGGTCAGGTAGATAAATAAAATAATAAAAAGACATCAGTCATTGAGGAATTCATCCTACATGACAGATGCATCACCATAAGAGAGTTCATAGAGTAAATGTATAGCAAAAGAATCTGTATTGTTAATCTAATGATTGGGATATAGAAAAATGTGTGCTTGTTGGTTACACAGCACTTGACAAGGGATAAGATGAAAAACAGGAAGAATGTGTGTGATGATCTTCTGCAAAGTTCCTCTGAAGATTGTCCAGAATACTTTCATGAAGTCATAACATACAAGGAAATTTAGTTGTTTCTTTTAAACTCTCATAGTAAAAAGTAATCAAAGGAATGGACATGGATGCATATCATGGACACAAAGATGGCTTAACACAGTAAAGCAATGGATCATATATGCAGTGACACTTTCAAAAGACCACAACTAGTACCTACAAAAGTTCATTCCTCTAGTGTTTATCATTACCAAGCTATAGTAGATTGCATATTCCTCTTTGACCAACCTTATACATCCTAAGTATTCATAAGCTGATACACTCGTCAAAATTCAATGTCAGTAAAAAAGGTAATAAGCATCATTTTAATAATATATTGTTAAAATGAAAATATATACAAGGTTTTAATCCTAGCAAAAAATATCAGTTTAGCAGTAAACTTATAACTATTAGTAGTAACTATTAGTATGCCATATATTCACCATCTATATGTAAAAGATAAATTTTCAATGGGAAAAAGAAAATTCTGAACAGAATTTAAAATAACTATGCAGTAATGCTATGTCTGTAGAGTTTTCCCTTTGGGCATATTGTTAAAATGAAAATTTAACAACTGTTAAAGGAAAATCCACAGAATTTTGAAAAATATTTCTTATGCACTCATTTTATAATACATTTATTTATGAAAAAAGACATTGAATGAAAGAAATCATCTACTTTTTTAAGTCACGCATACATATGCTCAATAATTTATATTCAATACAGCTTCTTAATAATCAAAATAACCATATTCATAGATAGTACTGTCTTATATTTACCATCTGTCCACGAGATCTTTAAATTCAGGGGAAAAGACACTAGCTGGTACAGAAGGTGGAGGCTAAAAAAAATATATATATTAAGTACATATAAATTGTATTTTCTCACAGTATATGGCAGAAGTATGATAATTTGAAATTTTGATTCAGTTGAATAGAAAATTTCCCCAAAACAAAGTTTATGAAAAACATTAATGTTAATTTTCCTCTTTAAATAGCTATAGCTTGAAAAACTTGACATATATTTTGCTTTTCAAATGATGCTGAAATTATTTTCCTTTGCATTTTTATGAACTGGAATTAGATATAACTGCATGAACACGATAAAGTTATTTTCATGTCATAGAGGACAAGTTTCTAGACCTTCAGACCATGCATGGTATCCTATAATACACTCATGTCCAAAATTATGTTTACATGCATAAATTCATGGATTTCTCAGAGACTATGACTTATAATTTAATGAATTTTCGTGGAATCATACATAACATGATAACACATAAATGCAAAAGAGAAAATTGAAGATCACCTCATATGATATAAAATTGTAGCATGAAACAATAAAAATGGTAATAAAGTGTGACAAAGAGAGTTAAGAAAAAAAGGAATGATTCAGAAAAAGAATTAAGTCTTACGAATTTAATATGGAATATGATCTCCCCTGACTTGTACACACATATCACAACGTGTTTTAAGGCTGGAAATAACGTTGTTAACCACAGTTTGGGGAATTAATCTCCACTCTTCCAGCAATGCCGTCTTCAGAGCATTTACATCTCTAGGAGGAGGATGTATACGTGCAATTGCTCTTCCAAGGTAGTCCCATAAGTTCTCTATCGGGTTAAGGTCAGGAGAGTTTGGTGGCCAAGGTATTCGCTTAATGTCTTCACTTTCAAGGAATTCATCAACGAGGTTTGCTCGATGTGGACGGGCATTATCATCCATAAATAAAAAGTCAGGTCCATATGCACCCCTGAAAAGTCTTACATAAGGATCTAAGACCTCATCCCGATATATCTGGCCTGTCACAGATCCGCTGCTGAACACGTGTAGGGGCGTACGTCCATCGATCATTATTCCACCCCATACCATCACACCTCCACTACCGAAACGGTCACGTTCCACAATGTTCGAGGGATCATTTCGTGTTCCTGACTCCCTCCAGATGTAAACACGTTTAGAATCACCAGTTAAACTAAACCGCGACTCATCAGTAAAGAGAACATGGGACCATTGATGTTCAGTCCAGTTTTGATGTTCTTTACACCAATTAAAGCGATCCCTCTTTTTCTGTGAAGACAGTAAAACACATACCCTTGGCTTTCTGGCATAAAGGCCTTTTTCATTAAGCCTTCTGTATATTGTTTGCCGTGATGCAACAGTTCCAGTGGCGGCTGCAAGCTCTGAACTTAACTGGCGAGCAGTAGCCTTTCTGTTACGACGGGCAGTTAATGCCAGATACCGATCTTCAGAAGCAGTTGTCATTCATTTCCGACCTTGTCCAGGCCTCCTTACAACACTTCCATCATTTTGAAACTGTTTTCATAGCTTAGAGACTGTCTGTCTTGAAATATTCAGACATGTGGCTGTTTCCATGATTGACTGCCCTGCTTCTAAACGGCCGATAATTCGCCACTGTACAGATTCTTCCAAATGATACTTCGAAGCCATAACAAACTGCTTTGAGTCCCTACACACTGAAATCAAACGCTATGTTGCAGAAATTCACTCAAATATTCAGTTTGCGCAAAGTGCTTGATTCACCCTTGGATGAAGTAACGCCTAGATTTGCATATCACAAACCGTTTGATTACTTTTGATTGGGTAATGCTAATTAGGCTTGGTTTTCACACATTCCCTGCAAATACGGATCACATTGATTCTATATTTCATTGAATATCATCATTTTTGGGTATGTAAAGATAATTTTGGACATGAGTGTATAATGAATATTTTTCATACCAGTGACTTTCCAGCTTATTTGGTTAGCTCCAACGCAGCTCTATTTCTGGTATTTAAGAATGTATCTTAACTCTTTGAGGGGCAGGAAAAGGCAATTAACTTTTTCAGGAAAACTCTTGTTCTATTTATTATATCAGGTGTTACAATGAAATTATACGAGACAATTACACATATTTTGTCCAAGACCCGTGAAAAAAATGACCACTTCTGATGATTAGTGTCAGTAACCACCGCCCGCAGAACACATCTCTACAAATCAGTCTCTAGAGTACTCATGTAAACAGTTTTTCTTTTTCAAGCAGAGTGCAACTTTGCATATGCTGCATTCCCACTCAGTTCTTATAAGCATTTTCTTTGTGCTGCAGAGTGCCCATCGTCATGACATTGTCTTCGATGGTTGATGCTTATTTCCTTAAGACGAATTGCTGCATTGACTACTGGCTTATGTTTCTTGATTGCCATCTAGTGAGCTACAGGGGAATTTCAGAAACGGCTGGTCTTGATAACCGCTGACACAAGTGAGTAAGACGTTCAATAGAAAAGGTGGTTACTATAGGTAACCACCACCCTTCAAAGAGCTAAAGAAAATTTGAGATACTTGTGTACTATCCCATCAACTGTCTGTCGCCAAGTAGTGCAATTTAGCTCCAGTTATGGATTAACATGACGTCACAACACATTCACAACATCTGCACTTTTATTTGATGTAACCCCACTGATTCTCAATAAGCTACTTTTTGTTTTTATGAATAAGGATATAATAAACTATTATTATTATATTTTTCCTTGAATTTTTGAAAAAAAAATAATTCCAGAGTTGTAGAATCATATTTGTGACTGCACTCCAGTTCATTTACAGTTGGTTAGATGAATTAATTGCAGATCTCTTGAAAAAAGCAGCTGCACATGGCCAACAAAACAGTAATAGATTGTAACAATCGTCTGTGGGAAGTTTGTACTCAAAACGTTCTAAATAAAGCTTTCATTAAAATTAAACAGCCTAATGAAATTGTAGAAATCAGCACAAGCTTTTTTACAAAGTCCAAAAGTGAAGCATGTTGAATATTTCCACAGCATTGGCTATTTGTTGGACTATGGAGTAATACAGCTGAATGTTTTATTGTAAGAGTATGGCTCAGAATTGTGCAGGAACGATTTACATGACTTTAGCAGCATTTGCTCCAATTTTCATGGTTCGATGATAACAAACTTTCAATGTCAATGGAATAATAAGTAAGTATCTGGAACAATGTAAATACGACTGTTTCAGATTTTACATTTGCATTCTACGGGTATGTTTTCAAACATTTAATAAATTCATCCTTTAAAATGCTAAAATAAATATTCAAGATTATTTTATTGTTCATATTAATATTTTCATATATTTCCGCTGCTGAAAGTACGGGAAACTATTACAAATGCAAATGGAAACATTAATTTACATTACTACTTTCAAGATGATATGTATGCCGCCTGATTCTTCATCACAGCCATAAGATTTTATGTTATTATTAATTTATGTTGCACTTTTGTAATGTAAATATGAGTTTAACGAACTTTTTAATTTAATTATATTTTACACATATACTGAAATAATTTTCATATATACTGATTTCACATATACTGAAATAATTTTCATAATCAATGTACAATGTGACCAGAAAGTCCTTTTACACTTGAACTCATTACATCATAAAATGTGTGTAACAGTGCAAGTTAAGATTTTAACCTCTCATCTTGATCACTGATACAGCAACAGAGCTCCTAACACAGATTTCAGTATGATTGAAGAGTGACTACCCAGAGTGGAGAATAAAGTCTGTGCGTTGTGCAGTACATTGTCTCATCTTTCTGTGCTTGGTGAAGAACAATGGCAGACACCAGTGATTTCAGCTGGCTGACAACTTGAGTGCTTAGTGACAAATGTGTGGATCAATGAATGGAAGTACAACAACAAAAATACGACACAGGTGATGGATAGGTTTCACTAAGGAGTCACTAAGTCTTCAGACTTTAATCACTTGGGTGAAGAAAGCTTTATGGCTGAGAAACCTACTGCAGTTAGTGAATCAGTGATGCATCACCCTGCAAGTCGAGTAGAAAGTATGGCACAGAACTTGGAATTAAAAGAAGCATAAGGCCTGCAAGCATTCCTGGCAATGGCCATTAATGAACTAATGCATGATGACTTAAACCGCTGTAGAAAGCAGGTAGGATCTTGCTGCAGGTCTTCCCCACCGTTCCTGCTCAGAAGTGCATTCTTTTCTCTAACAAATGTGCTATTTATCAGCATTCCCTGGATATGAACATCTTCATATGGGTAGAGGAAAATCCACACTTTTTACCAAGAAATTTAGAACAATCCTCTGCACATCATTCTGTGGGCAGGGATGACTGAAGAACACATCTTTGGTTCATACTTCCTTGAGGATTCCATGAGCCAAGTTATTTATCTAGAGGTGCTGAATGACCAGCTTCTTTCACTGTCGTAGAATTTGGGCATCAACAACAAAATCGTTTACCAATACTCCTGACCACTTCGCACTTGCTGTTCATGAACACCTGAATGATCCGTTCCCTGGCTGGTGGATAGGATGTGGGTCCCCAATTGACCAGTCCCTTGTCTTTAGCTGTCTTGGAGTCTGGATCTAATGACACCAAACAATGCTCTCTGGGGGAACATCGAATTATACATCAGAAAGAAACGGTATGTGGATAATAATGCTTTGTGAGCAAGTGTGCTTGAAACCTTCCAGCATCTGATACTGCAGCTGCTAAAGCAGATAAGTAGGAGAACATTCAGGCATATCATGCTATGAAGCGATAATGGTGGTGTACATAGTGATGTTTTGGGCTAAAAGTGTAGCACTGAATTTAAGTGTTACAAAGTTACAATGAAATAACTGCACATGTCAAGGGACTTCTGGCTCATCTGTATATATTCATTTGTATGCTGCTTTAACATACATGTGCATGCACACACATACAAACAAACACACACACACTCAAACATTGACAAAATGAATGGAGCAAGGTAAAAAAGAAAAATTCAGACTATCAAATTGGATTAGATTTTTAGCAATTTACAGGAAAAAAAATTTTTTTTTGAAACCATGTAAATATCTTTCATATATATATATACTGAAAGAGTTTTTTTATATCATCTCATAGGAAAAGAAAGTAAATTAGGAAACTTAATAAAAAACTGAGTATAGTGCTGTTGCAGTAAAATATGCCAGTAGTGTAATTATACGACAGAAAAACTTTTTTTTTAAAGTACATTTATAAAATAGGTCAAACAAAAATGCAGATAAAAATGAAGAATTTATTGTTATTACACAGAAATTAAATTCCTTTAAATATGATGTTAGGTTCGAAAGTAATTCTGGAAAAAAAAAAAAAGGTTAAAAGCCATAAAATGCTGGCTAAATGTGAAATCTTTGATTTAGAAATAAATACTGCCATTTCATATACATAAATAAAATTTAGGCATACAAAAGCTAAATGCACACGGAAAAGAGAGTTTCAATTTGCTCAAGCTAGACTGGCCACCACTTAAGGATATTTCATTAAAGAATGTTATATGAATGCACCAATTTATGATTCCAGATTACTTTGACCAGTTAACAATAATAAGAATCTTTGAAGTAATTTTGTACAATATGACTTTTTCTGCTTAATTTTGGAATAAATTAATGAATCTGCAGCAATAACAAAGAATAATATGTTCTATTAAGCAGAATTTAAAAGGTACCAAAAAAGCATGAATGCTAGAAGAAATAAATTTTACAAGTTTCTATCAACAGAGAAAAGGTAGAAAAATAAACAAAGAGCCTTCAGCATTCAACAAATGATTTAGTTTTAAATTCAATTTTTGCTTTTACAGAACAATACTGTTGCAGTTCTACTAAAAGTTGATATCATCAAATATAATTTCCATACCATCAGTTTATCATTTGTACGCCTATGTCTGCATTTTATGTAATATTTCTCCTTTCATGAGGACTACAACATAATTATTCTATTTTATAAAAATCTAACTTTTGAAATTTGAATTATTGTCAAAAGGATTTAAAAATGAGCAAACTATATGATTAAGCATAATTATTATTTTCATAAATCAAACAATTTAGGAAACTACATGTAACAGAAAAACAGAGAAAGCTAAAAGTATACATGAAATCTTTATCATATATTAAAAACAGTTTCATATGAAATTTTTGTGAAATAATAAAAGAATTCCTACCTCATTCACGATATAATCTAGAAGTTCAAATATCGACATAATTCGAGGGCCATCTCCATATGGTAAGTAAAAGCTACCTGCAATAAAAGTTTATTGACTGAAATTTAAATGCAATGAAATGTTTTGTTTAAAAAATTAACAGCAACCAGCCTCTGGGATGTGCTGGGAAAAAGTAACGAATTATCAAAGTTTTATAATTATTATAAAGTTCATAAAATTATAGCTCAGACTTATTTTGCTTTTCTAACTTCCTATAAATCTAAATTCCATAACTGTAATAGGGAAAGCTACAACCATTTCCTGCAAGTTTCGCTGAATGTTCAAAAACAGACTAACAAAATTTCAAGTTTTTTTCACAAGATTTGAAATTGTGGACTTCATAAGTGGTACTCGGTTAAAATAGTTCGTTAACTCTTTTTGATACTTTTAGAAAGCTAGATTCTGTTAACTTTGAAGGATAAACATACATTCAGCAACTGCAGGTACCATTTAGCTAATAGATTATGAAAATGACATGAAAGCACTATTGCTAGATGGTCTGCATGTGGCCTTAGGTATAAAAGTATAAAGGCCAATAATACAGATATGTGAAAGAATGCCCGGTTATATACAGAACTTTGTACTCAAATTTAAATTCGAAATGTATTTTCAAAACTATAATATATATTCTGAGTAAAATCCAGAGAAAATTACTCTGCAACATTAATACAGTCAAGAGAATTTATAAATTATAATAAATGTAGTTTCTTTGATAATTTAAAACT
Organism: Stegodyphus mimosarum; assembly: GCA_000611955.2. Lineage (NCBI taxonomy): Eukaryota > Metazoa > Arthropoda > Arachnida > Araneae > Eresidae > Stegodyphus > Stegodyphus mimosarum. Next base: position 796,563 of record KK115134.1, read on the forward strand.
GCTAAATATATCGCAACATGCACATGGAACAAAACTAGGAAAAATTTCATCACCCAAAATATTTGATAAAACATTCAAAATTTAATAAATGGATAATGCCAGTTGATAAATACAGTGACATACATGATGTATCTACACAGCATGAAGCACACAGAATACAGGGTGTCCAAGAAAAATAGCACATACATTAACAGCCACTGATTCTTTCAACAATTACACTTTTCAACTTTAGCCAGTCTGTAATAATGGAAAGATACCAAGCTTTAAACGAAGTGTATCCTTACGTGCTACCCAAGATTTGAAGACACAGTTGATACAGAAACAGTTTAGAAGACTGTATTAAACATATGCACCTATGCAACTTACAATCATTTGAATTAGAAATAAGTTTCAAACAGAATGAATTATTTGAAATGCTCATAGAAATATTCTCAAAGACCATGGACATCAATGAGCTCCACAAGGCAAGAAAAGTTAATGGAAATATATTACCAGAATTGAAGAAACTGCCCAGTCAATCAAAAATAGTCATTAGAACTCTCTAAAAACAAAACTATCACATATAACATATTCTGAAATATAAATATCACAATACTATTATAAGTAATATTATTGCAATGACGATTTGATTAAACGACTGACACAGGGAAGTTTATTAAAAATGGCCATTTACTAGGTCTGTTTTTGGAGCTAGGTGATGGAGATTCACTTTGATCTGCACTTGCTGAATACTTGGGGCCAAAAATTGCTGCAAGCTCTTTGGGTTCAGGAGGAGGAATTGGGTATCGACCAATAGCCATTTCAACAAGAGAAAGTCCAAGACTCCAGATATCAGACTGGACTGTATAATGTGTTCCTTGCAATCTTTCAGGCTACATTAAAAAAAAAATCTAATTATATTTTAATAAATATATATATATATCGATCAGAACATATTATTACTGAGCTTACCAGTAAATTAAATTCAGATTTAAATGTTATGCAACAAAGAATATATATATATAAAAAATATAAACAAAACACCTTTAATATGAATTCAGCTGCATTAGTAGCAAATGCATAAAGGTGAGTGCTAAGTTACAAAAACTGAAAGTAATTAATGTAATCACTTTTCCACCTATACAGCAAATGACTAAAAAGACAATCAATCTCTGCAAACTCTAATAAAAAATAAACTACATGTAAATCAAAAAGAAAACTCAGTTTTGTGAAATGCAAAGCAATAGGCAAAATTGCACATCAATAAGCCAGAATATTCCATTTTATTAACCATTTTAAAATGTAACAGGTATTTGATTTATTTCAATCTGTGCTTTTTGGGTCAACATTCCTTCCTCCAAGCAGGTAATCCACTTTGCTATGATTAAATAATGCAATGCAACTGTAACAGATAAACAAGGCAAAGAAATGATAACAATATAAATTGGTCTGAGTATTACAGCCTGAAAATGATACTGAATGCATTTGATTTGGCTTCTTTATCCTATTATAGCATGTATTAGTTTGCATTATTTAAAAAATAATAAATAAATAATCTAATAACATTTTTGAAGAAAAACTGGTAAATTTTATACAAAAATGAGTTGATTGAAACAAAAGAACACTTGATTTACACACAATGAATATGCTTTCACCACTATTTTTACAATCAGTTTTCCATTTAATTATATCAGAAATGCAAAATAAGTAAGAAATGAACAAAGGTAGTAGAATAAAATCTTTTTATTTTGAGAGAACTTACATACCTTGGGTCATTGTTGTATAGAACACTTACAACAGTAAGGCACTAATTGAAGCAAGTTTTTATACTATATACAGCAGTTAGGAAGCAAGTTTTTATAAATCTTCAACATGTCTGTAGTCAATATGTTGAAAAATGCACTTATTAATGTTTATTGAAACTCATTTCTGTTAACAAAGCAAAAACTAATTTACTTTAATGCAAACCGGCTGCTGCTGGGCACAAGGACACGATCAACCACAATTTTCTCCCAAGCCACATGCTTCCAAAAACTAGTATTTAAACATAAGTTTTATTCTTCATTAACAGGCCAGCCATATGGAGTTTTCCCAGTTTGTGCTAAATGTAATGTCAGTATGATTTCTTTCTTTCAACATATTCTCCATGAAACTATCCCTCATTTGGTAGATTTCTTAGACACTTTATCTAAATTAAATGAACCTGCCAACTAAGAACTGATTCGATTTAATATCAAAATCGCTGAAACAACCTTGTATTTGGCGTACATTTATTTTTAAAAAAATGGCTTCTTTTTACTATTATGTATTTTGCACACTCAAATTTTGTTCCTCAGAATCTTTGCTTACCAATGAACTTAATTATTTGAGAGCAGTTGCTATTGACCGAGGATTTTATCTCATGATCATTGATAAAGATATTAAAAAATTTTCAGATTCCCATCAAAGACACATTCCACTGTTAGAAATAATATTAATGACTTTGTCGTGCTTCCATCTTATCCTTCTGTTAGTTATAAAGTTGCACAGATTCTCCAGAAATTCAATTTTCAAGTCAGTTTCTCCTGTATCAATAAAATTCACGGTTCGACTCTAAAAGACTGCGTTTATGACTTTTATTCTAGGGAAATTCATAGTATATTGTGTCAGTGTGGCTTGAGATATATTGGCCAAACAAAAAGAGCAACAAAAGTTTTGTATCAAGGAACATGAATCTTATGCTCGAAAGGGCGAAATTAACAAGTCTTCACTTTTCATATTCACAAAGACTTAGCATGTTTAGTCAATGATTTTAAGTCCAATCCAGTCCTTCCCAAAGCTTTTAAAATTCTATTAACATAATTCTTGGTTATTATTTTAGCCAACAGATGGCGTTGCCTCCTCGCACATGGTACTACCCAAGGGTATAAAATGCCATTACTGAGGTTGCTTTCCCTTTCTAGAAATTTCATTCTCCTGATGAGGAGGGACCTGTACCTGCCCTCAAAATTGATTGAGTATTTTAATAAATGTACCCCAAATACAAGGCTGTTTCAGTGATTTTGATTGTCACATTGGTGTGTTTCTCTTCTATTCGATTTAATATGTTAAACTAAAATTTGGTAACAGTTAATAGCTACTAAAGTATACAAATTTCTAAAATATATTTACTTACATTTTTGTGCATTTAATTAATTTTAAGTATCTCTAAGACAATATATAAATTAACAGTTATGGAGAATTATGTGTCTGTGTACTCACTCGTAAGTCTGAGGGGTAATTTTTAGAAAACTTATTAATTATTATTAGTATTATACTAATGTTGCTAAAAAAATTTCTGCAATTTTTACATCAGACAGTTAAATATTTTAAATGAGTTTAAAAAAAAACAATGTCAAACTGCAGAGGGAAAAACTTGATATGGCATTATTATATTAAACTAAAATTTGATAACTGTTAGCTACTAAAATATATTTTTCTTGAATTTATAATTTTCTTGAAGATATTTACTTGCAATATTGTGCATTTAATTCATTTTCAGTATCTCTAAGCCAATGCATACATTAACAGCTATGGAGAATTATATGGTTGTGTAAACTCATAATGAATGGTTAATTTTTAAAGAATTAATAATTAACATCATACTAATGTTGCTAAAAAAATTTCTGCTTTTTATTTTACATCAGACAGTAAGTATTTTAAACAGGCTTTGCAAAATAACATGTGTCGAAGTGCAAAGGGAAAAAAACTTGATATGGTATTATTGCATCATAAATTAATGTTACAGGGGAATTGTTTCACTTATTTAATAGAGAAAATCATTCAAGCCATAACTGCATTTTTTTTACTGGATCACTTCTATACAGAGCTTCAAATAAATACTTGCTGTACATAAAATGACATGAAATTTGCAGAGTGAAAAATTATTAATCCTACTTGAAGATGTTATAAAACTTTTCAACTGAAACTGATTACTGAAGGAAGACTTCAAAAACTAGTTTTGTTATTATTCTACTTGATTTCTTAAATCTTTTCTGCAGTATTATTTCTGATTTTATTAGTCCAAAGGGTTTTTGATTTTATTAGTCTTTGTCCCTGAAGGATATTGTTTTCATTTTGTGAATTTGCATTGGAAACATTAAGAGTCTGAATCATTTTTCAAACTGTTGCCACCAAATACTGCAGCTCTGTATTATATTTAATGAAATTAAATAATGAAGAATCTGCATAAATGTATATATTTCTCCAAATGTGATAAAACAACGGTACCATCCAATTTTGAATAACATATGTTTCCACTCGAATATGCGCATCTGGAAGCCCAAATTTGGAATTTGTTTTATTCATGTTTTGGAAAACTTTAATGAACTTTTGATGAACAAACTCAATGATTTCAAAGCAAGCAATGGCAACATTCTACGGGGGGGGGGGACCTTTTTATCTCCAGCGTGCGGAACTGTGTATAGGAAATTCTAAAGACATGCTCATTTTAAAATTATTTTACGATATTGTTCTTTAACTGAATTTTATGGTTTAAGTGCGAGGAACATGATATTTAATAAATAAAGGTAACACACAAAATATTAAAAAAACACACTTTTCGACGTAATTTACAATCTGAAACCTTTCAGATTTTTTTTTAATTATTATTATTGTTTATATTTACCCTAACTCTGTTTGCTTTCTTATTCCACTTAGATTTTATATGAATGTATGTATCTTAAAATATTTTATATTGTAAACTGAGGTGCCACTGTTATCTTAATTCAAGATCTGTAGCCTGATCCTGAAGGAATTTACTGACATTACATTCTAAATGTATATCAGCTTCTGATTTATCAAAATATTAAAATAAACATACATGTATACAATAACTGAATGGATAAAACTTCCTAAATAAATATGTTTTCCTAAATAAATATGTTTTTAGTACTTACATATAAGAAAATGGGAAAAGTAACAGTAATCACAAAAGACATAAGTAAATAATAATCATAAAATGTCACCATTCTTGTAATTCAAATTATTTATTATGAAAGAGCCTAAAAATTTTAGTTATCATTGTGCACTGAAACATCAGATTACTTGTGTTAAGTGAAGTCATATTAGATAGCACATTTTGTTTAATCTCACAAGTTAAATTGTTAAGCAAACCTTTATTGAATTCTGGCAATTATTTCTTACAATTTTATGCAAATATTCTTTCCAAAACAAAAGTTAATGTATGAATTTTCCTCTTAATGGCTTCTGTGCTTTTGAACTACCAAAACTACTATCCTTAAATTCTTTTAGCAAATGAAGATCTTGCATTGTTATATCCTACTTCATTCCAGATCTTTTCAAAGCAAAATATGCTATTGATCATGTTACTAATTTACATATCTCGCATTATGAAACTTTTCACTCTAAATATTTCTAAAACTTAAGCATACATAAATGATTTTTAGATTTAGATTAAACTTTAACCATATTAAGTATATTTGCAAGGTTTCTCTTTTTGTTTTAATGCATTTCAGGACAACTTTGCAATTCTAAAATGTTTGCTTAAACTCTTTGCTTTTCTGAAAATTAAGGAGAACAAAACATTTACTGTTCATAAATCTGATATCGTGTAGAAATATGTGCCAACTGAACACTGTTTTTTTAAAATGATCATGATGGCAAGCAAAATATTTTTTCTTCGGATATCTCCAATAGGTGAATAATGATGCTGTTTAGTTATATTTGTATAATTATATATACATATATTCTTAGAAAATTTATAACTTTCTGGCTTCTTATTTTAGCTTATAACACTTAACAAACTGTGGAAAATTTCAACACATAAATGGAAAAATATGTGGATGCTGTTTCTTAAATACTGTAAAAGTTTAACTATGCCTTACACATATATATTCTGTTCTACTGCTACTTAACTAAAATGACAGTATACGAAAATCATATGCATTTAGAATGCCCTTTTTACATTCTAATGTGCCTATATTATCTGCATATAATTATAGCACTATGGTACTAAATAAATGCTTGTATACCTGAGATTTAAAAAAAAAAAATGTCCATATAAATGCAGCAGTAGATTTAATAACAAAGTACGCAATTTGGGCAATGATTTATGCATTTTTTTTTTTTTTTGCCAAAAATGCACATTAATACACAAAGCCTTTTTTTTTTTTTGCCAAAAATGCACATTAATACACCAGTAAAAAATACAAGAGATTTATACCAAAATTATCATGCCTATATGCAGGTAAATAAAGTTAAAATTAACATAAGTTTCTAGGAAAAATACACACGTAAATTACGCACAAAAACTGCACAGAATTATGTAAATTTTCACTAAAAGTATAAGAAAAAAATTTGGGAAGATTTATATATATATGCAAATTTTCACCAAAAGTACATGTAAATCCTTAAAATTTACAGATATCGTATGCAAAAGCTATGAATAAAACATGATCATTCACATGAATATACCTACATTTTACGTATAACTTATGTATATTGTAACATAAAAATATATGTAAATATCTACTTTTTTTCCCTGGACACACTTTTTTATATTTTTACATTCAACATATTTTATATTTTTACATTCATTTTTACATTTCAATTCAATTTTATATAAAGGGCCATTTGTAAATTAAATGTATTTTTTATGTGCAGTTTATAAATGCATACTGCCTGGGATCTTCCGATGGATGCCACGCATGTTGCAATGCAAGATATTGCTTGTCACATGTACATAGCACCATCTTTTTAGGTATGTTCCTATCCACTACATATATGCAGCAGCCATCCACAAAGCATTAATATAATTTCATATCAATGGCTTTAGCCAGCTACAATATTCTTTTTCAAAATTTCAGTGATAAATATAAAATACATTTGTATTCTTAATAGTAAAATATTGGTAAAAATGATTAAGAGATTAAGAAGAATTTAAATGCTGATTTGGAGACATGGAGATATTTAGAAAAATCAGTAAATCAAAAGCTTAAAAGCACAGAAAGATACAATTTACATCTAGAAATAAATATAAAAGTAAAATTTGTTACTAACCGACATATAAGACCTAGTCCCAACAAATGAGTTAGCCATAGAATCAATTAATTGACCACTCACTCCGAAGTCACATATCTTTATTTCCCCTCGAGAATTCACCAAAATGTTAGAAGGTTTTACATCTGTAATATTAAAAATAAATAAAGAAAGAAAACAGGGTGCTATAGTTATATTTTGTATTATTTAGGTAAAATGACAAGAAAGAAAAATAGAATTTTAAGATAACAAAATACACATAATCAACTTCTCTGGTAGACAATACAATTAACTGATTTCTAATACTTCATCAAAGATTTTATGAATTTGAGCAAAAATTTAACTACACTGATAAACTAGATTTTTTCATTAAAATAGCAAGTTTCAGAAGTTATTGTTAGTGCTTAGAAAGAATACATAAGTACTGTAAGGGGGCCTGATCAGAAAAAAATGTAGCACTAAATCCAAATCCATATAAAGCAACATTTTTTTAAAATAAAGATAAGCATTGAATCTCTCACTAACAAAAATAAACAGGAATCCATTTAGCAAATTAGATTTTCACTACTATTTTTTTTTTCTTCTCTTTTTCCTTTTTTAATCTCAGAGTTAAGATGGTACATGATAATCTAACAGCATTCACCATTAAAGAAACAGATTCAACATTGTATATTATCAAAAGAAACATGTATTCAAAGATAACTAATAATTCTATATTATTAAGACACTTAATTTTCCGTGAGCATCATCTGGTGAAGGGAATTCAACTTAAAACTTTATCTGAGATAATTTTTCTAAATTCCATGTTTTTGTTACAATAAATACAAATTTTTACTCCATACTTTACTGAAAAGTTTATGTTTTCACTCAATAATATGTTGAAATTTCTTTTCAGTTTTTGTTTTCTTATAGAACAGTTTGAGTATATATTATCTAGGGAGATAATAACTATATCACTAATTATTCTTCCATACAAGATAGCTCATTGCACATATACATTATTTTAAATGAAAAACTACAGATTACATTCTTATTGGATTTCCAGCAATATCTCCCTTTCATTTTGGAAGTCAGTTTTATTGCAATTTAGCTATAGTACATTGGCTTAGCACACTATTATGAATTTTGTACATAGCTAGATGATTTTAGAGCAATTATATATGAAATTGTTGTACTCTTCTGTGCAATGTAACGTGAAACAAATTTTAAGAGAAAGTTAAGCCAGAAAAGTAAGAATACAGGGGCAAGTGCATTTAACATCCAAGTAAATGAGTATGTCGGCAATTTGGTGAGATATCGGCAAGCTGACGACAGTTTTGGCAACTTATTTCGCCACCAAATTTAGAGAAAAGTTACAAATTTGGTGACATTTGGATCAGGTCCCTGTATCACCATAATATGTATTGAAACTGAATGCATGTAACTGACCATTATGTTCGCTGTAACCGTTATTCCACACTCTTATTGCTTTCCAGTAATTTCCAAAAGCAGAAAATACTACAACTATCTTGGCGGCCAGGTAAAAACTATAAAAGCCCAGACAGAGAGCATTTTAGTTCAGTTACTCAGTTATTGTTGTTGCGAGTTGTAGTTCCATGTGAACTGAGATAAATCTGAGTAGGCTTTCCCTTTAGATGCACTTTGCACTGTTTTGTGTTTAAGGTTCTTAGTAGTTCAAAATCTAACTAATGATTATACTGTATAATACTGTAAGCACTTGTAAGAATATTTCTGTGGAAAAATCCAGAGTTCTGAAATATTCCTTTTGATAAAAATACATTTTTATTAACCTATTATTGGACTTGTGCATTTAATCTATTATGAACCTGCATGCACGCAACAATGCAAAACTCAAAAGAGAAACAAAAAAACTTCAATATTTTAATACACATCTTCTGCAATTCTAAATGAATTTATTGATTGTGCTATTTATAGCTACAAAAAAATTGCATGTTAGAAGTTTTTTATTATTTTTATTTCATGCAGAAGTTAGTCAATATATAGTGATGAAATTGATTACAAGTTGAAAAATTTAAACACTATGTCAATTTCTTTAACACAGGTTTAAAAAACTGACATAGAAACTGAGGGAATAATTTTACTATGCAGTGATCCTTTGCAACAGAACACCTCGCACAACAGACATCCTGAATAATGAACATGTGACCTTTAAAATGTGCTGTATAATGAATTGGATTCTGAAATATGAACTACATGCAAATTTTGTCACACATTATTAATATGCCATTGAATACTATAGCATACCATATTCCATTGAAATATTTGCAGTACTGAAGCATTAGCTCAAGAGTCCTTTTAAAATGACTGGAAAAAAAATTACATTTCTTTTGATATATTTCTGATAAGTTTTACTATAGCTTAAAAAAATCATTAGCTGTCAAATGTTAAATTACATTTCTTTTGATTTCTGTTTTTGTGAAATTTGTTTTATTTTCTGTTTATAAGGAACTTAAATACAGAAAAGTCTTTCTTCAGGTTACAAAAAAAAAAAAAAAAAGGAAAGAAAGGAAAATGAGCAGACATGTGGACAAGTAGGCATACTTTTTAATATTTATATTATCACCAAGGACTTGCATGCTTTCCTTAAATAGAAACATGAGGAATCTCAGAGTTTGATTATTTGAGTTAACGTTCTTGTGATAACAATAAAGGTCTGTGCTTAAAGCAACTATTAAGATCTTCTCAAATGAGAAGAGATAAGTAATACATTCTAATCAACCTAAGCCGAACAGAGTGAAATTCTGTTCACTGAGAAGGTCGTGCACTAATTTAAAAACACCTTGAAGAGAGAGAAAAATATTTATTTTAGACAACTTTTAGAAACCAAGATTTCCCAAAAAACCAAAGGCAAGACGGACAAGGACCTGCCTCAAATGGAAATTGGGAAGCACTCACAATACTCATCTGAACTGGAAAACTGTGAAATGATGCACAAACATATTATTTAAGTCAATAATTTTTATAACTAATAAATTAATAATTTTAGAGTATTTTCAATATTGGTTGTTTTTCTTACAGTTTCTGGAACGTTTTTATGTTATTTTGCAATTTTAGATTGGGATCAGATTAACATTATTTCAGCTCCAACCTACATGATAAAGTATCACACATAATGAATGATTCACACAACAAACACTATCCTATAAGAAGTGGCAAACATTAGTAAGGCATCAATCACTGTATCTAATTTTTTCAGAATTATAAAAAGGAATTATTTATTTACATATTTACATTACGTATAACCTTTTATTTTACAGAAAACAATGAGCATGTTAAATTTTTATGTATGAGTGATATCTTTTAGCATAAATAAACATATCAAAACTTATAAATAAATAAAATACAATATAAGGGAGGGCTAGGATTCAGAAAAAAATTGCGTTAAGACAGAACTATTTGTAACAAATTTAGAGAACACTCAAAATGCATTTTAACAGAAGAATTTTCCTTTCTCATGTGTTGGGTTTTGTTCAGACAAAGATTTTCATAATAAAGCTTTGTAGTTTAATACACAAAAGTCATTACATCATTAATAAAAAAAGTTTATAACCAGATAGGGAAGGAAAAGTCACACATGTGTAAATGTGTAGCTGACTCAGTGAAACCATTAACTGATGTCTGCTCTGCTGCGATTGGTTGCCATCGCAACTTATAGCAACTTATACCAAGTTGCTATAAGTTGAAAAGTTAGAACTATTTGTCAAAATGAAGTTTTAAATTAATTACTTAATCAAATTTTTTTACTTTTTTAATAAACAGTCTTATATTCCAACTGCTATAGCCCTCTCCAATATTTTTTTCATTTCAAGTCATTTAGTGGAAAAATATAGTTTAAATTAAAAAAGCTTTTAAATTTATGCTGCATACCTTTCCACAGCAAACTACCCATTTTTAAAATATTATAAAAACATAGGTTATTTTCGAAGAATTTTCTTCAGAGTTCCACACTAGATTTTCTGCAGAATTATTGACAAATTTAGTATTTACATATTATCCTATTGACAACAAAGCTGTCCCCAAGCAGTGCAATTTACCCAACTTTTACTGTCAATGAGATAATATGTACAGACCAAAATATTTTCCAAGTCATATTTCTAATATTTTTAAATTAAAATTTTAGAATCATTACTTTAGCACAGTGCACAATTTATCCAATTTTCTTGCTGAATATGGCATTTAATTTGGAATAGACAGAAATCATTTCATTAATTGTTGCAAAAAGAATTATTTCAGAAAATCTGAATTCATCTATATTACGTTGGTGGACAATTGCTAATGACGGATGACAATAGCAGTGATAGCAACCACAAAAATGTAAGGCAAAATGTGGAAATTAACATTAGTACAAGATACAGTAAGATATGTTGTGCATATGAAAATTTTGGATTGTCGAAGATATTCATCACAAGCTACTTCTGATAAGAGATATAAAGGATTTGATGCGTATTGACTGTTGTAGTTCAAAAGCAAAATTTTTACAAGAAAGATTCACCTGATGAACTTGCAATGTTTAGTAAGTTTTCCCGATATCACTTAGATGATTTTATATAGAGCAGTATTATTGGTAAGATTGAAGAAGGGCAAAAAATAGGGAGTTCGATGTCAGACATAGCATTGTTTCAAGGCTTTGGAAATGATTCCAAACAAATGGAATGTGTAAAGTCACAAGAAAGGTCATGGTTACAGTATGCTGCCTGCAGAAGATACGTACATAATGCTATCAGAAAAAGGGACAGGACTTCACAGCTATTGAGGTAGCAAATCAGTTACTTGCTGCTACAGGCAAGCAAATCTCCCAAAAAACTGTAGACAGGTGTTTGTACCAAGAAGGACTATATGCCTGCTATCATGCTGTGTGCATTCCATGGTCTAAATCAGTGATTCTCAACCACTGTGCCGTGGAACTTTCATGTGCCGCCAAATTTTAGAAATGTATATAGTAAAAAATATAATGTGTTTAATCCTAGTATACGGTACACATGAGATGTGATAAAATTTGGTTTTTAAGATATTAATATGAGCGCCAATTGTTTTATCCACGCCGATTTTGGTGCTCTGGAGGAGAACACATTTCAGCATCTGTTTAGTACATAATTTAAATTGAGAAATTCTCATTGGTGCAGATGGGCGACTAGCTTACTTATCAGATATTTTTGTTATTTTTAATAACATAAATTCAAATATGCAAGAGCCGAAGGAAAATGTATTAAACTCAACAGAAAAACTGGTGGGATTCCAAAAACAAATAACTTTACGGAAGAAAAGCTCAGCAAGGCGATTCGGAAAAGTTTGAGTCAGTCCCAAAAATTTTAATAAAGTTATTCACAAAATTGTTATTGACTATTTGACAACATTAAAGGAGAGAATTATTCCTTATTTCCCAAATTTAAATATAATAAAAATTGATTGGGTTCATAATCCATTTGTGATAATGAATACTTCTGTATTTGAATTAACTTTGAATGAAGAAGTACTGTAATTTTGCTTTCTAATAATCAAGATTTAATTTTAAAAAGAATCAATTAATTCATTTTGGATTAACATTAGATGCGATTATCCCATGATGGCCAAAAAAGCTTTAAAAATATTATTACAAATTTCCATATCTTATTTGTGTGAATTTGGATTTTCAGTATTAACCAACATAAAAATGAATAAAAGATTGAGACTGTTAAATTTAGATGATGATATGAGAGTAGCATTGTCTATTTTACCACCCAATATAAACGAAATTATCAAAAAACATTCAAGCTCAAATTTCTCATTAAAAGTATTCTTATTATTAACTTGTAATTAATCCTTTAATAAACATACTGCTGGTTTTGTAATACATATTCTTTTATTTTACATTCAAAACTATTATCATACACTATTTTACAGTGTATTATATGTAAATAAACAACTTTTAAGCTTCTCTTTTTCTTTGTGTGCTGCCAAATTTTGAAATTGTTAAAAGTGTGCCACAACAACAAAAAAAAAAAAAAAAAAAGGGTTGAGGATCATTGGTCTAGATGTTACCGTTCTGCCTATTTGCAAAGGTGTTGTTGGCACTGCAACTGAACGGAAGAGGCCTGGGCTCGTGTACTATTCTCAGATGAAAGCAGGTTCAGTCTCTCATCCGATTGTGGATGACAACTGATGTCGTATGAGAATGATACTGCATATAATCTCGCAAAGATATAGGAAAGGGACTGATATTCTACATCATTGATACTGCCATGGTAATCATGATTAATAGCCATACATTGCTCTCTGTGCCTCTAACTGGGACTATGACTGGCCAATGATACATTAATGATGTTCTCTGGCCTCAAGTTTGCATGTTCCGTGGTGCTGTTGGTGATAAATTTTACATGGACGTCGACATAGCTGTCCAAGAGTGTCTAGACAGCATGAACACTTCATATAGCCAACATGTTCTCCAGATTTGAATCCCATTGAAAATGTTCAGGATGCTTTGGGTAGGAGTCTTGCTGGTCGACAATGCTCTCCAATAAACAAGGACACTCTCACCCATGCACTGACAGACAAATAGAATAAATTACCCCAACAGTTGCTTGATAGTTCTGTGCAAAGCATGACATGACTTGTGGAATCTCAAACAAATGGAATTGATGGTTCCACGGTTGCCATATCCTGTACTGACATCTTACATGTGCAGATGGTAACTGCATTTTTTAAATTTTTATGTATTCAGCACAAAATGACCACTTTGTTCTTGAACACTTTTCAAAGCCTTCTTGATTTCAGAACACAATAAATTATATTTATTGTCATTTTCTAGCATTCTGGCATTATTTTATTTCACTTAGCATCCAATCTTTTTTATGCATTATACAGCTGTTTGCGATCCGTCCTTAGCAATTGTCCACCAGTGTACTTTCAGCGACTGATATTTTCAGTTTTCCAGTTACTTTGGCAGGACTTCTGTACCTTCTAATTGCCTTTGGAAACATAACTGAAGTCCTGAGTAGAAAAAGGGAGCTTACTGAAAACTATGTTCGTATGTGGGTAGAAGTTACAACAAAGATAACAAGGGTGAAATTTATCCTTTATTTCTCACAGCATACAGATGTTCCCGCACTTCAGGATACACAGACCAGTACTTATGGTCTAAAAGTAGAAAATAAGAAATAAACTAACTTAACTAAATAAGAACTAAACTTAGATGCTTTACAGAGAGTAGTAACATGAAGATTGGCCTTTTAACACCACATATGTAGTGAGCGGAATGCAAAAACTACAATACATCTTCAAATATCAGCTAGAACTAAGTTCTGGCCTTAAAGGCAGATGGCATGAACTGACTGAAAAGCGAGCATGTGGTAGGCAGTGAGAAATCTCTTTCTTTGCTAAAAGCCATATCTTAAATACTTATACAGTTTGCAAACCTCATTTGCATAAAGAATTCTACTCACACTTATTCTGACCGGAAATGGAAACTAAGAGAGGATAGCAAAGTTTTAAAATAGAATAAATGTTAGTAAAACTTAAAATCCTTACAACTTTAGTGAATAACTTTTTAGCAGCACTCTTTCATTCTAAATATTTGACACTATTTTACATAATCTTGCATTTTATTTGGTCGCTTAATCTGAAAAATTCAGTTTTATTCCAATTTAAAACAGCAAGTACTTCATTGCACGTTTTTTCACTGCTGCTCCAAATTCTTTTTTTCATGCAAAGAGAACATTCAGCATGTGGTTTCAGCATATCTTGATTACTCATCATTTTCAACAGAATACAATATTTTTTCATACTTGACCTAAGAGAGCCAAGGATTTATGCATTCGCATTTATCAGTGTTAGTGAGTAATCAAAATTCACCAGTTTAGCAATGCAGGAAAAATTGATCCAGGGCTAAGCCGAATTTAACATATCAAGCTGTTTTTTTTCAACTAAAGAGTAAGAAAAATGTCAAACTTCACCATAAGAGGTTGCAATAAATATACGCATGAAGTTTGAATAGCAAGATGACCGAAATGTCACAAAATAATAATGTCCTTGAAGTGATCAAAAACTTGTTTACTAAATATAACTAGTGTTATCTTTCTCACAAATGCATATTTTATCAAGGAATGCTTTTTGCTTTGTATACCTTTCATAACACTCCATAAATATACCCAGATTTTTTACACAATAGTGTTAGAAACAGATTTAAGAACTCCAAAATCAGCCA
Source organism: Stegodyphus mimosarum (assembly GCA_000611955.2). Lineage (NCBI taxonomy): Eukaryota > Metazoa > Arthropoda > Arachnida > Araneae > Eresidae > Stegodyphus > Stegodyphus mimosarum. Next base: position 811,759 of record KK115134.1, read on the forward strand.
AAATAAATCTTATATCCAAAAATTAGCCATTTCTCAAATACGGCACATTAACTTCTTTCTTAATATAACACAGGTGTTTATCACATTTTTTGCTCTTATGAAACACAAAACCATTTTAAGCCTGGTAAATCAACAAATTTATTTTTTAATTTATCCAATCATTTGATGTTTGGTAAATGAAGGAATTTTTTAAAAGAAAAATACTCAAAGATTTTTATAAGAGCAGGCACTGCATGATAAAAAAAAAAGGAAAAAGAAGAAGAAGAGACTTGAAGAAAAAATTACATTAACTATAATGAAGCTAAAAAATTTAGGACACTTTCATGAAATTTTATGAATTTTGGGGCAATGTTAATCCTTGAAAAATGATGGTGAGAAATTAAATTAACTGCCTTATGTGCATTATATATTCCTTCTTTTTCCAAAAGGTAAATTTAAGAATTTGAGGTACATGTCTAAGAGTTGTATTTAAGAAAATATAATCATCTTTTCAAACATTGCATATATGATACAATATAGATGTTGGGGAGAAAAAAGAGAGACAGGAAGAAAAGGGGGAATAAATACCTCTATGCATAATTTGGTGCTTTTCTCGCAAGTAATTTAATCCTTTCAAAACCTGGAAAAATAAATTAAATGAAACATTAAACTTCAAAATTCTACATAATTTTGTTTTAATACCTCAAAGCAGTTAGCTATAAAATGCTACCCATTATGAATAAAAATCATAAACAAAGCTACTAATCAGTAAAACTTAAAGTATTTTATGTTTGGTATTTTAGAAATACACTGCACATCAATGTAAAAAAGTAAATCACACAAAATGATAATTTATCTGCATTTATCAATAACGTTTTGGAACAAGCATTATTACACATCAATGTAAAAAAGGCGAATCATACAAAATGCTATTTTATCTGCATTTTTTAATAACATCTCATAACAAGTGTTATATTACACTGCAAATGTGATAAGTTCATATTTAATACACTAGGGCATATCAGTTGTAAATTTCTAACTCTACTATTGTACATTATTTTCGGCATCCAAAATGAAATCAAATGGCACTGATGAAACTCCATAGTAATGTAAAGTTTATAATCTTCTCTCAAACAAATTCTTTAATTTTATTTAAATGGTAATATATTTTTAATTTTTGATACCATTTTACATTTAAAAAAAAATGAAAAAGCAAATGCTGCAACTTTTAAATTGATTTTTTTAGATTAATTTCTTTTTTAATTCCTTACTTACTCAATTTTTTTACCTGAAATGGTTTTTAAAAAAAAAAGCATCATCTTTTTGGGCATATAATTAAACACCATACTTTACAGAGGACAAAAACTGATAATTTATTTTTTAACTTTCTTAATTAGTGCTTTTAAATCATTTTGTATTTGGAAACAAATTTACAACATTTCTCAAAAATAAAACTTGCTTATAATAAAAAGTTCATTCTTTCCAGTGCTGACTTTTTTTTTTTTCAGAACTCTTTTTTGGGGGGGGGGCAGGGTACAATTTGAATGAAAATGGTACAATGGTGCAATGAAAAGTCCTACATCGCATTCAGGAGAGAAATAACGAGTCTTCTTTCAGATTCTCTCTCCATTCTCAATTTCTTTTCAAACAGCAAACTGCCTTGCACATACATCTAAGTTTCTTACCAGTTGAGGTAATAATTTCTGTAAAGCTCCTTTCTGTCAGTCGTAGAGGATTAGGTTCAGAACTTGGTCATCAACTTCTAAAATTTATTCCAGAATGGTATTTCTCAATAACGCTCTCAACAAGATCCTGTTTAAATTATAACTGTGTGCTATTTCCTCCTGTTTTATGATAGACAACATATGAGTTCCCATATATAGCGATATAATCTTTTTGTAGTATTTCTTCTGCTTCTTCTTCTTCTTCTTCTTCTTTTTTTTTTTTGATAATTTCAAAAGTTCAAATTTTGATTCATGTGGTCTACTCAAAACATAGTATTATTGTATTCCATTATGAGTTAGGGTTTTTCTTTTGTTTCTGAGTGCACTTGAATTTGTTCCGTTTGAGTATTATGAATTATGAACAGTAATGGAAAATATTTTTTTTTTTAAATTTATCCACTTCATCACTATAACTTTTTCTCTCTGAAAAGAATGATTTCTCCTTTTTTTTCAGTTTTCTTTGCTGCATTTCCTTTGGTACTTCTTTTCTGATTTAGTGTGACATAGTCTGCTCGACATGAAATAAGTTTATTTGCTAATTCCATGGAAGAATAATAATTGTCTGTAGTAAGACAGTAACCTTCATGAAGCAATGGATCATTATTGTCAGGACAACTTGTGATGAAGTGCAAAGATCGGAATACCTAGTCTTCAGAATTGTATCTTTTCCTGTGTAAATTATAACCAACCATACATAACCGGATACCAACTAGCACACATAAAAACATTTTATTCAAAATCTAGCTCTTTTTATGGGAAAAAGTGTTTCTCTCCTAGTCATCTTGAAGAGCTAAGGCTCTTGCCTGTTGTAACACCTTGCACTGGCATCGTCTCTCTACATTTCTCATTAAGATATTTGATAATTTGATACCTGGTCATACTTTTACCAGTTTGGGGCATTTTGTGAATTTCTTGATCAAATGCTAAATTATCAGAAAAATGTATCTAGGCTTGCAAAAGAAGGAATCATTTGGATCTGTAAGTCATCAAATTCTAAGCATAAAGTCGTTTATTATGACATGCTAGCCCTTTACCATGGCCATAGCATGTAGTCCCTATGTATATAAAAATACGTAAATTCATGCATTTATTTATTGATTTTGTATTTGATTTGTTATATGTTATTCACAGAAATTCTTATTTTAGTACATTGAGTTATCACAGTTGTGAGAATGGCTTCCATGTCTAGCTATAGCACTGCCCAGGAGATGAAGTGCTTGGGAAGGAGGTAATGTTACAAATTTTGCATATATGTACATAAGTTGGTGAAATTATATGTAAATTGAAAAATCTGTTACATAAATTACCATAAAAAGCCTCAAGAGAGTGAAGTTTGGCCAGAAAAATACTCTTACTCCAGTATTGATCAATTCAAGGTTTCTTTACAAGTCCTTGAAGTATATTTAGAGTGAAAAATATATGAATCTTTTCCAAATTTGTTTCTTCGCAAAATTTACTTCTTGAGAAATGTCTTATTATGCTCGATTCAGTACACTGTTTAACACACTCATTTGTCTCTTCAGCAATTTTATCTATAAGAAACGCATCAATAAATGTTTCTTCATAAAACTGTAAAATGCTAGAAATATTGTCAACCTGCATGTATACAGATGGAATACCAGTAAAATTAAACCAAGGGCAAGGAAGCAGAGGATTTTTTTCATCAATTTGAGTAAAATTCAAATAGATCTCAAATCTTCATCACAGCTGAGCTCACTTCACAAGTCATATGAAGAAATCAGGCAACTGAAAGATATTTCTGAATCTGAATCAAAATTCAATTCATCCTCTAGCAAAAAAAGTATTTGCATCACATTCTGCCATGATTCACTACAGAAAAATGCTTAAGTAAGACAGTTTCAATTCAGAAAGTTCCATGAGGTGGAAAAAATCCCAGTTCAACAAAGAAAAACTGAACAAAATCTTTGCAATAACACGGACAATTTGCCCCCATCTATTAAAAGATACTGAAACTAGATCATTTATTTATGTAAGCATTAAAAATAGCAGCAAATCAGAAAAGGAAACTCAGAAAGTACCGATTTCCATATGCTGTATCGGCAAACCAGTTAGAGTCAACTCTGAGTAGCCCATATACTGTACAGAGATATCTGTTAAGGGATTGAAAATAAAAATTTGCTCCATGAATTAGAAATAGCAGATATCACTTTCATAAGAAAAGTAGCAAAATATTTGTATGAATTTTTATACTTTTTTTTTTTTTGTTTTGTTTTTAATTTTCAAGCATATACTCTTTTTTGAGATGGTAGACTGTAATCTAAAATTTTCAGATATGAGCAAAATAAAAGAACACCATGCCCAGAATTTAATACATGGAAACTCTATCTTTGTTTACAGATAATTAAATTATTTCGGATATTTTTGCACATTATTATAATAATAAAAGTTTTGCACAATTATCCATCCAACACATATATAAATTTCTGGTTACTAAAAATGGATGAACTTACAGCAATTGTAACTTTACCCAAAATTGGTTCTGGAATACGGCCAGCCTTCTTTAGGACTAGATCTAATGAGCCACCATCCTAAACAAAAAGAAATCTATGATAACAAAAATGTAATGCAGAGAAAATAAAAGTTTAAATTTTTGATTTATCAAAAATGTTTTTAGATAATTAATAAAATGAAGTCTTTATATATAATACCATGTCAAGCTTATTTCAGAACTCCCTTATGGATCCCTGTCTTATTTATCAGCTAGGTCAATCTCATCATAAAAAATGAATCAGTTTTATGATACCCTTCTGTGCTAATAAATTTAAAGCATGAAATATTTATCAGAAAACTGTCATACACAGAAATGATTTATGCTTTGACTTCAGAAATTTTAGCAGAAAACCTCAGATTAATCTTGTGCTAAAATGGCAATCCATCACTACTTGCAATGTATAGTAAGTTGGGATTTTTAGCCAAATCCTTTTCATCTTGCAAAAAGAGCACACAGTCCAAATCTTGTCTGTAGCTTCTGCAAATATCTATCAAAGTTAAGATGACCATCTTTTGCCTTAACAAACATTTGGATTTACAGAAATGAACACCTGAGATAAAGTAAATTTAAATAGCCGCCCCCCTTCTGTACCTAGCTCTGCTACCTTTATTAATACTTTTAATAAAATTTCTGGTTTTACCATGAGCTTTAGCATAAAAAAGCACAATATTCAATCTACAGTCACAGAGTATATCAAAAGCATACATTAGCTATACAGAAGATTGGAAGTGCCTTCTTTATATACCAGACAACTGGTAATTTTGCAAGCATCTACAGGGGTAGAAAATTTAAGCCTATTGCATTTGTGCAAGATAAATGTCCATAATTACTTTTTTCTATATAGTTCCCCTTGACTTCAATACATTTCATCACAGCAATCCATTATGTGTTGGACACCAGCAGGGCTTTTTAGTCCAAAGGGATTTAGTCCCGAAGGACTATTAACTATTACTTTCGTTTTGCGATTTTGCGTTGATTCACTCTGAATGCCCGATTCACTTTTCAAATTGTTGCCACTAAATGTTATCGCTCTGCATTAATGTTTAAAAAATGAAAAATCTGCATAAATGTATGCATGTTTCTCGCATTGTGATAAAACCTAGAGCCATCGAATTTTGAATGATGTAATCCTACTGCGAATATGGGCATCTGGAAGCCCTAATTTTGAATTTGAAATTTGCTTTATTATCGATTTTATGTTTTGTAACATTTCAACGAATTTCTGATTAACAAACTAAATGATTTCAAAGCGAGCAATGGCAACACTGTACGGAAAAAAAAAACATTTTTATCTCCAGCGCATGAGACTTACGGAAATTCTAAAGATATGTTCATTTTAAAATGATTTTGCGATATTGATTTTGAACTGAATTTTATGGTTTGAGTACGTAGTACATGATATTTAATAAAAAAAGGTAGCATACGAAACGTTAAAAAAACGCGCCTTTGGACGTAATTTAAAATCTGAAATCTTTGATTTTTTTTTTTTTTGGTCACAACCTTCCTTTAAACCATTTACTGAGTGGCATCACCTTGATCATCATTGTTGTAATAACATGGACAATGTAAATACTGTCTCAGTTTTTGAAATCAATAGCTCATTGAGGCCAGGTTTAGTCAATACAGTGGATAAGGAAGAAGTTGAAAATATAATGCAGAATAGTAGTCTAGGAAGCTTTGTATGCAACATTGCTGTTATGCAAAAAGAACACTTTTAAGCTAAACTTGTCGTAACATGTTGCCATTACTGCTTGTCATAGCTAAGCAAGTAGTTTAATTAATGAATAACTGATATCATTGTATTCAGCAACATATAATTAAAAAGGAAAGGGTCACACTTTTTCATCCCAAAAAAGGGCATATAAATTTTTCTTGTTACTTCCTTATTGTTATGGCTCTCGTTGTGTAAATGCAGCATTATTATTATTGACAAATTTGCCAACACAGCCGGTAGTCCTAACAATATTATAGTCTGCTCACGAAGACAACAGCTTAAGTAAACCACGTGTTATTGGGTTTTTTTTTCATATAAACGTTAACAAATCATGATTACTCATAATTACCTCATCACAAGAAGAGCTCCAAGTCATTGCATATACAAAAATGGTCATTCAGTAAAACTACACATCAATGAAAAACATTTGAAAGTGCACACTGAAAAGTTACAAATGCAGAAAAAGCATACATTTCAGTTTACAACAGCGTGACCATTTATTTACTATTCAGCAGAACTGACATCAATTAAGCAATGAAGAAGCAACCCAGCCTGTATAAAAGTATAACTATTGATTGAAGTAGTTTTTTGAAAGAGTTATACTCTCTATATCTAATCCAACAACCAAATAAGAAAACAGGTGGCTCTGATAATGTTGTGGATGAAACAAAAATCTGTTGGTATGGAGAAAAAATAAAGCTAACAGGGTTTTTCCGTGACACTAGGTATTTGGCAGATTATGCGAAGAAACTGGTGAATTCTTTCTCGCTGATATTGCAAATAAAGAGGTAATTACACTCATGACAAGAATCACTGAATATATACAAAAGGGATTGATGATATATCCAGAGTGTTGGCAAGCATATAAAACAGAAGACGCTGAAAAAGAAGGCTAGAGACATTTTACTGTGAACCACAAATTTCACTGCTGATCCAAAAACAGCTGCTCATATACAGAAAAACTGTGATGCTTCGCAATGTACAAGAAAAAAAAAATCAACAAAGCACAGGTCATCATCATCATGAGTTTTATCTCACAGAGTTCATGTGATGAAAATCCTTAGGATGAAAAAATGTTTCTGAAGGTGTATTAAAAAAAAATCATGAAACCATGGCCGCTACAAAGTGTATGTCACACGTAAACATGAACTTGGTGATAATCCTGGCACCAACTTGGTGCTTAAAAAATGGGATTCATAATAATAAGGAAGTACTTTTTTTGTTGCAGATTTCTGAGCTCTCAACTTCTGGAGACAGGCACAAGTAGAAGCTAGGCCATCACTTCTAGAGTATCACAGTAATTGAGGTATTACTGAACCTAATTAACAATTGAGCGTCCACCCCAATTTTGATGTAGAACACCTTGGAGAAACAGTCCGAAACTCTCCCACCCCTCTTCCCCTACCACAACGTTCTCAAGACGACTCTCGGATCACCATGTATTTTAAGTGCCCCCCACCCCCAAAACATTAATATGCTTAGAAACATCATGTTTTCTCTGGGATTCGAACCCAGGCCCATTAGTGTGGCAGTCAACATCATTATATTGGCTGGTTGACACTTCTGGGAACAGGAGAATACACTATACTTCCACATCATGCTCTCTTGTTTCATTTCTGGGTCACATAATGATGCTATATTTTATCTACTAACATTACGCATGAATCACAAATTTTATCAGTGTTTAACATGCACAGCAGGTTTTCAGAATGTATGATATATTTCATCTATGAATGAAACAGATAAGCACCATGAAAAACTTACACACAGGGAGAGAAACCTAATTTTCTTTTTCACACATAATCAAAGATGAAATGATGACTATTTTAAAATGAAGCACTTAGTAAATAAAATAGTTCTCCTTCACCCATAGATTGACTTTTGAATTTAATGAAAAGATGTTAATTACCGATTTAAATTCATTTTTTTACACTCTGCTTTCTAAGTCACTTGCTTATATGTCACTTTTATTATGTAACTTTTCAGCCAATCCTAGGACAAATTAAAAATTTCCCTCTATCACTTAAGATTTTACCTACAAATGGAAATATAAATAGCTCTAGTTTTAAAAACAGAATTGATGAAATTAACACATTAGAAAGATTATTGCTTTGGTGACAGCACAGATCCTAAGTTTTTAATTTGAAGTAAACTACAACTTCCTAACTCAGAAAATTGAGAGTGCATCATCAAAATGAAACACTGCATAAGGAGATATTAATTACAGCTGAAGAAATAATGTGCCTATACATGACTGCTGTTTCTTTAAAAAAAAAGGGGAGGTTGGGGGCTACTACTAAGATCTGTTACATCAGGAAATACACTGAACCTGAACATTTATTCCTCATTACATTAACAGATGCAAACTTTTCCCATCAATCCAACTCTGCAAAGAGAATATGTCAAAGAGACTATGCATACACTAGTAAAATTGTACACAGTTTATCTACATGTAGAAGAGTAATATATTATTTGAGTTTTTATTGCAGTATCGCAACCACCTTAGTAAAAGAAGGCTAATTTCAGAATGCGGAAAACTCTGGCAACCCTGCATTACAATTCTTTAATTCTAAAAAAAAATCCTGATATATTCAAATGTGCTCTTTTTTACAGTGTTTTGTGCTCCAAGGGTTTTTATAGACAAATTGTGATTTTTTTTTTTAAACTAATTTAAAAATTTTTGGCTGCAGTGGAAGAAACTGTGATAAAATATCTGCAAGAATGCAGTAATTTGGCACAAAATCACTAAAGGAGAAAATTGCTTTGAACCTGTAGTGTGATGACACACAATTTCCACCCTACCCCCCAAAAAGGAAAAAGAAACTCACTAGTAAATAGCTATATTCATTTTCAAGATAAATAACTAATTAAAACATAAAAAGATAAGTATGTATGCATGTATGCAGCATACATGTATGTATGTATGTAGAAAATGACTTTTTTGCAATTCTAAATGATTATTTTTATTCTGCAAAAAAATCACGAAATTACAATAAAGTGGTTGCACTAAAATGTGAGGAATTTTTATTCCATTCCATGTATTCTTGAACCAATCCAGATTTTAATGCTTTAATCAGTACATAGTTTTTCTTCATTTTCTAATTTTTCTTGTAGTACAAATGTGTGATGTGGGAAGATTACAGAATGCTGCACTGATGTGGCTGCTCCCTTTGGTAACTGGTGCTGGTTGTGTTTGTTAAGGATACATATTACTGACTTCATATAGAACTAAAACACATATAATATAAATCTCTGAGAAACTTTAGTAACAATACATATGAACAAGGCATAGAAAGAATCTTTGTAAGTAAAGTTACTGTCCTCACGTCTAGAGGCAAAAGTGTCTTTAGTCAAGAGTTTAAAAGCATTCCAAGTTCTTGCCTTGTCTAAAACAGCTTGCAGACTGAATTAGTCACACGCTCTAATTCTTTGGATGTATTTTAAATCCTCTGATCCATTATAGTTAAAACAATATCACAAATGCAACATGATCATTGGTCCAATAGCCTCTCTAAAATCGAGAAGGTTTGGTGACAGACACAACATGAGAAAGATCAATTTCTGAAGCACATCACCTGTAGCAACCTTTCAATACATATACTTACTTTCATCTAAATGGTCTTCTTTCTTAAATGTTCATGTTTGCTGTTAGCAGTATTTTCTGGTAAAGTTGATTCATTAACATTTACTTATATTCAATATATTCTTCCTATAAAGTCTATGTACATCTCTACATATTCCTATAAAGTCATCTATTTCTGACTTCCCTGAAACAGCGCAAAACAATCTCTTCAAAGTTTTTACCATCATAGTCTATATTACTCTAATAACCCTGCCTTGCATATGCCTCATAATGTAAACAGACATATGCCATTTGACAATTGCATAATACAGTACAAAGTCCGAGAACTGGACTCGTCGGGACTTTGGTGAATCCGGATTTGAGATTTTTCCGCATCTTAGATCATGAGTTTAAATCTAGTAAGATGGTACGCAGAAATTATAAAATTAAAAATATGAAAAATCTTGATTTATGAAATAATGAAGCATTTACCTAAAAAAGGGTATAAAAATTTACACAGACACACACACAAAAAAAATTAATATTTATTTGTTTACTTTACTAAACATTTCTCTGAATGTAAATTGCTTAAGTTGCTTCATTTTTTGTGCTAATACTTTCTCTTCAATTAAACAGACAGACATAACTTCTTGTTCAATTACAAAGTTCCACTGTTTAAGTCCTGTAGTTGTTGTGTCAAGAATTCCAACTAACTTGTCAACTGAAATTTTTTCGTTTTCAATAACCTCTCTGTCACTTTCTTCACTATCAGTAGAGGTATTTTCTGGATCTAGAACCATAACTACAGATTTTGCCATTAGTTAATTAACAGATGATTGGAGCAGTGTCATTGCAGTGAAAAACTTCTGTTATATCATCTTCATTTATTACTGCTTCTTCACATTTCTTTACAAAATCCATTAATTGGAAACTTTCACCTGTGGTTGCGATATCTGAAAGCCTTCAGATTCGCGGCTTTCATCTTCATCATCCTCACCATGAAATACGGTATCTGGCCATAAATTATGCCAAGCATTTTTAAAAATATCTGGAAGCACATCCTCCCACTATTTGGCGATGCTCCACACTGCAGATTTTATGCTAAAATATTTCAAAAATTCTTGAATAGTCTCGCCATTATTTATGGAATTTAACATGGATTTTAAAAATGCTACTTTATATTTGCATTTCAGTGTGCGAACTATTCCGATATCCACAGGCTGAATGATGGACGTACAGTCAGGAGGAAAGAATAACACGGATACATTATCTTCCATTAAAACTTTAAGTGAAATATGAGTCAGAAAGTTATCTACCCGACAATTTTTACGTCATCAGGTAAGCCAACCAAATTCAAATTTTGCCGAGCCCCTTGGGTATGAAACCATTTTCAAACCAATCATACATTAACACTTGTGTCATCCGTGCTCTTTTATTTGCATGATATATAACAGAAAAATCTTTACTCCTTTAAATGCTTGAGGTCGTGTATTTTTCCGATTACGCGATGTTTAATCTAGCTTTGGAATCTTTGACACCAATTGGAACCTTTTCTGTAGATGATGTCAAGGTATTTCGCTGTATATGTTGCCAGAAAAGACCAGTTCATCAGCGTTATAATTTGTCCTCGAGGTAACATTTCACTAATTAATACTGAATTCATCTGCAAATAGTTCAGCAGCTTCATATCAGCTGAAGCTTTTTCACCTGATTTTTTTAATTTTATTATACCACGGCGATTTTAAAATTTGGTTAACCAATCTGTCAAACATGTGTACTCAATATTTAAGTTCATTTCTTTCATGAAATATTTTAGCTTGAGCTATTAGCATTGGCCCTGTCAATGGCACGCCCTCGCTACGTCTCTGTCTGACCATTCAATCATCACTTTGTCATGATCGTCACTCTTAGCATAGCAAATAATTTTTCTGTTATTCATTGTGAGTGGGATGTCGGAATGCAGAAAAAATTCATAAAGTTCCTTTTTCTGTTATGTCATATACAATTGATTTTCCAATGGCATACTTATCGCATAATTTTGAGACGGATATACCTATATCCATTTTTTGCAACAATTCCACTTTTTTTTAATGGACATTGAAACATGCTTTCGCTTTGTAGGTCTGTTGCAGCTTCAGAATTACAGACTCTTTTCGACATAATCGAAAGTTCAAACTTAAGTTTTCGGAATCAGTAAAGTATAATTTAGCCTAGCTTAACAGTGTTCGCAATACATTATTGGATATGTAGCACGACCTTTAAACGAAAGACAAAACGTTCCATTAAATTTTGTCTTTCTATCGCGCACTGAGATAATTAAGCCTGTATTATATTAATTTAGTTATTTATTATACTTACGTCTATTTCTTACGCATGCTTAAGGCTTATGTGAGTCCTGAATAAATTAATTCCCACATATACTTAAGCTTATTGAGGGCTGATGCTAGATAGTTTGTTGCCTGATGCAGTCTCTGCGGGTCCAAATTCTTCTATCAAGCACCTCCCTAAGTTCCGAATTTTTGCGCCCCTAAATTTTGGGCTGCACTGCTTTTCCTAAATGCAAAAATTTTTATCATCCCTTAATTTTGTTACTCGGTGCTTCTCTAAATTCCAAAATTTTGTCTTCCCTAAATTCTGCCGCCCGGTGCGGCCATACGAGCTCTGGCACTGGTTCTGCGTTTATATGAATAAAAAATCAGTTACTCTTAATTTAAATGATACTAAATGTAATCGTTTGGCCTATTTTTAGCATATGGAAAGAAATTTCTGTTTAATTTTTTTTGACACTTTAACGCATTTTGTAACTTTAGTGCATTTAACTTAAATCTGTAAACATTGCCAAGCTTAATGTCAACATAAAAGGTTTCCTTACTCATTGTTATTCAATTACTAATATAATAAAAATTGTTTAGATATTGCTGTGTGAGTCATTACTCAAGTTGTCATGAGTTGATAAACATATGGTGATGAAAGCAAAATATAATAAATAATGATTCACCAGGTTCATCAGGATGCTAAAATGATTGTTTCTTTAATAATGAGATATTTTTAATGCCGAAATGAAATTGAGAATCAGGATTCTCCACACGTTTTATTACCAGAAAAAATATCAAATCCGTAAAGCATAAAAAAAAAATTCCTAAAAAAGTTTTTGGTGGTGGCTTTAATGTCCAGATTTTAAGATCATTCTGGATATTGGACGTCCGAATCTCCAACTTTGTACTGTACAAAATATTCGTTCACTTTTAAGTAATGCATTTACACTGCAAAATAGATAACAGATCTATTAAGATTAGGCTGATTAATAAAAGCAATGAGTTCATTCTTAAGTTATCAAAAGATTTATAAATGAAACAATCACGGAAATGGCACTTCACCAATAAAGGGTTAATAGAGACATTTAATGTGTTCGAACTACATTACAAGCAACAAAAGAGAGAATTTTTAACTGAAAATATCTAAAAGAAATTTATTATATATACCATATATTCCATGCAAATATTTATTTCACCATCACTGTAGAATGCTCCATAAAATCCAACAATGTGGGGAGAATTGCATTCATGAAGAACTTTCAACTCCCTGATTATTTGATTGCGTATAGCAGGCTTCACTTCTAAATGGATGAGCTTAAAATAGATAAGAAAAACTGATAAAATATCTAAAAAATAATTTTATATTTATAAAATTATTATCTGTACTCATCAACATGAAAAAGTTTTATCCTCAAAACAATATGGCTAATTCAAAATATGGCCATTTTTTTACTGATAACAGCAAAATAATTTTACAAATTAAAGTGCATAAATAAACCTTAAGGACATAAAGAAAATGGTCAAACCAAACTCTGCTTAGAAAACTTACTTTGCGAGCCATGATCAATCCACTTGGCCTATGAAGATTTTTTGTCACAACTCCTCCATTGCCAGCACCAAGTTCTCCTAAATTTTCTAGATCATCATTAATTAATTCGCCAACTTTTTGTTTCTGTGTAAGAAAAGCTTCTAATCTTTTTCTCTGCTGATCATCAAGCTCTAAACCTTCCAGACTTTTCTGCAAAGCCTCAAGACTTGTATCAAGCATAGATTTGCTACAGGAAAAACAAAAATTGTCACAGTATAATAAAAATAAATGCAAAACTTATGCAGATCAAGTTCTATCAAATTTAATTCAATTTCATACGATTATCTTTGTTACTTTTATATATTTTTGAAAAATCAAAAGGAAAATGTTTAAATATTGAGTTACTTCCTCTCTAACATGGATAATTATTAATAAAAATTTGTTATATTAACTCAAAAAGCATTTTATCAAATTAAAATACAGATATATTCATGTCATCAAAAGTTACATAATTTAACATATATACAAGTTATAAGTGGGGAAAACCATGAAAATGCCTATGGAGCTAGCCTGTTCACTGGGATTCAAACCATGGACAGAACTACCAGTGTTCAGACTTTGCCACTTGGCTGCTGGTGGGCACTAAGTTTTGGATAAGCTCATGAAAGCAGATTGATAAATTGTGAGAGTTATAGAGTTTGGTCTTCTTAGGTAACATAACCCCCAGGGGGAATGCGATTAACACTGTAGTTTTTTGAAGGAAACTTGCGCGAAAGCCTGGTTGAATTCAAAGCGAGTCAATAGAGACCCATCTCAGAAGAACGTCGGGTGCCGTCCAGTACTACTGAGTTTAAACGTGGTCACTTAGACGGTCATTTGCAGTGCGCAATCCCGTGTGGAGTTGGACCTTGTCGTGGTCTGGGGGCTCCCTTGCAAGAGGGTCTAAAGCAACTCCACCCGCTAAGTAGCAGTTCCGGTGAGAACCCCAGGGTACCGGTTCTGTGAACAGCAGCTACCACGTAAGTCGGGCCCATTTACGGTTCATGTGGTAGTCCCTTAGTAAGGTTGACACAACCCCTACACCCCTCGTACGCAGTACAAGTACAAGGTACGATGGTGGGCAAACGTTCCAAAGATCCGAAGAGATCTGCTGATCATGATGGCGAAGTGCTATCTATAAATCCCGTCGAAAAAGACAATATCGGCAACGAAGGGTTGCCCGATAATGTGGAACATAACACGGAGCAGAGCAGGCCAAAAGGTCAAGACAGCGAAGCGTTGTCAGCTGAAGCTCCAAAAACAGTTAGGCCACACGAACAGATAGGACACATGAGTTCTTCTGATTCATCAGTTGATCCAGTGGATCCAACGACAATGAAAGAGGCACATCATAGCCTAATAAATCTAGAAGGTATTTTAGCCAAAGAGCAAATATCTAAAAAGTTAGCGCATAAGATTAGAAATGAATTTGTAGTTTTACTAAACTTAGTAACAAAACAAAACTTAAAGATCGCGCAGTTAGAAGGTCAGATAGAGCAAACCCAAAATTTAGAGGATTATGTACAGGGACTCCTGTCAGTCAAGAAACAGACGTACGCAGAGGCAACTAGACAAAGATCCAGATCGAGAAACAAGAATAGGCGAGAAGCAGGAAGATCCATCTCACAAAAGAGAGCAGAAGGACAGGAACACGTTCTGCTAGTTTACCCGAAACCAGAAGTAGACTGTACATCAGAGGAGCTAAAGCAAAAACTAGTTCAGTCGATAAATCCGACTAAACTAAAAATAGGAGTCAAAAGAGTCAAAAAGATTAGCAAGGGAGGAGTTCTCATAGAGGTCCCCAGTAAAGATGACCTGACAATACTGGAAGAAGCAATCAGAGAAAATAGGAAAACAAAGGAAAGCATGGACACCAGAATACCGGAAAAGAGAAACCCAAAAGTCATAATCTACAATGTGAACGAAGAGATAAAACAAGATGAAATAGTCAAATTAGTGAAAAAACAAAACGACGGATTAGAAGAAGCACAGGTAGAAGCGGTTTTCTCAATAAGAGCAAAATACGGACAGCACTGGGTGCTATCAGTGGACCCTAACACGTTTAATAAACTAATAGACAAAGGGAAAGTCAACATTAAATGGTCACGCCTTAGAATTAAGGAGTACCTGAAAGTGTCCCGTTGTGCAAAATGCTTGGGATACAACCATAGCGCAAAAAACTGCAAGAACGAAAGAATCTGCGCTGGATGCGGAGACCAAGATCATGAAATAAAAGAATGCCCAGCAAAAGACAAAAAGTGCGTAAACTGCACAAATGCCAATAGAAAATTCAACGCGGGTTACAATCCCAATCACGATACAAGAAGCCAAAAGTGCCCATGCTACGAAAGAGAGTTAAACAAATTGATCAACAGAACAAATTATGGACTGTGAAGTCCTACAGATAAATCTACAGCACTCCCGGAGTGCAACAGAAGCAATGAAGATTAATCTAGCGCAAAATGACAAAATTAAAATAGCATGTGTGCAAGAGCCATACATAGTGAAAAACAAGATGTATGGCCTCCCAATAGTCTACAGAAAATATTACCATGAGGAGAATGCTAAGGCAGCTATAATAATAACCGACAACAGAATTCCAGTCTGTCAGTTGCATAGCGACTCACTAGTAGTTGCTCTCAGACTGGAAATGGAAACTCCTCTACTGATAGTATCAGTTTATTGTCCACCCTCGCAAGAATTAGATGAAGTCCTCCTAACATTGCAAAGAATAGTAATACAAAGCAAGATAACCACAATAGTATGCGGCGACTTAAACGCCAAACATCCGATCTGGAGCCCGACTCCAGCGGACCCAAGGGGTACCAGAGTGTGCGAGCTTTTAGCCATAACAGGACTCTCAATAGTTAATGATGACCAAACAACGCCTACCTTTGCTGGAGCAAGAGGAAACTCCTGGGTAGACCTTACCATGCAAAAACAACAAGGTGAGGAACTACAAATAGTCAATTGGAAAATAGACGACACAGAAAACGGTAGTGACCACAATAGTATTTATTTCCAAATTTGGATAGGGAACCTACCAAATAAGGAAAATAACAGGCTCCACATTGAAAAGACGGATTGGTTAGACTTCAAACAAGAAATCTGGAATAATTACAAACCAGATAACACCCAAAATAAGGCACAAATCGATAGCCATATAGAAAAAACAACGAAGATGCTACAGGCTGCCTACGAAAAAACCCGAAGAAACAACAGTGTAAATAAACCCCGAAGGAGATACACCCCCTGGTGGTCATCCGAGATAGGACAACTCAGGAAACTGGTTCGGGCACTTAGGAAAAGATTCCAAAAAGCCCAGACAGAAGACCGCCCTTATTATCGACAGAAATACAAGATCTATGCAGCACGCTATAAGAAGGCAATGTACAAAGCGAAAAGACATTACTGGAATGAGTACTGGGAAAGTGTTACCACAAACACGCCCTTCGGCACATTCTTCGAAATGATCAAAAACAAGAACATAGGTCCCCTTCGGATTAACAGCATCCAAAAAGAGGACGGAACAAAAACAACAACAATAAAGGAAGCCATCGAAGCTATTATAGATCACCACTTTCCACAAGACAACGACCAGGACGATAGCGAAGTCCACTCCCGGATAAGAAATGAATCCAGAATACCCCCCGATACCCCGGATGATGTCCCGTTCTCGCGGGAAGAAATCAAAAGAATAATAGAAAGCATGAAAAAGAAGAAGGCTCCGGGCCTGGATAACCTCACACTTGGAGCAGTCGAAGAGTTAAGAGTAGCAAACGAAGACATATTCCAGAAACTCTTCAACAGCTGTCTGGAACAAGGATATTTCCCAGACACCTGGAAGAATGCAGAATTAGTCCTGTTTCCAAAAGAAGGGAAAGACAAAACAAAGGCGAGCGCCTACAGACCAATTTGTTTACTCTCTGCATGGGGCAAAGTTTTAGACAAACTCATTACCCAAAGGCTGACCTACCACCTTGAAAACAATAGGCTTCTGAACGATAAGCAGTTCGGCTTCCGAAAAGGGAAAAGCACTGTAGATGCGGTCGACCACCTGCAGAGGATAATCCAACAAAACAGACAAGAGAGTCTACACACCTGCGTCATCTCACTGGATGTCGCTTCGGCGTTCAACCAGCTGTGGTGGCCGGGACTAAAGAAGAGACTCAAAGAGCTAAGATGTCCAAAAAATATTTACAACCTAATAGACAACTACCTCACGGAAAGGAAAGTCACCTACAAAAGAGATGGAGTAAGAATTACCAAGAAATACTACAAAGGTGCGCCACAAGGGTCGAACATCGGGCCAATACTGTGGAATATAATGGCAGACACCGCCCTTCAAATAGATTTCGCAGATACAGCAACAATACAGGCCTATGCCGACGACTTCATCATTATCATCAAAGGCGGCAATAGGTCAATAATAGAAAGACGCGCTACAGAAGCACTCAAAAGACTAACAAATTGGAGTCAGACGTACAAACTCAAGTTCAGCATAGAGAAGACCCAGATGATACTGTTCCCTAAAGGCACGAAGATAGAATCAAACCCACCAAGAATAAAGTGGAATAACATCCCACTCAGGCGTCAAGATACGCTCCAGTACCTAGGCTTCTTGTTAGACAAGAAGCTCACGTGGGTTCCACATTTAACAGCAGTTAGGAACAAGACTAGCAAAATCATCAATAGCCTAAATAGGACGATGAGCGACAGATGGGACCTCAAAGGAAGATTGCTAAAAGATCTTTACCTAAAAGCAGTAGAAAGAATGATACTTTACGGCTGTCCAGTCTGGATGACGAACACAGTCAGGGTTCAGACAAAACTAGCCTAGATCCAGAGGATAGCATTATTAAAGATCACTAAGGCTTTCACGACAACTTCAACAGTCGCCCTGCAAGTATTAGCAGGAATAATGCCATTAGACCTGAAAGCGAACAGAGAAAAACTAATCTACCGATTATCCCACTACAAAGAAGATGCTATCTTTGAAGGAGTCACCATCATTCCACACGACGCGATAGAAAACATCACTCAAGATTCCGATCACCACCCAGCGGAGCTCAGGAATATAACATGGGGCAAAGCTATGCTGAAGGGTTCAGATCTAGAGATCTTCACGGACGGCTCGCGCATAGGCGGCCAAGTAGGTGCAGCCTTCGTCGCGTACCACCAAGGCCGAGAGATCCACAAAGAAGGAAAGAGACTCTCAAATGAGGCAACGGTATTCCAGGCAGAATCCTACGCCCTCAAAAGAGCAGCCCTCTGGGCAGGGAACCAGGAGATTAAGAACAAGATCAGCTTCTTTACAGACAGCATGAGCGTGTTGCAAGCGCTCAACAAAAGAGGAAAAGTAGCTAAACACGCTACCACACTAAAAGAAATACTCAAGACCCTTCAAGAACATCACTCAGTCCAGATCCATTGGGTGAGAGGACACATGGGGCTTCTCGGCAACGAAGAAGCAGACGTACAGGCAAAAGCGGCAGCACAAAAGGAAGATATCGACGTTAGTCTCCCTATCTCCACGGACGTAGCTAAAAGACTCATCACCAAGTTCCTTCTCAACACATGGCAAGACCGCTGGAACGAAGAAGAAAATGGAAGGCACACGTACAGGTTCTTCTCAAAAGTTAGCCTGAAAAGATTAAGATCAGATCACTATGTCATCCAAGCCTTGACAAACCATGGCAAATTCCCGGCCTACTTTCAAAGATTCCTGAATCGCAACGCAAGATGCGCCTGCGGCACCCCAGGACACCAAGCAGATGCCATTCACTACATCCTTGATTGTAGCCTTATGAAGGACCTAAGACAGAGACACTTCCCAGCAAACTACAGAGATCAGCCGTTGGTTTCCCTGACCACGGATTTCTACTCAAGAAAAGGAGTCCGCAACATCTTCAAGGACCTGAACTCAAGAGACGATATATTCCTGGAGGATTTGTAACAGGTACGAGTACCTGCCCACCAAATAAGTAGTCCTAAAGGACATATTTAACCACAAAATCATTAATCTAGATGTAATAAGTGTATGTAACTGTAATATGTAGTATTTTAATGTTAATAATAAAGGACGTAAGTCCACACAAGCTAGATTACTAGCGCAACGATCAGGATGATTTCAAGCCCGGTAGTGCCTTCTTCTGGAATTGGCGGAACCGGTTAGTGCTCAAAACACTAGTTAGGTAACATAAACTAGACAAAAACAATAAAAGGCTATTTGTGAAATTTCACTATGGCTTGTAAGTAACACAGAGACAAGAAATGGGTGTAATGAACCCTTTTATTAACTCAAATAAAGATTTAACTGTCAGCACCAACTCATGCTTATGGAAGCCAACAGTTATGGCTTAAAGATAATGGATTAACTAAAACTAAGAAGTAAATTAGCCTAAAAGCTTCACAATTAGAATAACATGCGAACTAGCTCTAACCTAGGGTCGGTGTAGCGAGCCTCATGGTGAGAGTAACTGAATGCCACAGAATATGATTTGCTAGAGAATCAAATTAGCAGCATAGCCTTCAAGCAGGCAGAACATGTTGTGATGCTACCCTCTAAAACCTTTCTTTAAATTGTATCTTCTTTCTACCTTACTTGAATATCACACAAGCTAGAAATTTACATTCTGGCAGGAAAATGGAAATTAGAGGAAAAGAACAGAAAATTTACATAAAAAAGCTGATTAGAAACTTAAATGAGAACTCTAAAGATACTTATACAAAGGTATTAACAACTTTGTTAACTCAGAATTTGTAAATTTTAATTTCACTTGATATACATAATGTAAAGAACAGAAACATCATTCCAGTCATTATATTGGGTTGGCAATTAAGTAATTGCGGGTTTTTTTTAGAAAATCAAAGATAATTTTTTCATGGAACTAAATAACTTTATTCTGTAATGTATTGCCCATTTTGATTAATGACCTTTTGCCATCTTTCAGGCAGCATCATAATCCCACGTTCATAAAACTTCTGGTTTTTATTAGCAAAAAACTGAATCAGGTACGATTTGACATCCTCATCATTATTGAAATTTTTACCATTCAAGGAGTTTTGTAAAAATCGAAACAAAAAGTAATCAGGTGGTGCAAGGTCAGGACTATATGGTGGATGTGGCAAAACATCCCAACCAAGCTCCAATAATTTTTGCCGAGTGACTAAAAATGTGTATGGCCTTGCACTGTCATGACGGAATATAACACCTTTTCGATTTGTCAATTCAAGCCGCTTTTTTTCAACTGCATCGTTTAATTTCATTAGTTGTTCAATGTAGATATCAGAATTGATCGTTCGGTTGAGTGGTAAGAGTTCAAAGTAGACAGTTGCTTTGGAATCCCACCAAACTGATAACAAAACCTTCTTTTGATGAATATCAGCTTTTGACGTTGTTTGAGTTGGTTCACCTGACCTGCTCCACGATCTTTTCCGCTTGATATTGTTGTAAACAACCCATTTTTCATCGCCAGTTATCAGTCGTTTTTAAAATGGATCATTTTCATTACGTTTCTTTAGCAAATCGCAACTGTTAATGCGTTGCATTAAATATTTTTCTTTCAGTTCGTGAGGAACCCATGTATCGAGTTTCTGAACATAGCCAAGTTGTTTTAAGTGATTTTCAATGCATGTATGTGATACATGAAGCTTCTCTGCAATCTCACGTGTTGTACTGTGACGATCCGAATCGATTATTGCTTAGATTAGGTCGTCATCAATTTCAACTGGACGACCAGAGCGTTTTTCATCTTTGAGTGAAAAATCACCAGAACGAAATTTGGCAAACCAATTTTGACACTGCCGTTCTTTTAAGGCTTCATCACCATAAACAGCACATAACTTTTTATGAGCTTGCGATGCATTTTTCCCTTTGCAGAAATAAAATAGCAAAATATGACGAAAATGTTCCTTTTGATTTTCCATTTTTCAACGAACGGCAAACGAAAACTACGCAACCGATCAAAAAACTTTTTTTACTGATTCACAGCTGAATTGCCAACTATCAAATAACAAAATGTGTTTTACATTTGTACTACGTCTGCAAGCCTAAAAAATCAACTGAAGCCATCTATGAGTGAAATCCGCAATTACTTAGTTGCCAACCCAATAGCATTTGATTTAGAAAGGCTAATTATTAAGCTAAGGCTCAGATCAAAATCTCAGAAACAGTAAGATGGGTTGCAAACAGTGATGGGATTTAGGCTGCTCACATCAATTTAGCGGAACCAGATCCTAAAAGTTTTTAATTCAGCAAAATTGATCGCTAAAATTGCATTCTAATACTTATTTAAGCGACTTACAGCTACTTAGGAGCTAAATTTTGAAAAATTAAAAGACACATACAGTTAAATTGAAGCTAAAAATGAAATAAAATGTTCTAGGTTGACATGCCATACCAATGTTAAAACATAATCAAAAGCAGCAGCTTTTGTAGATGACCCATCTGCTTCACAAGCTGCAGCCAGAATATTCCAAGACCAGCTTTTTTCTATTGGACCTCCATGCAGAATTTAACTGATTCTTCTGCATTTTGCATTTCTTGAAGGTTTGAGGATTCTTGGAATGATACACAATAAATGAATCGGACTGTCAAAATGAAAGTCAAGCTAGCACTTTGAAATCCTTGCTGGCATTAACACACAGAAAGACAATGAGAGCCTGCGTCCAAAAGTTACAGCCTTTTTTACTATAACGTAGGCCCTTTACGGCATCACTTATTATAGTTAAAAATTTGCTGAGGCAGGTACCACATGAAAACCATGAGCTTCTAGAACTCAGCAGGGAATGTCCTAGTTCCTGAACTTGTAGCCTTTATGCGCTTAATACTATGGGAAATGGCACAGTACACAATCTAGCGTGTTTAGTTTGTTAGATATTTTTTAGAAGGTACCACTAAAATTGATTGTCACTTTAATCATTTTTTCCTGCTATCTCATTATACATTTAAATATAAAATCTACTGAATTTTTATTTAATAAAGCTATTATTATTGAATTAAGAAGTCTATTAAGTCATATTAACACCTTTTATGAAAACCTTTCTTTCTCCCTCTCTATGAATTGGAACCTTACCCTCTATTGGTTGCCATTTGTATTTTCAGATACCAGTTCCAATGTAAATCTTGTTTGTCATGGTATGACAGATCAGCATGTTAAGTTTGGCAATGACCTTTAGAGACCCCCTGTAATTTTATCAAATTCAATTTAAAATTTATTTAGCGAACACAGAATACTGTGTTCTTATAAAAAAGAGGGAAAAAATATAGGAATTTCTATGTATTATTTGCCCTTTAAATCATAGAATAGAAAGCATAATGAAAATGAATGAATTTTAACATGCAAAATTATGAATGTTCACATTAATTAACTATATTAAAAATCAAGTTTTATTAGTCATAGACTACAAATTTAGTTTAATTTTTTCCTAGATGCTTGAATTTGATAATGCGTCAAGTTTTAAGTAATGTTTGATATATCATCTGTACCATTCTGGTACTATTTTCCAGCCACACATTTCTGGAATATTTTAATTGTTATTTTTCATTCTGTATTTTAATGGTAGAAATCAACAGTCTACAATAATCTCCATTTCCAATTACAATAAACCACAGTTCAGTGCATTACGTAAGCAAAAACTCATAACCTCTGCTTTTATATATAGTTTACAACAACATAATAAATAAATAAAATACACTTTTTTCTACTTTGATGCAATATACAAATTTTGTTAAATTCTGCTTTAGTAGATGCCTAGCCCTTAATCTTTATTTTGGCTTAGTATTTCTCTTTGGTAATGATTTGACAAAGGATTTAGATGTTTGTAACTGTAGTGATCACATGGTGCGAGAGGCCTCTGTGGCATCGGTATATAGTAGTTGCTTGCTCGTGTTGCCATCTATTAGTACAAAAGAGAACTATTAGTACAAAAGAGAAGTGCTGCAGGGCACAAGTTTCACATTTCCCTGAAGATGGTAATCACCTTGGGATTTGATCCTGCGTCTCTTTAATAAGAGTCAAATTCTCTATCACTACCACAAAAGAGCTCCTGTGCACCAGGTTCAAGAATTCCAATTCTCAAATTTCCAAGACTGAGTTGCTCTCGAGATTGCTACATAGTGATGTTTGTAGTCTCTTTTGTAGTGATTTGGATGTCTGAACTTTTACATTGTCTGTGTGGCATGGTGCACTAAAATACGGGCCAAACAAAAATCCTGGTGATTTGCTGCT
>KK115134.1:844232-940746 GCA_000611955.2 Stegodyphus mimosarum
AAAGTATTTTAGGTAGAAGCTCTGTAAGTGGAGAAGAAATAATGCATAATTTTAATGTTAATAGCAATAAACTTTGCTTAAAAATGTATTCTTTTCGTACACTTAGGACTCTGAAATACTGTACAAATAGAAAATATATACATTTATATATATAATTACGATGCAATTGCAAAATATTTACATCCAATCGTGTCAAAACTCATTACGGCTTCTCCATGTTACTTCCAACCTCCATGACGTCACTGCAGGGGAGAGGAGGAAAGGAAGAGATTTAGTTTACATCGCCACTGCAGTGGATTGCTTTACTTACATACAGCTTTGGAGTTATTTACCTATATGCATAGCTAGATGCTTAAAATATAAACGTGTAATTATTAACGTTACAAAGAATAAAATGAGTGTTTTGGCAATACTTTGTACTTTATTTGAGTTTTGTGTTCTAGGATTATCGATTTATTGCTAAGTTTTGAAATCGGTATCCGACATCTGGCGTTGTTAAGGTTAGGTTAGGTTATTTTTCTATGGCACATAACCTTCAAGGTTATAATGCGCCAGACTAATTATGAAATGGATTTCGATGTTGAAAATATATACATAAAATCTATTAAAAATGCACATCACACTGACAAGAAATTTAAAAGCTGAATGACTAAAAGATGAAAGATGAATGCATGCCTGAAAACAAATTAAAATATAATTACATAATACATTTTAAAATATACAGAGAAAACTAAAAGCTGTAGACAAGTCAAATTAAATTGTAAAATGCAATTTCTTGCAGATATGAAAAAAGGTTAACATTCACCTCTTTTCCAATCAAGCAGTGAAGAGGGACGTCATACGTACTAAAATATTTAAAACGAACTTCCTCAAAATATGAGCATTCTATTAAAATATGGCGCACTAATAAAATAGTATTACACTTTGAACAAGTAGGTTCTTTTTCAGCTTTCAGAAGGTAAGTATGCGTAGCTCGACAGTGACCTATCCTAAGGTGAGTTAAAAGGACCTCCTCCTTCCGACTTACAGATTTAAGCTTGTTGCTGACTTGTGTATTCAATAGTCTTTGCCACTTATTAAGGATTTTCCCGCTGATGACCTTGTAGATATCTCTAACTGGAACGAACTGGCTGCACATATCAATAGCGGACTTGACTGTTATGTCTGCTAACTCATTTCCTTTTATCCCCACCTGTCCAGGTACCCAGCAGTACAAAATCTGATAGCGAAGCTTCCACAGGTTTAAATTTAGCTTAAGAATTTCCACAGTAATGGGTTTGTGAATGTCGGAGTATGATTCCAATGCTTTCAGTGCACTATAAGAGTCGGTATATATGATGAACTTTTTCTCATGCAGGCTAAATATGTATAATAAGGCATAATACAGGGCAGTTAATTCAGAAGTTAGCACTGAGCACTCCTTATTCAAACGTTTACCCTCCATGTGATTTCCTATCGCAAAGGAGGCTCCAGCATGATCGGTTGCTTTAGAACCGTCTGTATAAATTGGTGTATAACTACTGTATTTTTGCCTGTGCTGAAGAAAGAGTTGATTGTAGATGATATTGTTTGTATTTCCTTTTTCAAATTGCTGAAAAACATCAAGAACTCGTATTTCAGCATTCTTCCAAGGCGGATGTCAAAGTACTTCAGAGGTTTGACATTTAAATCGGATAAACCATATTCATCAAACAGCGATCGGACCCTGATGGGGAAAGAAGGCACGCAAGATAACCGTGCTTCAAATAAGCGATTTAACATGTCACCTTGTAATGTGATATTATTAGGATGTAACGGTTATGCTTGTATATTGAAATAATGACAGAGAGACAACTGTTCGCGCCTTAAACGGAGAGATGGTTCAAAATTGTCCACATACAGACTTTCAATAGGGGATGTTCTAAATGCTCCAGAACATGTCCTCAAGGCTTGATGAAGAATAGGATCTAGTTTCAATAACACAGAAGGCCGTGCTGAACCATAAACCACTGAGCCGTAGTCCAATTTAGAACGGATGAGACTCCTGTCTATACGTAACATAGTGCAACGATCTGCACCCCAAGAGCTATTTGCCAAGACCTTTAAGAACATTTAATGTTTTAAAACATTTCTTCCTCAAGTATAGTACATGGGGCAGGAAGGTCAGTTTACGGTCGAATATCATTCCTAGGAATTATACCTCTGCAAAAACAGAAATCAATGACCCATGAATATAAAGTTCAGGCTCAGGATGCAAATTTCGCCTTCTGCAGAAATGTACGCAGACGGTCTTCTGGTTTGAAAAGGTGAATCCTTGCTGATTCGACCAGCTCATGATTCTATTAATTGCAAGTTGCAGCTGTCTTTCTATATACCTCATGTCCACTCCTTGACAACTTATTTGGAGGTCATCAACATACATTGTACCAGAAACAGAAGGAGGATGCTCTTTCAAAACAGAATTTATTTTTAAGCTAAACAATGTTACACTTAAAATACTACCTTGAGGCACACGCTCTTCCTGATAATTGGATAATATAGAACCAAGTCTCACTTGGAATGTCCAAGGCTTCAAAAAGTTACAGATAAAAATTGGCATGTTACCACGCAAGCCACAATCATAGGGATCCCGGAGAATACCATATCTCCAGGTTTTGTCATATGCTTTCTCCATATAAAAAATATTGAAACCAAGTGGTTTCTTTTTACAAAGGCTTGGCGAACAGATGCCTCTAGATGAAGCATGTTGTCTACTGTTGACCTGCCCTTTCGGAAACCACTCTGATAGGCGGTGACCATACTGTTTTTCTCCAGATAGTAGACAAGACGGTGATTTACCATTTTCTCAAATGCAACTACTCGTAAGTGCAATTGGCCAGTAGTTTGATGCATTTTTTGGGTCCTTACCTGGTTTAGCAATAGGTATAATGATAGCTTTCTTCCATGAACTGGGGAATATATTCTCTTTCCACACTCTATTGAATAGACTAAGAAGGACATTCAATGAACTATAGGAAAGATGCTTTATCATGTCACACGCAGTTGCATCAGGACCTGGACTAGAGCTATGTGCCTTCACAAAAGCTCTTCTTAGTTCAAACATGGTAAAATAAACATTATATGACTCGAAGTTGGGAGAGTTGAAAACAACTGGAAGTTTCTCGGAGCGTAGCTTGACAGAAAGAAATGCTTGTGTATAACTGCTGCTGTCAGAGACTGCAGGAAATTTTCACCAATTGTATTTGCAATTTCTTCTATGTTGCTTATCACTCTGCCATCTTTTTCCAAAATAGAAATTGAGTGGTTAATGTACATTCCAGTTGCTTTCCTTACTCTTACCCACACTCGTTTACTTGATGTAGAGGATGTGATTGCTGACACATAGGATACCCAAGAGTCCGTCTGGCTCAGTCTTCTAACTCTCCGTGCACTTGCCTTGGCTCTTTTGAAGACTGTTAGGCTGGACAATGTAGGATACCGGCGAAACTTTCCTCAAGCTTTCCTTTGCAGTTTTTGAGTCTCCTGGCACTGTCGGTTCCACCATGGTTTCGGGTATTTTGGTAATCTCGTCGAAGAGAGAGGAATTGGACAGTTTGCTGCCTGAATATTGACCTCGGTAACAGTTGCGTGCAGGTCTAGAGATAGGGGTAACCTCTTTATCTGCAAAAGTTATAAAGATAGGAAAATGGTCACTATCATACAGATCATTTCCGACTTCAAACTTGCAAAAAGGAAGCAGAGATGGTGAACAGATAGTGAGATCAATGCTGTGAAATGTCCTCGCAGGCTGGTGGAAGTAAGTATGCTCTCCGTTATTCAGGAGGCAAAGAGAATGGTCATTAATCATTTCTTCAATTTGCCTGCTACGTGAGTTTCTATCTTTATTTCCCCAAAGAGGACTGTGACCGTTGAAATCACCAATGAGAATGAAGGGAACAGGCAGCTCCACAATTAAATTATTAACGTTTTGCTGCTCAATGCGTTCGCTAGGAGGCAGGTATATCGAACAGACTGAAAATAGCCTTCGTGTACTAACCTGCAGAGCAACAGCTTGGAGGGAAGTTGAAAGAGAAAGAATGCTTGAAGGATAGTCAAGCGAGGTGAGTAGACCTACGCCTCCGCTGACCCGTTCATTAACTGGTTGATCTTTTCTGACAAAACAATATCTCCGAAGCTTCAGCTGTTTTTCAGGTTCCACTAAAGTTTCTTGGGCTTCAAAGCAGATAAGATGATGTGTACTAATTAGTTCTTTTATATGAACAAGACTTTTGTTGAAACCACGACAGTTCCAAGAGATAATGGTAGCCATTATGACTGCTTATTTTGTCCGTGCTGCTTTTTTGTCAGAAGTGGCAGGAGATGTCTTGGAATTTCCATTCCGCCTTCTATATCCATCTCGGAATCTATGCCTTCAGAGCTCAGGTTTTCAGTAGAGCTGATGCTCTGATTTTTTCGTATTTTATTTGGTTTATTTTCTTATGTTTGTGCTGATCTCGTATCAATTGTTGTTTTAATATCTTTAGTGTTCTTCGGAATGATTATAATTTTTGGTGTCTCTTTGAGGGGAGCTTTATTCTGCATTGTGATATCTGTTTGGGTGGCTATTGATTTAGGGCTTTTAAGAGCTTTGGCATATGACAGACTTTGTTCTGGCTGCGTGTTTGACACTATTTTTCTAGCTTCTCCATAAAAAATCTTTTGGGTTATCTTGATGACTTGAACTTGCTTTTCAGCTTTCCACTTTGGGTAGGATCTAGAAAATGCAGTGTGGTTTCCCTTGCAGTTTACACAGAGTGGCTCAGCAATGCAGTTTTCACTGTCATGGCCCACTACAGAGCACCGAGCAGATGTAAGGCTACCATGACAGGATAACTTTGAATGGCCCAAACGCTGACACTGGTAACACCGCACTGGGTTTAGAATATAAGGTCTTACAGGACACCATAAGTAACCGGCCTTTATATTCTTTGACAAATCAGGCGTCTTAAAGGTCAGGATGACGTGCTTTGTATCAATCAGCTGACCTTCTTTACGCATCTTGATTCGCTTCGCAGCACACACAGTCTGATGTGAGAGTTCAGAGACAAATTCCTCATCCGAGACAGAAAGAAGATCACTCTCTGAAATCACTCCTCGGCAATAATTTAGTGTCTTATGCGCTGAGGCAGAGACTTCCACATTCCCGAGTTTAGTTAAGCCAAGAAGAGCTGTAGATTGGCTGGAAGAAGCAGTTTCAATTAGAAGGTCTCCAGAACGCAGTAGTTTTATATTTTTTGGTTCTCCTGCAAATGCCTGTATATTTTTTTGAATCAGGAATGGTGACATATTTTTAAGCTGCCCAGTAGCGTTGTTTATGACTATAAAACAAGGTTGACTATTGTGTAAACTAACATTGGCATTTTCACTTATTTTCGCTTTTGTGGATGCATAATTGTGTTCTGTTGAACTGTTTACATTTGGTTGAGCCATATTTGAGATAGAAAAAAATTCGGATCCGACCGCCCCGCCCACCACGGAGCCCAACAAGGGAACACAGGTTTCTGCGTTAGGGTTAGCCAGACATACGCAAACTGAAGCCCCACAGTCGGCTTTCCCGAGAGCTTATCCCCAAGCCACTGACACAAGGACTAGTGACCAGCCGATTGATACCCGTGAGGATGACAAGGTGCCACCCGTTTAGCTGAAGCAGAGGCCAAAGCAGCGTGTTGGGGACAGTACCTCGCCCCTCAACTACCAGGATCCTCCTTTCCAGCGACACGGGTCTCCACGCACGGCGGGCAGTTTTCTCATCACTCGAAAACTAGACACAAGAGAGGCACCAGTTTCTAATGACGAGCCCAAATCACCAAGGAGGAAAAACACAAGGGAGAATGAAAGGAAGAAAGCTTTAGTTCAGAAGAGAAGAGACGGAAAAGAGAACAGATCACTGGGGCTCCAGGATCGTGACACCCGTCTCACCAAGAAGATGATCCCCTGGAGGGCTAGGGTACCTCGGGATTGCCACACCTGTACTCACAAAAGTGAGCCCCTGAGGGCCTGGCGTTGTTAAGAATACATTACTTATTTTAATTTTTATTATTTTGTATTTCATATTTCCTTGCTCATGACCCAGAAAATATGAAATTCAAAATAATAAACATTAAAATAAGTAATGTATTCTTAACATCCTCCCACCTTTTGATTATAGATTATAATCAAAACATAAAATTACCCCTTTAAGCCATTTTAAGTTAATGTTAAAAAATATATATATATCCTGTACTAATCAAATAAACCACAGAAATATTCTCAAGTATAAGAAATAATAATAACAAGCAATAAAAATGTATTTTAGTAAAGCACATATTTAAATTATAAGTCCAGTTTTTCTGGAATCTTAATTTTTCTACCAGTCCTACTAAATTTTGGCTTGTTGTCAAAGACACCATTGTCCTGTTTAACAGGCTGAATTTAACAGGCTGAGAATTTGGTTAAACTATTTTATTTCACAGGCTTAGGACAGTTAGTAAGAGCTACTATCTCAAGAGGATATATCCTCTGAATAGGACGAAGAAGTTCTTGGTGTAAAGTCTGCACCTTTATGAGTTACATTACGTCTTTACGTGGAACAAGCTCAGTAATGCGACCTAAAGGCCAGTTAATTCTCTTTCTGTTATCAATTTCCACTAGAAGGATATCACCCACAGCCACTCTGAGTTTTCTACTGTTCTTTCGTTGAATGAGAGCACCTAAGTATTCAGACTGAAAACAGTTCTTTAATTCTTTAGGTACGATTTGCCTATATTTCAGTCTTTTAGATAAAGAATTTTGTTCCACACCATCAATATCTGGAACACTGCATTCGTAAATGTCTTGAAGAAACATCGATCGAGAAATGGGCTTTATGACATCTCCTTCAGAGATATACACAGTACAGTCACATTAATGTGACCACCACGTACTTTCCATGTCAGAGTTAAATAACCAATCACAGAAGGCAGGTGGCAGCACAGTGCAGTTGAGCGTATATAAAGGGTGTGTGAGGGCTTCGGAAAACATTTCAATCGTTGGCGTAATGCAGAAACGAAGCGATTTATCCGACTTCCAAAAGGGCATGATCATTGGCTTTCGGGCCAAGGGTGGAAGCATTTCCGAAACGGCTGAGTTTTTGAACTGTTCGCGTGCCGCCGTGGTAAAAGTGTACCGTGCATGGCAAAATGGGACTGTCCAAAATCAGCGACGTGGCAAATGTGGTGCACCACGGGCCATAGATGACAGAGGCGAACGACGGTTGCGGAGATGCGTTCGGGCAGATAGACGGGCTACCGTTGAGCAACTGACCACCAAAATGAACCAAGGGGCTACCAAAAGTGTCTCCCAAAGTACTATTCAGCGAACATTGCTGCGTCTGGGCCTCCGAAGCAGACGCCTGGTTCGTGCACCTATGCTGACTGCTGTTCATCGACGGCGAAGGCTAGAATTTGCACGCCAGTACAGCAGCTGGACGTCCACTGAGTGGCGACAGGTTGCGTTTTCGGATGAATCGCGTTTTATGCTCCATCGGACAGATGGACGTTGGCGTATAAGGCGTGAAACCTCTGAAAGGAACCACCCTGCAACCATTGCCGGAACGGTCCAAGCTGGAGGCGGGAGCATTATGGTCTGGGGAATGTTTTCCTGGCATTCTCTAGGTTCACTGATCATTGTGGAAGGCACAATGGATCAATACAAGTACGCATCTGTCCTTGCGGACCATGTTCACCCCTACATGCGCATTATTTTTCCTCAGGATGATGGCATCTTCCAGCAGGACAATGCGAGGTGCCATACAGCTGCCAGTGTACGTGCGTGGTTCGAAGAGCACCAGGATGAGTTTACCGTCCTCCCCTGGCCAGCAAACTCACCTGACTTAAACCCAATCGAGCATCTGTGGGACCATCTCGATCGAGTTGTTCGCGCCATGGATCCTCAACCGCGTAATCTAGCGCAGCTGGCCACGGCATTAGAGTCGGCATGGCTCAACATCCCAGAGAACACCTTCAGGGACCTATGTGACTCTCTTCCTGCACGTCTCGCAGCAGTCCGCTCTGCGAAAGGTGGTTATTCTGGCTTTTGACAGATGGTCACATTAATGTGACTGGACTGTGTATGTTAGAGGTTTTGAGTTGATTACACTTTCACAATCTGCCAGAGTAGTTGCAATTTCTTCATAATTTAGACGAGCCTGTCCTAACACTTTTTTTAAGAGATCTTTCAATTTTCTCATTAGTCACTCCCACCAACCGCCATACGGCCGTCGGTGGGTTAAACTTCCAGTCAATCGAATTAACGACTCCGTGTTTCTGTATACGTTTCCGATCTAGCTGTTTTAATGAGTTGGCTGCTCCGACAAAATTAGAGCCATTGTCACAGTATACAAAAGCACATCTTCCCCTGCGAGTTATAAATCTTCTAAATGCCATTATAAAGGCGTCTGTGGAAGCGGCAGTAATTAGCTCGACATGTACTGCTCTGTATACTGCGCAAGTGAATATTAACACCAAACGCTTTCTATTTTCTCTTAGAATCAGAGAACCAACCATGTCAACCCCTGTAATTTGAAATACCGCAGCGTCCTTTACACGATTTTAAGGAAGGGGTGCACTTATCACTTCCATGTTCTCGCACAAGGAACGTTATTGATTTCTTCCGTCATAATAAAGTTTCTTTTCGTTGCAATTGATTCTATTTTGTGAATAATCACCGCAGTTATAGTGTTTTAATGATAGTGACTATTTTAAACCTATGATGCGAGTCTAATTAAAAGCTACTTCGTGCTGAAGTGTGATTTATACGTTTAAGTACTGAAAGTTAGAAAAGTCGGTGATACTTTTTCTTGTGAGCTTTAATATTGCTGGCGTCCGAGGCAGGATTATTTTCGTATTTAAGATGTTTCAAGTAATAAAAGGTTTTAAAAGAAAAGACTTGAAACATGTTGTGGAAGAAATCGGTGAAAGTTTACCACCAACCGTTACAATAGCAGGTTTATAAGACATTATTTTGAACAGTGCGGAATACAAAAAGGATCCAGAATTGTTAAAGATTTATTAACAACTGCTATTTCGGATAGAAAATTGCTAGAACAAATACAAATTGAAAAGGATAAGCTTGATTATGATCTTCAAAAAATAAGAATGGAGCAAGAGCTTCAAAAAACGAAAATGATTATGAACTGGAATTGGCAAGAATGCAAGTACACAATCAAAGTGAGTCATTTTCATCTATTTCTGTTTCTGATGTAAATAGTTCGAAACGAAAGTTTACTTTACCTAGATTAGAATTTAGACAGTTTGGGGATGATATTAAAGATTGGCTTCATTTCTGGAGTCAGTTTGAGCAAATTCATAAAGACGATGATATTGTCCCTGAGGGTAAATTCCAGTATTTAATTCAAGCTACCGTGTCGGGTTCTCGGGCTAGAGAAGTTGTGGAGAGTTTTTTGCCTATCGGCACTAATGAAAAGGCTGTGGAAAGTTTAAAATCCCGTTTTGGTAGGGAAGATATTTTAGTCGAAGTATACGTTAGAGAATTATTGAAATTAATCGTAGCTGTACAAACTAAGGAAAAGTTTTCATTAACTTCTTTGTACGATAAACTCGAATCTTATTTACGCGCTTTGGAAACATTAAATGTGACAACTGATAAATGTGCTTCTATATTATATCCAATGGTTGAGTCTTGCTTTCCAGCAGATTTTTTTAAAAGCATGGAATCGTAGTAATTCTTCCGATTCTAAAACGGATGCGAAGGATCGATTAAACAATTTAATGCAGTTTTTGAGATCGGAAGTAGAGTGAGAAGAAAGAATATGCTTAGCTGTTGCTGGTTTTGGTTTAGGAAAGCATCAAGATAATAATAATAAATCAGTAAAAAAGAAGCATCTTAGTGCAGAATGTTTACGTAACAAGACGCCGACAGCTGCAGCGCTATTGACAGCTGCTTCCGGTTCCAGGGCTGTGAAATCGTGCGTTTTTTGTGATGGTAAACACTTAAGTTGTGACTGTTTTTCCGCGCAAAAAATGAGTTTATTGAAGAAGCAAAAAATTTTAAAGGAAACACTTTGCTGCTATGCTTGTTTATCTTCAGGTCATACATTTAAGAAATGTCTAGTTTTCTTGAAGTTCTTAATTTGTTCTTAAAAGCATGTGCCATTAATATGTGATGTGCTTGATACACAAATCAAAGTTATGCAGCCGAAGAAAGAAGAAAAGCTATAGGTTCTCATTGTTGTTTAACAAGTTGCATGAGCGAGCCGCCGATTGCTACATCAGACGCATCGACCCACAGACTGAATTGTGCACCGGGCATGGGATGCAATAGCACAGTTGCTTTAGCGATAGTTTCCTTAGACGCTTTGAAGGAGAGTGTTGCTTCATCGTCCCATTGTATTTGCTCAGCAGAAGCTTTGGAACGAGGGTGTCTCTTTTTATTAGTATGGCCTTCAAGGAAATTGACTAAGGGTGCTAGAATGTGAGCAGCTCTAGGAATACAAAGTCTATAAAAATTAAATAAACCTAAAAATCGGCAAAATTGCATGAGGATCTGCGGCTGAGGAAAGTTTAGGATGCATTTTCCACGATCAGGAAGGGATTTAGTTCTTTCACCCGATAACTTAAATCCTGGGAAATCTACGGCAGATTGACAAAATTTGCACTTCTCTACATTTATACATAAACCATATTCCTGAAGTTTAGAAAATAGCAGGTTTAAATGGTGTAAATGTTCGTTTATTAAAGCTACAAGTAAATCATCAAGAAATGCATAAACAAAGGGCAAGCCTCTAGTGACCTCATCGATAAACCTTTGAAAGTTTGAGGAAGCATTACAAAGACCAAACTGCATTCTTAAACTTTCAGACAGACCAAAGGGAGTACAAATAGCTGTTTTATGTACATTATCCGGATTTATGGGAATTTGGTGATACGCTTTTACGAGATCGGTGGGACTAAACATTTGTTGACCATACAGTTCTGAAGTAAAATCAGCTATGCAAGGAATAGGATATTTCTTTTCAACAGTCTGTGCATTAAGAGATCGATAGTCGCCAACAGGTCTCCATTCGACAGACTCTTTCTTGGGCACCATGTGCAAATGCGATGAATAGGGGTGTTTGGAAGGTCTCATATGACCCAGTTGAATCATGCGCTGGAATTCAGCTTTTGCAATTTTGAGGCGGTCAGGAGCTAACCGTCTAGGTTTAGCAGCAACTGGAGGACCTTTAGTATTCGTATAATTGCACAGTATTGTGCTTCACAGATTGATTGGGATCCGGTAATTTAATAATATCAAGATATTGCAAAAATAATTTACGAAATACATTATCAACACAGGAAAATTTTATAGAGAAAATATTACAAGTATTTAATTTGCAGGTACTTTAAAATTGGTTGTTAAATCAATAAGACGCTTGTTACGTAAATCAGGAGATAAACTGAAGTAATATAAAAAATCTGCACCTATGATCGAGCATGTAGCATTACAAATATAAAAAGAGAAAGTAAAATTTCGTCTTAAATCAAAATTAACAGTTATCGTTTTGCGACCATAGACATTAATGGATGATCCATTAGCAGCACGAAAAGTTTGAAGTACTGGTGCCTTCAGTTCATATTTATTTGCAACAATTAAACTGGCATCACTCCCTGAATCTATTAAAAAACACCTACCTGTCGAACGTCATTAATGAAAAGGCGACGCGATGTATGAGGGTGGGAAGAGTTGGCCGCCTCTACTCTTCCTTTTTCAAGTTTTCCTTGTAGGAACAGGGCGAAATTTTTACTTTTTTCCGTTATCCTTGAATTTGCGGCGATACCAGCACAAAGTTTTATCCCGAGATTTAGAACGATTGCGCCCAGAAAAATTTGTACGAGATAAACTCCTGGAACGTCGAAGTTCGGACACTTCTTTCCGAAGAGCTTTGATTTCTTCACAAAGTTGAGCCGAAGAGGAACAGTTGCCATTTTCTGAAGAAGGTTCGTTGTTAGAGACGATGGCGGATACATTCGCGTTATTGATAGCTAAAATTCGATCAGCTACTTCCGCAGCTTTATCCGATGTAATAGGGGAGATGAAAGCTAATATAGTTTGAACAGGAACAGGCATCGCTTGATTAAAGAGCTCAAATAAAAGTGAATCGTCTGTATTATGATTTTCTGCTAGGCGTTTCATATTCCGAAGCAGCTCGCTAGGTTTTCGATCACTCAGGCTTTTCCCTGCTAGCAGGCGACGATTTTCTTGAGTCTTTGATTCCGAGCATCTTTCGATAATTTTGGATTTCAGGTTCTCATATGGATTGACTTTATTCTGCTGAATGATGATATTACGAACCACAGTGGCAATATTAGCTGGTAAGTGAGCTATGACGTAGTTATATCTTGTCTTCCCCTCTGTAATCTGTTTAGCAGTAGCTAATTCAAACGTTGATTCTAACATGTGGAATCAAAGGGATGGATCAACTTGAATAAAAGGTGGAATCACCACAGCGGAAGTTTCAGATTCAGCCATTTTGCAGGAAGAACACGCGCCAGCGGGAAGAATCAAAACCAGAAGTTATCGTTACAGTAGACCATTTCACGTCCTAAAGTTACCATTGAGGAGTGGTTGATGTTCAAGATGGTTACATTAAAGGTGCTCTGACTCTATTATTGAATGAAAAAGCATTTCATAAAAAAATATATTTTATTATGCACGCAGGAATGAGACTCGCACCGGAAGCATTGCGTAACAACCCTTTCAGTCCAACGGCACCCTCCAAAAAAGAGGCCTTGAGGCGAGAGACAAGATATGACGTAACCAGAACATGTGATCTGCTCCTCTGGCTGACTGCGGCTCCTGTCGTTCGCACGATGAAGTGCTAGACCAGAAAGAGTTCAAGCTATTACAACTACAAACGACCAGAAACAATTCACAAGCATAGAAATTTTCTTGGAATACTTAATTTTTATCGTCGTTACTTAAAAAATGCAGCGAAGAATCGAGCATTGTTATACGAATATCTTAAGGGATCTAAAAAGAGGGACGAGCGTAAAATTCAATGGACTGAAGAAGCTGAAAAACAGTTTGAAAAGTTCAAGAATGACCTGATGAAGACTGCACTGTTGTCTTTTTCTAATTCTGAATTACCTCGGGGATATTTACAGATGTTCCAGATATGGAAATTGGCTAAGTATTGCAACAAGGCGAAAACCCTCATAGTTAATTGCTCTAAAAATTATGTAGCAAAACACGTAATGTTGAACAAATAATGGAAACAAAATTATGTTAAATCATAATTAATTGTTCTAAAAATTATGGTTGAAGGCTTTTGTAAGTTGTTTTCGTCAGAGCGTTATGTAAAAGCCATATAATATGGATAATTCTAGAAATGACGCAATGGAGAAGAAGTTATTACTATTTTTAGAATAGAGAGGGCAGATACCCATATTAAAATAAAGTCTTTAAGGACTTAAAAGGCTATTGCTATTTTAAATTATAATTTTGACTTACATTTTTTTGTCTTGTAGAGACATTAGGTTTTTTCGAAGCAAGAAATATGGAAAATGAGCAACGCCTTCGCCGGAAATCGAACCACGGACCTTTCGGTTACGCAACGAGTGTACTGACCACTACACCACGAAGGCATGTGAAGAAGGCGGAAGAAAGATCTTATAATCTTTTACAAATATATATTAATATATGTAAAATAAAAATATGTAAATAAAAAATGTAAATGAAATTAGCAAGAGCCTCTTAACTCCTCATTTTAATTTGCGTATTTCTCCTCTTTATTCTAAAAAATAGTAATAACTATTTCTGCAGTGCGCCATTTTTAGATCAGTCCATATCATATGGACTGTATATATGGATGATGATGTAATTGATTTGGAATTTAAAATTTGGAGAATTCGAAACATTTCTCTTAAATCTCTTAATTTATTTGACGTATTGGATAACTGCCCGCGCTGCTCCTACCACTGTTCTCGCTAAGGTGCTGCTTTGCTATTTTCTTCCTATTGCAGTACTATCAAAAACCTAAATGTTCCAGAAATAGGCACAATTAGAATGCAGTGAATTGTGGCCAGAAATGTCAATGGAAATAAAAATGAATATTTAATCTGCTTCGACTGCCAAGTTGCTCATCCTTATGGGTCAATATCTATGCTATAAATATTTCTATATCATTACATCTAAGTCTCCTTCATTACACACACACATAAGCAGCTTTTGGCGTTATTTTAGTAAGAGCCTCTATGTATTATCTCGAAGATAAATTTCCAGTTTTCTCGCCAATTTAGGCTAACGTTCTTAAATAAAAAACTACACTTTACGATAACCCTTTTACTTCCTTCACTTAATGCTTGCATCTCTAGCCATTCGGCTTTACAATTTTGCAGTCAAGTTAGTTTCAGCTTACTAGTTTGAACTTTAAATTTCTGATTTACTACTTAGTTTTTAACTTTAATTTTAAGGATTATATCATTTTTGGTCTTCTTTTGATTTTGAATTACTTTTTAATGTTCTAAAATGTGTACTTTGTTTTTACTTTTGCATTTGAGTTTGAAAATGAGAGTATAGGGGATATATCTTCTAAAGTAAGCACTCCGTTCAGTTTAATTGTGTTCTTAGTGAGAAACTTTAAAGAATATTTACTGTTTAATAGGATTCTTTTGGCTTAAATAAACTAATGTCTTTTTTATTTTGATTGAGTATTAATTGTGACTTCTGATCTGGATCTAGCAAATAATTTGATGCTTAATTGGATGTAAGATGAAACACACTCTCTTAATTTAGTTGTTGTTAATTGATGATAGACTGGTTTATCCCATTGATAGGTCGATTAATCTGCGATCAATGACATTAGCTAGTTTTTCATTACTTCAAATTTTTACTTTTGATTTTGGTATTTTTGCGATTAAAGATTTTTCTTAGAAGATTTTTATGATTTTAAAGCAAAGGAGGTTTAGAAAATACTAATTCAAAGTACTTCTTAAAATTCTGACAATTTGTTTTCATTCCTAATTTTAAATTGAATTTCTGTTCCTTGGAGATGGTATATGGAAAATTTTCTTATTATAAATTATTATGAATTATTGGTTTATTACTTTGCACCTTCAGTGCAAGTCATAGGCTTTTTAATTTACTCTTAGTTATTTTTATTTTGAATATGTATAATAAAAGATACTTTCCAATATTGACGGCGTAGACACGTAGATGCCATAGAACGTAGAATACTGAATCCGTAATGAAGAGCAAACTTCATTTTTATTTCAATAAAAATGTTGCGGCCACAAACAACTTGGCACACTGCTTGCACCTATTTTAAAACATTTAGCTTTTGTGATAAATTTGCAATAAGAAGAGAGCAGCAATCTGCAGTCCAGCTAGGTCGAAGGGCAGAAAGGAGATGCCTTGTGTCAGGATAAAATCTCAATTCAGACTGAGTTAGATTTGGTTCTCAAATACATCTCATTGTATAATTAATACAGCTGTAAAATTATAAGTTTGAGTTTTGATTTTGTTTGAGTTGGTTTGAGTTTTAGTTCCATTTATATACCAGCATTACGCAAGAGTCATATGCCATGGATTAAATTAATCTCGAAATTATGCAGTGCAAAACAAGATTACTATTTCTCGAGTAGAGAAGAGAAATAAATTTAATTTAAGTACTAAGAGGTTATTAATAGTTTAAATTAGAATTTATTCTTTGGGTATTTTTTTATCTTATATATCCCCCCTTTCAAAGAGAAAAAGGTGTAGCAACAGAGAAGCCGTTTTAAAGAAAAGCGTTAAAGCAGTAACAAATGAAGAGTACATCTTTTTTTTGAGCAATTTCTGAGATTTTGACCAATATAATTTATAAAAACTGTTAAGCATAATTTTTGAATGTAAGATTTAAAAAAAAATAAATGTAATTTTTTAGAGTCCTAATGAATGTTTCAGCATTTCAGTCCCAAAGCCTTTTTTTTTTAGTCCCAAATGGACAATTTGCCCATAAAGACTATTAACTTTGTTTTGGCATTTTGCATTGATTCACTATAAATACCGGTTCACTTTTCAAGTTATTACCACGAAATATTAGAGCCCTGTATTATATTTAAAGAAGTTAATTGATAAAGAATCTGCATAAATGTACATATGTTTTTCGCATTGTGATAAGACAACGGTACCTAGAACCATCAAATTTTGAATAACGTTCGTTTTCACACGAATATGGGCATCAGGAAGCCGAAATTTGGAATTTTTTTTATTATCTATCTCATATTTTGTAAACCTTTAGCGAAGTTTTTAATAACAAACTCAACGATTTTAAAGCGAGCAATAGCAACACTGAACGGAAAAAAAAAATATCTCCAGTACGCGAGACTGTCTATCAGAAATTCTAAAGATGTGCTTACTTCAAAATTATTTTGCGATACTGCTGTTGAACTGCGCGAAGAACATGATATTTAATAAAAAAAGGTAACACACAAAATGTTAAAAAAAACTCTTTGGGCGTAATGTGAAATCTGAAAGCTTTCAGATTATTTTTTAAATTAAAATTTTATTATTAGCCCAAAGGGTGTTAGCCCAGAAGGGCTATTAACTTCATTTTGGCATTTTGCTTCGATTCCACTTTTCAAACTGTTGCCACCAAATATTACAGCCCGTATTATATTTAAAGAAATTAAATAATGAAGCATCTACATAAATGTATGTATGTTTCTCGCATTGTGATAAAACAACGGTACCTAGAGCCATCCAATTTTGAATAACGTAATCCTCCGCCGAATATGGAAATCCTAATTTCT
This sequence comes from Stegodyphus mimosarum, assembly GCA_000611955.2. Taxonomy (NCBI): domain Eukaryota; kingdom Metazoa; phylum Arthropoda; class Arachnida; order Araneae; family Eresidae; genus Stegodyphus; species Stegodyphus mimosarum. The sequence goes on from KK115134.1 coordinate 860,996, forward strand.
AACTTGGACTTTGTTTTATATCTATTTCATATTTTCTCAGAGGTTAAAGAATTTTTGATTGACAAACTCAACGATTTCAAAGCGAGGAATGGCAACACTGTACGGAGAAAAAAAAATTTTATCTCCAGCTCACGAAGCTGTGTATCAGAAGTTCTAAAGATATAATCATTTTAAAATTATTTTGCGATATTGCTGTTGAATTGAATTTTATGATTTAAATGCGGAGAACATGATATTTTATAAATAAAGGTAACACAGAAAATGATAAAAAAAGTTCTTTTGGGAGTAATTTTTGGATTTTATTTGTTTTAATTTTTTTATAGAATCCACCTCATCATAATTCTTCAGGGAAGCTTTTTGTTCTCACAGACTATGACGAATAAAATCTTTTACATAACCATTAGTTGTTCTAATTACGTGTAATACATATAAAAATTTATGACCCTAATTTTCATATTGGTAAATTATATCTTAACATCATAAATATAGGAGGAGTAATATTGCAGAAATTAAGAGTTTCACTATTATTATCTTTCATTTGGAATTCCTTATTTTACCAAACTGGAAGAGAACCCAAATTTGAGTCTATGAAAGGCAGAATTGACGCTGTTGAAAATAAAGTTGGAGTTTCTTTTGTGAAAGAACAAATAGAAGGGAGAGTTTCTGCTGTGGAGCAAAGAATCGAAGGAAGTGTTTCGGCTGTTAAACAGCGAATAGAACAACAAATTGAAGAAAAAGTTTCTGTCATCCAAGGACATATCGAATAACAAATTGATGATAGAGTTTCTGCAGTTGACAAAGAAGTTGATAATTTAAAGAAATTCGTAGCGACAGCAGAGAGCAATTCGGATGGTTTTAAATTTCTACCTATGTCTGCTCGTTCCTCTGTAAAGCTACCCACATATGATGGGAAGACCTCTTGGCAAGTACACAGTTTTCTATAGTGACGGAAGCGAATGGATGAGATCCCCAAGCTAAGACCTGTCATCTCGCCGCTTCTCTGATAGCAGACGCAGCGGATATCCTTCAAACTCTTCCCGAAAACAAAAGGCTAGATTTCGAAGCTCTGTCCGGCGCATTGGAGCTGCGATTTAGGGAGAAATATTTGAAAGACTACAGCAAGCTTCAAATAAAATCCTGCCAACAGAAGCCCACCGAAACACTCCAGGAGCTCGCTACGGATGTTGAAAGGCTGTCTCACCTCGACTTTACGGAGTGCCTGACAAAAACAAGGGAAATCCTGTCTTTTCAGTACTTTATCGATGACATCCGGGATCCTGAAATACAGAAAGCTCTGCGAATGGCAGATGCCAAGGACTTGAAAAGCGCTCTAGTGTACGCCATGAAATTCGAGGCAGCTCAGCAAGCTACTCGTAGAGACCGCCACCCAATCAGAGCTGCTCATGTACAAGAACCAGTGTATCAAATGACTGCTCGCGTAGACGATTTAACCAGAAAAGTGAATGCCTTGATACGGAATATTGGTGACAAGAAACCAAACGTAAAGTGCTAGAACTGCGGTGCTGAAGGGCACATTCGAAGGAACTACAGAACACCCAGGGCACGGATGTTAAAACCGTGCCTATCAAGAAGTAAGGAAACTAATTAGTGATCATCTCGCCAGAGAATGAAAAGTCCCAGTTTAAAGCGCTTCAGATTTCTGCAGTGAGTGGCGGCAGTAACTCACGGCAGGAGGACCTTTCATCATTAGAGACATCAGTGTAGTTCCTTGTAATATAAGCATCGATACAGGAGCCAACGTTACCATCATTCGAAAAGATGTGGCTGAACAATTGAAAAGTAAACTCATCTGGGCGCTACCCTGCGTGTCCGAGAAGATCGAAATCGAAGGAAAAATAAACATTAACTTTTGGAAGTGCTGCTTACCATCACACAGCATATGTGGCTGCTATTATAGACCCCTGCATACTTGGATTGGACTTTATAAGAAAATACAATTTTTTCTTGGACTTTCAAAATAACGAAATGCATTTTGCCTCTGAGGATATAGCCTTATTCGTAATTAAAGATAAAGCAGTTAAATCTTTCTACAAAGTCATAACTCAAGACGATATCACAGTCCCAGCAAGAACAGAATTTGTACTTCCTGGATCTATAACCGAAAATAGAAATTTCCGCTAAGGCATCAAAGAATATCCCAGTAAATGTAACAGACCGAAAAGAGTACTAGTAGCCTTAGCCGTCGTCGACCTAACGCAAACCGTTATCTCGGTGGGAGATGCCAATGTAAATGACAAGGCGAGAGTTATTAAGAAAGCTGAAGTGGTTGCAGAATGTATTTTAATAACCAGCGTTGAAAGAAAGAGTAACATCAGAGAAACCGTGTCTGCAGAGAGCATTACATCAGAGTTATTGCAAAATGCTCAATTAAACGATGAAGCGAGGAATGCTGCTGAAGGTGTCATTAAAGATCTTCAAGATGTTTTCTCCCACTCGTCTTCTGACGTGTGTCGAACCAGTCTGACACAACATAGAATCGATACCAGTGATCATCCACCAATCAAGCAAAGACGTCTACCTTTTGCTAAACAGGAAGATGTACGAACACTTTTAAAGGACATGCAAGAAAGCGATGTCATTGAGCCTTCAGCAAGTCCATCGGCACCCATCATTGTCCTCGTCAGGAAGGAAGACGATTCAACAAGATTTTGGGTTGATTATCGGCGACTGAACGAGGTTACGAAGAAAGACAGTTACCCTCTTCCTAGAACTGACAACATTCTAGACACTCTTAACGACATTCTAGACCCTCTTTCTGAAAGCAAGTGGTTGTCGACACTTGATTTAAAGAGTGGGTATTGGCAGACAGAAATACACCTTAATGACCTAGAAAAGACGGCATTTACTACTGGACAAGGACTTCAGCAGTTCAAGATGATGCCGTTTGGACTATGTAATGCGCCGGCTACATTCGAACTAATAGAGACTGTTTTGAAAGGTCTTTGCTATGAAGCCTGACTGATATAAATGGACGGCATTATTTTCTTAGGGAAGAGTTTCGAAGAACATCTAGAAAATCTTAGAAATGTACTTCAGAAACTGAAAGAAGCCAATTTGAAGTTGAGTCCCGCTAAATGAAAATTATTCAGACAGAAAGTGATGTCATCTCTGTTGAAGGTGTGCGCACGGATCCTGAAAAAGTGTCAGCAGTTAAAGATTGGGGACGTCCAAAAATGTTCACCAGCTGAGAAGCTTTCTAGGTCTTTACACCTACTATAGGAGATTTGTGAAGGATTGGTTTCCACCTCAAGACCCTTTCACAAGTTGACAGAGAGCAAGCAAAAGTTCTTGTGGACAAACAATGTGAGGATGCATTTAAGAACCTGAAGGAAGTTTTATTATCTGCTCCAGTGTATCCTCAGCTGGACAAACCATTTATTCTCGACACGGACGCGAGTAATGAAAGTGTCGGCGTTGTTTTGTACCAAAAATAGAGGGCTAAGAACATGTAGTGGCTTTCTGGAGCAAGTGTCTGTCTAAACCGGAGAGGAATGACTGTCACCAGGAAAGACTTTCTCTCCATAGTCAAAGCTGTAGAACATTTGCATCATTATCTATACGGCAGAAAATTCCTGTTGCGCACGGATCATACACCATTGGCCTAGATTTTAAAATTCAAGAATCCTGACGGTCAAATAGCCAGGTGGATACAAAGACTCCTGGGTTATGACATCACCATCCGCCATCGTAAGGGATCATCGCCCGGAAACGCTTGCGCCTTGTCTAGAAAACCTTGCTCAGAAAACTGAAGATATTGTTCCAGCTCAGCTGTTGCTGTTTTAAGCGAACTGTTTGTTCACTAAATGCTATTATTGATTGTTACGAAATCGCTGTGAGATTGAATTAGTTTCTCTGTTTTGAATTGTGTTCTGTTTAACGTTTGAGATATTGTGATATTGTATGAGGAAATATTTCAGCATTTTGTTTTATTTCTTGTGAAAAAGAATAAATTTTATTAACTTTTTATCAACTTGTGCATTCAATCCATTATGAGCCCGTACGCACGCAACAATATTAAAACAATTACGTTCAGTTATAAAATGAGAACTTTCAGCATTACCTAATGTGAAGAGGGTAAACGGAGCAATTGCACAGAGTAATATAAAGCCTCTATTCTGGACCACTAACTCCCTCAACATATTCTATACTTAACATAAAACCAACCATAAAATTTGACATGCCATTTTTAGAATAATTATAAAATTCTTAACATTAATTCAAACATTTTTAAAAATAACTAAAAATATAATGATTAATGGCAATATTTCAAAAATGTAATGTTTAATGATATTATAATTTAATAATCTTCCCTGAAAGAAAAATATTAAAATTCTTTGCTTAATTCTAAAAAAAAAAGACAAAAAAAGAAAATTTCTAGAAAAGAAAATTTAGATTTCAAGGAAAATGACTGCCAATGACAGTAACAGATTTTAAGTAAGTTTCAAAAGTCTGGAATTTAAAACAAGCAGCCTAACTTTACAAATGAATTCTAATAACACGTTATGATAATATGTATTGCATTAGTCTACAAACTGAGATTCGAATCAGTATACTTTAGAGTTTAGAGAAATAAACTTTCTTCTTATTTTTGCAAAGTGTTTCATTTTTAGGAAAAACTTAATTATCTTACTTTTATGTTAATTGACCCTCATACTTTCTTAGCAGTTTTAAAAAAACAATTAGAAAATGAAAATGATATTTTCATTTTCTAATTAATTCAATCAGACTGCTTTAAAATTCGATTCCAGCTTCTGAATTTCTGGAGAATTTTATGGTTTGCTATATTATTTTATTTCTTTTATCAGCTTGGCAACTCCTGCATACATCAGAGAAAATAATTATTTGATGAAATGTGAGCAAATCTTTATGATGTCCTTATTTTGGAGTACCAGAGTTTTAAGAAGAGTATAAAAGCAAAATTCCTTCAGAGCTAAATTGGCGATCTTCTTTTTAAAACTTAAGGCAAGAGCAACAGGCAGAATACTTTTGTTCTCATCTGTGTATATATAAGAGTATTAGAATAAAATACTAACAAGGCTTCGCTTCATTGACGAATCAAATAACGAATCTGCAATTTCTGTTACGAATCTGTAACGTCAAGAACTAAATTTATTTGTCTGCTCAATGATCTCTCTCAGACTGCTTTTGATTTCTCTCATTTTCGAAAAAATTACTTATAAACATTGATCAGCTGATCCACGCCACACAGTTTTCTTTTCTCTTCGCCGTTCTTTTTTCTTTGTCATTTCATTCTCTTGGACTTTCTGAATCCTATTAACCAAGAAATTAATCTCATTGCTAACGCTGGAAATAATAATAAAGTAGGTAGCTCATCTCTTAAAGCTCATTCAACTTATAATATCTTGAAACTAATATCAAAACAGTTTGGAGAATGTAAATAATATAATTAGGACATAACAAAAAGGCTTATAACACCCTATTAATTACATTAATTATAAAATGTTATACTGTATAATAATATACAGTATAACATTTTCAAACAATTTCAAAGAGTTTATTAATATTTTAATCTTTATTAACAATTTTGTATTGCGAATAATAAAAGCATGGCGCGTCTAAATAACGAAATCTATTAATTTAATTGCACTGTCAAGGTGTATATGACATTATCTTTTTAAATTTATCATGGGCTGGTTCTCCATGCTTTTATTATTCACAATATAAAATTGTAGACAAACTGTATAATTTTAATTGTTTAATCTATTATTCCCATTAAACTATACGATAAATTATTTCTTCTTTTAATGCATTAATTATCATATCCATTTTAATTAAAGCTTAAATTAAAGCCTTTTTTAATTGCATTTTATTTTCTGTTTTTTTTAGCCTCAATTACACGTTTCCAGAGACGAAATTTTTAGACGTTATTAAATCACAAGTAATAAATTGTACGAAAATTTTGAAATAAAGAAAATAACTGAGCATTAGAGAATGAAGAAACCGCTTGAAACTGCTGAGAACTTTCTGAAATTGGATATAAAATAAACAAATTTCTTTTCATTTAAAAAGTGAAATTTTAAGTTTAGAAATCAGTTATACATTGCTGTCCAATGTAAATCCACTGCTTAAATAAAATCATTAGTATCTCATATTTTTTAAATAAATAAATACAATAATCTGCTTTAATATGTTGTTACATATGGGTTTATTGCAAAGATCAATCCAGACATATAAAGCAGCGCAAGTATTACACAAGAAGAATGATATATAATTAAAAAGACCAAGCATTTAAAGTAAGAATCAGAATAAATGAACACGGGAACAAAAGTAAAAATTTAAAAGATTAAACAACAAGGAAAGGAACATAAGAGATGTAGTGTTTAGAAGAAGTTCATGAAAGCTCCTAGCATTCCAGTATAGTTTACTTATCTCACCACGTTTCTTTACCTAGTTCTGGGTACATAAAAAGTATTTCTTACTATTTTAGTATGGAAATAATATGTGATGACTGCTATAGAATGACGACTGCGTGCTAAGCGATCAAACTATTGAGCAAAAACCAAAGCAAAATAAAATGAGGCAATTGATATTTGAGCTAATGTCAGTATTACCAATATATACTGAAAAGCAGAATAGAATACCAAAAATACAATTGAGAAGATTCTAAAGGAAAAAAATAATTTGATTCATATTCTATAATACGCATTTTATTGTTAAATAATAAGAGGCTTTTGAGCGCTGAAAAATAAAATGTTTTAAAATACGTTTCTTTATTCCAAGCTTTTTCGGGGATAATTAGCACCTGTCATATTAAAGAAATTGTACTGCAATATTCGTTACAGCTCACTGTGTAATTTCTAGCATACCTAAAATTTAGAATCGTTGGAGTCGAATAATTGAAATAAATGTAATAAAAAGTAATGATTTTGATTTATTACTAAACTCCTTAAGTATTCTGGGGAAATTATAGATGTAACGATGACATGAGTCATTCTTAAGCCGGAGCAGCTGTTCTAGGTCACGTGATGTGAGATTCGCCAAAATACAAACATTCTTTTTTCTTATAGGTCATGTGACTCAACGGACTTTAGAGTAAGGACTTGGAAAGCTCAGCGCGAGCTATGTAGATTAAAATTCTTTCACTTTTCAAATTTTTTTAGTGTGTTAATTCATTAATAAATTAGTATTCGTTGTACTTAATTATTAACCCCGAGATGTTATATTTAGAAGAAAAATATGTGTTATATAAATAAAATGGCGTTCAACGTGGGGCCGAAAATCCCCATATGGATATTTCAAAGCCAAAAGTGATTATGACGGACAGCATATTGATATATTAAAGATAAGTAAACTTTAATGTTTGATTTTTTTTGGTTAAGTAAATTCGGAACTAAATGAAATGCCAAAAATTGTGATCACCTTGACATAATTTCGTTTTCACTGATCATCAGGATCAAATAAATATAAGGAAAATTCTGGTCACGCTGACCTAATTTCGTTTTCGCTTATCATCGGAACCAGGTAAATGTTCTGTTGAATTTGAATTCCTTTATGTAAAGTGTGATCACCTTGATCACACTGTATGAGTTCCATTCCATACTAGTTCCTTTAAGGCCGAAAGATAAATTCTGAAGTATTACTGAAATTTAAATGAAAAATTTTGTGGTAGCACCCGCTACTTTGGCAATTTGTTTAAAATAATATTTGAATGAATATATCCTATAAAGTTCAAGTATTTTGTCCTATGCAAGTTTCGATATCAAGCAATGAAAATAAATGTCAAATATAGTAAATACAAAGTAAAGGATTCTTAGTTTTGTTTTGAAAACAGAAAAACAGAAAAAAGTATTGAAATCTATAGCCGTAAGTTGTTATATTTTTCATGAATCTCAATTACGGAAAGTATTCTATAACAGTGTATGTTCTGAGAATTGTGTAATTTATATGTTATTTTAAGCAATCAATAGAAAGTGATGTAAAATAAGTTACTACTTTGTTTCTTCTTTTGCTTTTGAATATGCATGTTTAGTGGGTATTAATTCCACATAAAAGTATTTTAAACCTTATATATGTTTGCATACTAAACGTTATAAGTGTGCATTTTAAGAAACTTATTAACTTTCAGTTAAGACTGGCTTATTTAGAAAAACGGAAGAAACAGGATTTAAATGAATTGGCCGAGACACTAGGTGTAGTAACAGAGGAAAATTTATTTTAGAATTCTTCAGATGAGTAATGCTATAATCACTAGTCTCACGTATGAATAGGAGTTTTCAAAAGAATGTTTGAACCGCATCATAAGTAATAGGAAAGAAATGGAAACAGAACAGTGTGCTGAGAGAGAGACAGAAAATGAACGGTTGTTTGAAGAGAAGAAATTAAAATTACAATTTAGTATTACTGGTAATAGATTGGAGTCCGCAACGGTATCTTCTTTTGAATACGCAGAAATATCTAAGTTACAACTGAACAAGTTAATTCCTAATTTTGATCCCAAAAAAAGAAGATATGAGTTTATTTCTGGACTTGTTTGAGATCCAATTAACCCTTATGAAGGTACCAGTTTCTGAATGGGTAGTCCATCTTGCTGGTCTTCTGCCAACCGATGTTGCAAAAGTAATTGAAAAAGAATCTTCTGATGATTTTCAGGACTGTCAGAAAATTAAGCATATTCTCTTAAAGCACTTCTAATTGAGTGCTGAGAAATTTTGACACCTGTTTACTCAACATAAGAAAAATCCTGAAAACACCTGGAGAAACTTTTATTTTGATTTACAAAACTGTTTTGATGGGTGGCTTAAGGAAGCAAAAGTCACGACGCTTGAGCAGTTAAAGAATTTAATGCTGTCAGATCAGATTAAGAAGAACTCCCCTCCAGATTATAAACAACATTTTTTAGATAACTGGAGTGAATGGAACAGCCCACTTCAGCTTACTGACAAATTAGATAAGTATAAAGAAGTTAGACCTGCACGAAATAAAAACGTTAGTAAGGAGACCCCTAAGTTACAACATAAAAATGGATTATCCGGTCCTCACCTCTTTGTTGAGGTATCACCGGAGCCAATGGCCAAGGGGTACTAATTAATTAAATTTAAGCAAATATGCTAAAGTTACCAATTACCTAATGAAAACCCTAAGTTTGAATTTTGATGTCTTCTGACTAAAAGATGTGTTGGCCTCGCCAACATCTTTATTAATATTTTATACAAAAGAATACAGAAAATAGGCAATACATTAATCAAGAGATAATTATACAATAGTTATAATGTACAATCATATAGTTTACAATAATCGTTATACAGATCAGAATATTGGAATACATAGTTTCTATCATATAGGTATCCAGTAGTTATATAATGTAATCATATAGTTTACGAAAATCATTATACAGAGCAGAGTATTGGAATATACAGTTGCTATCGTAGAATATTGACATTATACATGTTACTTATATTTATTTAATTGTACAATTGTTCTTCGTTTTTATATATGTATTCCATAAATAAGGAGATGAGTTTTCGACCCTTATCATTTAATAACAGAGTTCTTATATTGTCTCTAGTGATATTAAAGGAGAATAATTCCCGACGTTTCTGAGACGTGCTTGGACAATCTATGATCATATGTAGGGCATCTGCGTCATTTAAGCCACATGCGCATCTGCATAAGTTAGGACGAAGCTTGAATCTATTTATATAGTGCGGAAAAGCTCCGTGATTTGATAGCACTTGATTAAGGAAGAAGCCACAGAGGTGACGTTTCTCGGAAACACTTGGTAGTAATTGGAAAGTGTGTCTACCAGTATCTTCTTGGTTCCATCTCTGTTGCCATAGATCTTTGGCTATGATCTTTGTCATTCTGCGTAGGTAACTTAGAGGAATCCTGCAATTGACTTGATCTTGGGCATAAATGCCCTTCTTCGCAAGAGAATCTGCAGTCTCATTTCCTATACAGCCTTGGTGTCCTTTTACCCAGTGTAGGGACGAGTTCGTGTAGCTAAGGAGCTTCTTTATTTCTATGATATGAATGTTGAGAATATCATATTTATTTAAGGATTTTAGAACAGCCTGGCTATCTGTATAGATGTGTGCCTTTATTTTATTTCTCTTTAGCCATTTCAAAGCTTCTTTAAGCGCCAGTGCTTCTGCCTGATAAACAGAACATCTGGTATCTAATTTAAGCGAGTATTGTTCTTTTAAGGTGCCATCAGTAAAGATACAAAATCCAGCGCCGGTTCCATCCTCATTCTTTGAACCGTCAGTATACATATCAATTCCTTTAAGAGATGGCGGTCTTTCATCCCATGTGAATACTTTTATTTTTGCTGGGTGAGTATGCCACTTGGAAACTAAGTTTTCAATGTCTGAAAAAGGAATATGTAGGTCGTCAAAGCGAAAGTCCGACCAACCTCTTTTGGTCCTTTGAATCGCACATTCGGCATCTAGTTTTAAATCGAGAGGAATCAGGCCGGATAGTATTTGTAAAGTGGAAGTGGCCGTAGTTTTATAACTTTTGGTTAAAGCCAATAAAATAATTCGTTGAATTGTTTGGATTTTATTTTTCATTTTCACTGTTGGCTGGAACCACCAAGCCGGAGCAGCGTAGACGGCAGCTCTTTCTATTGCTCTTTTGTATAGTTCCTTTAACACAGGTTTTGATATTCCTGGCATCCGCAGGAGAGAGTTAATGATTTTACATGTCTTTGTTTTGAGATAATCCAAGTGGGGTAACCACGTTAAACATTCATCAATTATAACTCCTAGGTATTTTATTTGTTTTTGCCGCTTTATAGTAATGCCATTAAGTTTAATAGTGGGGGCCGAGTAAGCCGCTCCACGTTTCTTGAATGGTATAAACATAGAATTCGATTTCTCAGGAGAGAATTGTAATTTATTATGTTGCGCCCAAGTTGATAATTTGTCCAGAGCAGAATGTGCCCTGGTGTGGACTTGCATGTGTGTTGACCCCGTTATAAGAAGAAGCACATCATCGGCATACGCCTGAATGTGTATTCCTGTGTCAAAGTTCAACTGTAATGCAGTGTTCATCACTATATTCCAGTATAAGGGTCCCGAATTGGAGCCCTGTACACAGCCTTTCTCTTGAATTTGAGAATATTCTTGTCCATTAAGCTCATACACTATTTGTCGACCTTTGAGAGAGTTTTCTATTGATTTATACAGGTTAAGGGGACATTTTAGTGTCCGTAATTCCTTTAGAAGACATGGCCACCAAATATTATTGAAGGCACTTTTGATATCTAACGAGATCATATTTGTATAGCAATTGTTTCTTCTGTTCTGTTCCACTTGATCAATAATTTCCTTAAGTGCGTCGGAAGTACCAGATCCCGCGGTAAAGCCATATTGCCTTTTACTTAGTTTTTGATTAGAGTTCAAAAAATAACTAAGTCTGGAAGTTATTAGCTTGTCGTATACTTTGCTCCAGGTATTAAGGAGACATATTGGTCTATAGGCATCTGGTTGATCTCCATTTTTGCCTTCTTTGGAGAATAAGACCAACTTTGCTGTTTTCCAGCAGTTGGGAAAGTCGCCACGTCTGAGTAGTTCATTAAATAGTTTTGTATGCAACTTTTGATTTGAGTAGAATACTTCTAATAAAATTTCCCGTGGAATATTATCCATTCCAGGAGCTTTTCCTGGGTTAAGTGATTTTATGGTATATTCTACTTCTTGAACTGTAAATGGGACATCATTTTGTGCGTAGTATGGCCTTGCTAGTTCCTGTCTTATTAGACTATGTTCTAATGTATCCGTTGTTAGGGAGTCTTTAGGAAAGTGATAGTCCAACAGAGCCACAATAGTCTCTTCTTGCGTTTGAGTTTTTGTGTTGTCATCTTTATATATCGTCTGAATTTGAAGGGGAGATTTGACAGTCCCCTTAGCAATGTCATAGTGAATTCCAAATGGGGAGCGGGGACATAAGTCCTCGAGATATTGTCTCCATGAATGTCTCTTTGCTCGTAATATAGCCTTTTTATATTTGGCTAGGTTTCGTTTATATATTTGTTTATAGTGCGCTCTTAAATTGTCATCTTGAGTACAGCGTTGGAATCTCTTTCTTTCAGCGGCTACCTTTTTCCGCATGATTGAAAGTTCGGGGGACCACCAGGGAACCCCTTTATGTTTCGTTGTTAAGAAACGACCTGTAGCTCTGCTAGCTTCATCACAAAATTCCTGTATTTGATTGGTCCATTTAATAATCAGGTTATTTAAGTCCACAACAGTCGTAAGAAATTCCGGATCTAATGATCCGAAAAAATTAGTGAATCTTTCTTTTAATTTGAGCCAATCCATTTTGCAAAGTTTGTATTTGCGAGTTGGGGCGATATCAATGCCAGGAATAGAGATTTCGAAGTAAACATAACAATGATCACTTAAAGTTAGTGAATCTAATACTTGCCAATTTTGCACTAGTCTTGTATTTGTTTCTGATTTTGTAATTGTCAAGTCAATCCAGCTACGGCCTCGTGAACAATCCCCTAAGTTACAACAACGAGATTATCCCCAAAATGTTAGAGGTAATCCTCAACATACTACAAAAGCCTCATCAAGAAATAATGCAAAAAAATGATGGTTGACCGCCTGTTAGTTGCTATGCATTTGGAAAGTCAGGCTTTATTAAGGCTAAATGCCCCGTCTGCTCCTCACCTCCCAAGAAAGCAGAAGCTGATTTTAAAGCTATTTGCTTTCAGACATTCTATGTCGCGGAACACCAGACGACTCTTTTGAGCGTAAAAATAAACCGGTTAACCGGAAGTGTATGTACTGACACTGGAGCTAGGCGCACTATAGCGGGAGGAAACATTGTATCGTCTTAGTAGAGAACGAGGGATATAATTTAGGAAAACTAATATGAAAGTTACCCTCGCCGATGGTTTCCAGAAGAAAACAGAAGTGTATACGATCTAAGTAGATATCGAAATCGAAAGACGATCGTTAACAATAACTTTATTTGCATTACCTACAGAAAAAGATAACAGAATGCTTCTAGAAACTAATTTTTGCGTAACGTTGGAATTTTTTCAGACCTTCCGAATAATAGATGATATTTTCATGACGAACCTAAACATAAATTTAGCTTTAGTGACGACGTTTTCAAACCCCCCTAACGTCCAGAAAAATGCGGAAGTCAATACATTGCAGTTAAGAGCAATGAACATTTAACTGAAAACCAAAGGAAAAAATTCAATGCTGTATTAACAAAATATGAGACTGTCTTCTAACCAGGGAGAGAAGCAACTCCGTACCTTGAACATCACATAATTACCGAGAATAATCTCCAGTTTTAGTACGTCCCATACAGGATGTCTCCAGCCAAGAAGGAGATTTTAAAGAAGGAGCTTGACGATCTGCTGGAAAAGAAAGTGATAGAAGAATGTGAGTCTCCATACTCTGCGCCAGTGATTCTTGTGTCCAAACCAAACGAAAACGTCCGACTTCGAGTTGATTACCGAGGACTGAATGCTGTTACTATGTGAGACTCATATCCATTACCTGGGACGGATGACTTACTGTATGCTGCTAAACATACTCCATACATGACAATCATTGATTTACGGTCTGGGTGCTCGAGTCAGCATTTGTTCTACAGAGACAATACAACATTTGTTTGTCCTTTTGGAACTTTTCGGTTGGTTCGAATGACTTTCGGACTGAAGACTTCTCCGGCTTCTCTTCAGATATTAATTGATAAATTCCGAAGCAGCTCAAAGGATGTGCTTGTTCTCTCTTACTTAGATGATGTTATGATACTGTCAGGGACTTTTGTAAAACATGTAGCTGATCTAGCAGCAGTTTTCGAGAGACTGTTGCAATTTAAACTCAATGTAAATCGCGAGAAATGCAGTTTTGCTTGAAGTAAAATAAAATATCTTGGTCACTGGATTACTAGTGGAGAAGTAGAAGTTGATCAAGAGAAAACCTCTGCTATACAGAAGATGCCTGCTCCAAGAAACAAGAAACAAGTGCAGTCTTTCTTGCAAACCTGTATCTGTATGAAAGATTCATGCCGAAATTTGTAGAAATAGCTAGATCTCTAAGCAAAATAACTAAGATGGACGTAAGCTAGACGTGGGAACCAGAGGAAGAGAATTCTTTCCAGACATTAAAACGACTTCTTGTTAGCTCTCCCATCGTAAAGCAAAATCATGCAACAAAGTCTTACACTATTCTGACTGATGCTAATAATTACGCTTTGGGTGCTGTGCTATTACAAGGAAAAGTTCAGAGGAACATCCAATAGAATATGTTAGTTGCTTGTTGTCCGCCGTCGAAAACAATTACTCTACTCCAGAAGGAGAAGCCCTTGCTGTTGTATGGACCTTGAATAAATTGCCTGGCTACATTAATGGTGAAGAGATTACTGTGGCATCAGATCACCAATCATTGAATTAGATTTTAAGGTTAAAGTCACCTACGGGTAGACTTGCTATGTGAGCTATGCAATTACAGTCTTACGATTTGAAGATGGAATACATTCCTCGAAGGGCTAATTTTATAGCAGAAATTCGAGGAGAACAGCTTAAGGATACAGATCTTAAAAAATCATAGAATCTTTCGAAAGTGAAGTCAAAGATGAAAATTTTTAAAATTGGACCAGACGAGGTTGTATAATGAATCAAGGAATTTTATATCGCTATTCCTCAAACTATGTATCAGAGGAAGTTCAATTAATAGTACCAATACATGAACGAGAAAGAATTCTTAAACAATATCATGATGCTCCTACAGCTGGACATTATGGTGCTAAAGGAACATACCACAGAATTCCCCAGAGATATTATTTCACAGGAATGCACAAATACTTTGCAGGTTATGTAAAAAGCTGTGATGAGTGTAACGGTTACAAACCTTCAAAAGCCATCCGGTCTGCTCCAGACACCAGTATATGGCCAACGTTTCGAAACGCTTGCCATTGATTTATTTGGTCCACTACCTGAAAGCAATAGGGGGAAAATAGATTTTTATTGTTGAAGATTGCAGCACAAAATGGGTGGAGCTTTTCGCATAAAATTCGTAAAGGAATGCGCTATTACACTGATGGAAGAGGTTTTCTTGCCATATGGATAAACTCGGAAGATAATGAGTGATAATGAAATTCAATTCGTTAGCGCGTTTTAAAAAGGATGAACTGTTAATTCAAGTTTACGTAAGAGACTTATTGGTTTTAATACTTCAAAAGCAAAACACACCAGAGTGGTCTTTAAGAAAACTTTATGACCAGCTGGAATCTAAGCTTTGTGCTTTGAAAGTTCTAGGAGTTACTAGAGATAAATTTACAGCCATGCGTTTTCCTCTTGTTGAGTCTTCTTTGCCTGATGAGACACTCAGAGCATGGGAAGGTTACCGAGCAGTTAATCGTATATCTAGAGATTTAAATGTACAATTCGGAGAAAATTCCGAGCAGTCAAAAGTAATCGAGAAAAGTGATCTAGATTATTTACTTGAATTTCTTCAAGATGAAGTAGAATCTGAAGAGCGAATATCTCTAGCTTCTCAAACATTTGATCAAAAGAATCCAGGAAAATATGATAGCAAATACCTTTTAAAAGTAAAATCAGGAGTACTAAATCGAAATTTGGCAGTCCATTGCCTGTGCCTAGTACTTCCGAACTGTTTACATCAGCCTTGCAGATATTCGAAAGGCCTTTCTCCAAATAAGCCTTTATCCAAATGATAGAAATTTCCTAAGATTCCTGTGGGTAAATAGCAACAAGGAATTGAAAATTTATCGTCGCTGTAGAGTTGTATTCGGAGTTTCAAGTAGTCCTTTCCTGCTTGGAGCTGTTACTCAGGATCATTCTAAACCAATGCCTAGAAGGACAGTCCATCTATCCAAAAGAAATTATACAGAAACTTCTTAGTAGTTTGTATGTTGACAACTGTGTCACGAGGGTGAAAGATGAATCTGAATTACAAACGTTCATAACAGTAGCTTCAGAAGTAATGGCAGAAAGACAGTTTGATTTGAGGGGATGGGAAAACACAGATTCTTCAAGACTTTCTCTTAGCTCTACGCATGTTCTTGGATTAATATGGAACAAAATGAGAGATACCCTTCAACTCAATATATTTAGTTTCGAGAATTTGTGTACTGAGAAAATAACGAAAAGAACTGTTCTAGCTGCTGCTCACAGAATTTTCGATCCTTTGGGGATTGCTTGTTCCAATAGCCTGAATTCCCAAACTTCTTATGCAAACTTTATGGAGAGAAAACATCAGTTGGGATCAGGAAGTAGATGCAGGTAAAAAGAAAGAATTTTTAAAACGGATGAAAGATGTACATTTTTGTTTAAAGTTGAAGTGGCAAGATCGATCAAATTTCGGAAAGTAAATGATAAGCATTCTTTGCATGTGTTTTGTGATGCAAGTCAATTTGCATATGCAACAGCAGTCTTTCTTCGTGTTAAAAAAGCAGATTTTGTATACATTCAACTTATACAGGCTAGAGCAAGAATTTCACCCTGTGGAAAAAGAAGAAATAGCATTGCATGATTGGAGCGTCTTGGTGCCACTATCGCTGCACGACCTTTGTCAAGCATACTAAAAGATCTTCCAGTTAAAAAGGTTTACTGTTGGACCGACTTAACGACTGTGCTCGCTTGGATAAGAAGAGAAGATTCGTGGGGCGTTGTCGTCCATAATAGAGTAAAAGCGATATTAAATTTGACATCTAAAGAAACCTGAAGATATGTTCCCGGTACAATGAATCCAGCAGATCTTCCTAGCAGAGCTTGCTTTGCACGACATTTTGCGTCTTTGAAAAGGTGGGAGAGTCCTTCATGGCTCTATTTACCTGATGAAATGTGGCCTGTCATTGAAGATATTATTTGTGAAGAGGAAGTAAACACAGAACGAATGAAGAAAATCGTATCCTCTATGTTGACTGTTGGAATGAGAACTTTGCTAAATTCTCATCTTGCGGATTATAAAAAAGCAGTAAATATCATGGGTTGGATAAGAATTGTCTACATAAGCAAAAAAAGGAAAGAGGGAACCTCAGGTGTATCTGATATCGATGAAGCAGAGAAAACAATAGCGTGTCTAATACAACAAGAATTCTTCGGTTGGTTAAGAGATAAACGATTACAATCTTTGGACACATTCCTTGAAAATGGAATTATACGATTAAAATCAGCTGTACTCAGAAGAGATGATCATGAAGAATTTAAAACGCCAGCAATTCTACCACGAGAAATCCACTTGTGAAACGTTTAGTGTTAGAAGATCACCGGAAAAATGAGCATGCTGGTGTCTCATACACTTTAAATTCTTTAACAGAGATATACTGGCTTCTCTGCGGAAAGAGAGTTGTTAAACAGGTATTGAGATCTTGCATTATTTGCAAGCGATTTTCAGCAAAAAGTAATAATCTTTCGACTGCGCCAACACCAGCAGATAGAGTTCAAGACACTGCTGCATTTCAGATAACAGAAGTTTACTTCGCTGGCCCAGTGATTCTAAGAGATAACTCAAAAAGTTGGATTGCTCTTTTCACATGTGCGGTGTATCGTGCCGTCCACCTCGAATTAGTAACACTCATGTCAACGGAGTCATTTCTAGTAGCTTTTCATCGTTTTGTTGCTCGAAGAGGGAAACCTTCAGTCATGTATAGGGATAATGGGACTAATTTCAAAGGAGCTGCCAGTGCTTTTGCGTCAACTGATTTTGAGAAAATTTACGACATTGAAACTTAAAATCTGAAAAACGCACCGAAACTGTGGTTCAGTGTGTTTTGAGATAATGATTTCGAGCAATAACAAGTTGAATTTTGCAACATGGTGCATCAGCTAAGAAAGATCGAACACTCTCAATTTTAAATTTTGGCATATTCGTTTTCGAAAGAAACATTTTCTATAGAGAAATAGAGAGCATCAGCTATCTTATAGTTAACCAAATGGTGAAGGATGAGTACTCGTTACAATTATGCTGCGTTGTAGATAACTGCTCTTTTGAAAAAGCACAAAACAATTATTTTTGAGGCATAAATTTGTTTTCTGCAGAATGATTTTATTAAAATAAATTTCTGCTGAGCCGAGACAACATTATAAAAGCAATAAGCACTTTACAAAGTCAACAACTGACTACTACATGTTAGTGAAGCAGGAGCTATTAGAGAAAAAAAAGGTACGGCATAGTAAGAGCCGGTATTCATAGGCATGCAAAATCTTTGTCTAAAATCTAAGCAGAGATGGTTAAAAATGTTTCGCCATTGCGGAATACACTGCAGATATCGGATTTTAGGAGATTATTAAATCTAAAGGAGAAATTTAAAAGGGTATTGTTAATTAAGTTAGTAATTTATTAGTGACTTATTTTCTTATTTTATGTTTTATATATTTCCCTTCTTCGAAAAGAAGCCTTTTTATAGAGAAAGCGTTATAGCATTAGCAGATGAAGAGAAAGATTTTGAACACAAATTATAAAAAAATATTATTATTTCGTATTTGAATAAATGCAAAAGATAAATTTTGATACTTTTAGAAGTCTTATTTGTTTAGGAAACAGATAAAAATTTGCTCAATTTTTGAAATTCTTGAATAGTGTAAGATAAATTTCAGAGTTCTTGTCTTTTTGAAAGTCCTTCGTAAAAATTAAATGGTGTAATCAGCACAAATCAAAATAATTTTAATTAGATAATCATGGAGTTTTATTGTGACAAATACTTATTAAGAAATAAAGTCATATGTCATATGGTCTTATTGGAAAGCAATGTAAAACTTTAAGTATTAATACACAATAATACAATAATAGAATAAAACTCTGATAAAAATGGGGCATGTCTTCTACAAGTAAATTAACATTACGATTTGCTGATGGCTGTGGGATGCTTAAATACAATAGAACAGAGAAACTCTGTTCTCTATAGAATGACACTGGTTTTAGTATTGTGTAATTGTCAAGGATTACATTTATAAATTATGGCTATAATAATGTTCACATTAGTTAACTGAAATGATATACAAAATATAATATAATATACAAAAATTAAAATTCAAGACAAATAACTAGTATGCTCAAGTTAGAACTTTTAAATTTTGTAAATAAAATTCTACATTAACTTACAATGATAATATGGACATATAATTTTGTGACAAACAAAAATTTTAATACATCCACTAATTATATTACAAAATCACAGAAATTTCAAAATATTAGAATGTAATTAATATTTCATTCTATTTAGCATTATTTAAAATAATATTACTAAAGTTATGCTTTTTATTATAATTATGATGTTTCTAATTTACTTATTTTTACAAAACTGGAAAACCCCACATCTTTCTCTAAAATCAAACATTTCCATCTATTGGGCTAGTCCATATTAAGAAATTAATGTATACTCACGAATGGTTAAGGGATGCTAGGCAGTTGCACATAAAGGCCTCCTTTCCTGGTAAAAACAAATGGCCTTTTTTTAACAGCACTACAACATTCCATAAAAAATTCACAACACTCCATTTTATTCAAAAATAAATAAATAAATAAATAAAAATAGTAATTATATATGAGGGAATCTTCAAAGTTTATTTTAACATAAAAGTTCAAAGTTTATTTTATTCATCCATAAATTTTAAAATTATTGGAATAATTCCATACTACTCATAATAATTATTTAGTTTCTTAAATTACTTATATTTTTATATGTTATTATAATATTCAGTGTCAAAGAATTTATTACTTGCTGCAATAATACTCAAAGAGCAATGTTTTATTCACATCATTCTCAAATAATTCAAAATTTTTAACAATAACTCCCCAGTATTATTATTAATCACAATTAACGTTTCCCAAACAGAATAACTGAAAAATCTTAAAATTTGTTTCTTAGCTTATTCAATAATATTATAATGATTTAAAATTAAATGTATGATACCATAAAATTGTATTTTTTTTAAAACTTCTTACCAAACTCTGCGACATTGTTAAAAAGCAATATAAGTGAGAAAACAGCATTACAATATTGAAACTAATTTTGAAGAATATTGAAGATCACGAAGATGGTTTTGTGATGTTTCGCTATCCACATCTAAAAAATATCTCTAAAAACATCTAAAGAATTTTTCATTTTGCAGCCACTTTATCTTTGGAGTGCTCGCCCACAAATAAATCCTGTCCAACTATTAAAAATATGTAATGATTTAGGCTGTGGAAAGAGAAAGAGAGGACATCAATTATCTTGCAATTACCCGAGTAGTAATGAATGATTATTCGTTATAATTTATGCTGCCTTGTAGGTAACAGCACTTTTGAAGAATAGCAAACAAACCTTTTCCACGGCATAAATTTATTTTCTGAAGAAAATTTTCTAGAAATACATATCTAACCTGAGATAACATTATGAGAGCAATAAGCACTTTACAATAGCTACACAGCATTTCACAGTTTGAAACAATGGTCAAAGTCAACAAGCGACTACTACATAGTGAAGGAGGGGCTAGAAGTGAAAAAAAGGGACATTGTGAGAGTCGGGCTATTTATAGGGATGCTAAATCTCTGTCTGGAATCCAAGCAGAGATTAGTCAAGAATCTTCGGCATTACGGAACACACGGCAGATGTTGGATTTTATGAGGGTACCTTATTAAATCAAAAGAAATTTAACAGGCTACTGCTAATTTAGTAATTTATTAGTCATTTATTTTCTGATTTTATATTTTACATATATGTTTGGTGAGGCCGATTGCAAGGAAAAAGGATAGTGCACATTTAGATGTTACAACAGTCCCATATATACAATTTCAGCGTTCTACAGCTAATAATTTTTTAGTTATGTGAGATGCATACATATTTAGGTACATACGTACGTACAGGAGTCACGAAAACAAATCCCTTCTGAATAAATTTTAAATTTATTTCGCAATCCGTTTGGGAGAAAAGAACCCTTTATTCTGTCCGTACGTACAGATGTCAGCCGAAAAAATCGTTCAGATGGAATCGAGAGCATCTTAAACGGAAATTTTTGTTTCAATATGATACCCTAAATTTTTCAAGATTACAATAATTTCTTTACTTCGTACAAAGAAGTAGAAAGAAGAGATCCGTCCAAAAGAGAGTAATAACTAAGCTCATTGAATATTGACGATAATGTCAATAAAAATGATTTAAAATGTCTGAAACTTCTTTTGTCACAATTAATTGAAATATTAATAACAAAATTAATTGATAAATATTGAACTTATGGAATTGATGTTGAAAGGGAAGTGATTAAGACTAAAAAATACTTAGATAATTTAATCGAATACAAATATAAATTAACTGAAAAGAACACTGATGAATTAAATTTCGAAGTGCACGCTGTTTCCAGTGTGAGTCATGCTACAAAAACTGCCGTCTGAAAACCCATCCAGTTTCTTTCTCGAAATATTGAAATGCATTCGATCAAATTGCCCATATTAACTGTAAACAAAATTTTTGTTGATTCTTCACAGTGGTTAGAATTCATTAGATAATTTGATATTGCTACATTCTAATTTGTGTAAAGTTGAAAAATTGATTTATTTATGAAATTTCCTTGGAGAACCTATTGCTAAAACTTTTCAGGTTTAGCATTCAAAGAAAAAAATATAACGTAGCATTAAATTTTTTGCGTACTAGATTTGGACAAAATAATCTCCTAATTAATTCTCATTTAAGATTGTTAAGTATCCTCTCAGTTAAGAATTCCATCGACATTGTTGGTTTAAGAAAACCTTTTTGATCATGCTAAAATTTAGACTAGAAATTTAAAAGCGCTGGGAATAGATTCAAATTCGTACGGGAAATCTGCTTGCACCAATTCTTCTGGAAATTATACTAGCAGATTTTGCATTAGAATTTAGGAGATTAAATAAATCTCAAAACTGAACACTAAAAGGATAACTAGATTTTTTTTGGGGATGAAATACTTAGTAAAGAGCAAGCTATATCTGGCTAATAAAAAATAACGTTAGAATAGATCACAAAAATCGTTTACTTTGAAATCAGAACTTTGAGAAATCAAAACGACACCTTTACTCTCATGACAAATATAGCGCTCAAGAGTTGTTAGTCGGCGTCCGTTTGAAGCGTATATTCGAAGTGCGCAAACAAGACTATGACTCAGAAACATGTAGGAGTATTATTGTTGACAATAAGAGAGCTTTATTAAAGAAAAAACAGAATTTTTTTTTGTTTTCTTCAAAGGCATAGAGTAATTAGTGCAGTCGGAAAGAATTCTCTTTGTCATTATGAACTATCGAAAGCAATTTGATTTTGATTTCATAAAAGGGGAGAAAAAGACACTTCGGGTTCGAACGATAACAGTATTAGTGAAGAATCAAAAGTGATAACGGTAACCTCTCATTGTTCAAACAAAAAACTTCATCCGCGACCATAAGGTGCTATTCGGACTGAATTATTCTCAAAATACAGTGGAAGGATGGGGTTTTCCTAGATCGTTTCTTTCCCTGGAGCATATAAATTCTCTCTTTTTGGAGATGACTTTCACGTGACCTTTCACGTCGCAGCAAGTAATAACTCCCCTTTTGGACGAGTCTATGTGTTTTGGCAGAATGCCAGACAAGGCTGTATTTGAGAAGGTCGAACTATATAAATCTATGAGAATATATCTTCAGACAGCTTCGGCATCCATTCGTAATAACGAATACTTTGAGAAAGTTAAACTATACGAAAGCAGTTCGATGCGTAGTTTTATCTGGAAGGAAATATGCAAACTTCCTTCAGTACTTCCAGTACTTCTTTCAGCGGTACAGTTCCGAATGGAAAAGCTTTCTATGTCGTTAAAATTAGAATGGAAATAATGATGACCCCTATTATGAAAGTCGAGTTGCTAGAAATTGTAAATATTTCGTCTGTGCATATCTCGTCTCCAGATCCAGATGTCTAGAAATAATTAAAAGTTTTAAAGTTTTGAAATAATCCCACTCTTGCATAAGATATCAAAATGATAAAACTCTTAGTTCTTACAGGCGATAGTTACAATTATTCATTTCTTACAGGAAAGTTTAAATATATTAATAAGGGACTCGTTGGAACTGAAACATTAGATGGGTGGTGCTTGTTAGGTAAAGGTGACACTGCATATTCTGATACCTTTACAATGAAAATAAGTTTTGAAAAAATTTGATTTCTGACAAAATTAAAACAATTCAGGCAGAGCCGAAAGGAGAAACTTCTAATCCGTTAGACTACGAAACATTACAGCGTTTTTCGAACATCAAAATAATTGTTACAAAGTTAAATTACCTTATAAATATTAGGAAATAATTTAGAAATTACTTATAAAAGAATTTTAAGATTTTGTTCAACCTACCAGAATGATTAACTTCTGTTTCTGGAACATAAAAAGCTACTTGATGATTATTTGTTCCAAAACATTATTGAACCTGTTTATGAGGACCTCAGTGAAGAAATCAAACATCCACATTTCATTTGCCCTCAGAAGCAGTTATTCGTAATGACAGAGTAATTCAGTAAGGTTCGCACAGTGTTTGATGCTTCGTATCACAGTGCAAGAAATCTCTTGTTGAGCGTAATAACTAACGCTCTTATAATTCTATTTGCTCACATATAAAGTTATAAGGGCCGTATAAAGCTCTTTGGCTCTTATAACTTTCGCTATCATTATTAAAAAGATATTTCTTCAAATCCAAATAGAAGAGCAAGATAGAGACGTCACACGATTTTTCTGTCTGATTCCCATACTTCAAGATCAAAGCCCCCAGATGTGTATTGATTTAACAGAGTGCTGTTTGGAAATAATAGTTCTCACTTCTTACTCAGTGCTACAATAAAACACCGCATAAAATGTATCTCAGTAAATTCCCTTTCGCTTCAGAATTATTCAGTCGTGCTATGTTGAGGACATATTTGCTGACTTTGGAAATGTAGAAAATGCTTTCGTTACAAGTCGGGAGTTTATCGAGATTTTTGAAGAAAGTAGCAGGAAAATGGCAAACAAATTTTGAAGATATCTTGCAGAAAAATGGTATGTCACCAGAAATGTCCAGCGAACCGTCGGGCTAATCCACTTCCTCTTCGAAGGTTTTGGGTGTCGCTTGGGGCTCTGAAAGGGAGTTTTTCATTTGGATACTGGTTATCTACGTGACTTCTCTCGAAACAGTTTCTACTACTAGTTGCAGGCTGTATACTTGATCCTTTGAATTTATCGCTCTTTTGTAGTTTGAATTAAGTGTTTGATTCAAAGAGTTTGGCAGCTAGGTATGTCATGGTATGAAGAATTTCCCTTCTATTTTAAAACAACCTGAACTAAATGGTGTGGTGAGCTTAATAAACTGGATAAGGTTTCAATACCTTGCCATTATATCACAAGGTATGTTATTAAAGAAAATGATTGAACTGGAATGGGAAGTGCTGTAGTAACTCCACACGTGAATAAGGCTATGTATGACCTTTGTTGAGTGTCCTTTCGGGAACGAAGAAAGACTGGACCAGTAAAATCAACTCCAGATATAGTACATGGGGGATTTTCCAATACTCGATCCTTTGGCAATTCAGCTGTTACCTGTTAAGCAGGTTTCACAGAGTATCTGTTACAAATGAGACAATGTTTTAAAACCTTCTTAACAACTTGTCTACCCTTTGGAATCCAAAACCTATTTCTAATTTTAGCAAGAGTCGCAGATACTCCACTATGGTAAATTTTGTTATGTTCTCTTAAAATTAATAACTTAGCGAATTTCGAATGTTTGGGTAATATAACTGGATGGATTTAAAAAAAAGAAATTAAAAAAAAATCATTGACAAATCCGCTTTGTTCAAGTGTACTTCTTACGCACAAAATACCGTTTTCATCTGAAAATGCGGCTGGCTTATGAAGAGACGATTCCTTAGGAATTTGTGCACCACTTTTAAAGGCATTATAATTTAGAAGAGTATACAAGTCTTTGTTCATACTTTACCCAGTCCTGTTCTGTCTTCAAGAGTTCAACTGCAGTGTAAGGTCCCATTTTTACATGTTCTTTTCTAAGTTTACCAAAGAACCTTTTAATTAATATTGTAATTTTCAGTACCTTAGTTAGGTTACTGTATTTATTCAAATCTAAAATAAACTGAGAAATCTCTACTGCACATTTCTTTTGTGTTACAGTTTCAAATTTTTTTCTCAATTCTAAATCCTCAGTGAGATTCACAATTTTAATATTATCAGGCCAAACCTCATAAGGTTGACTCAACCAAGGTGGTCCATGCCACCACAAAGGATCTCCAGCTAAATTCGAGGCTGAAATACCTCTAGAAAGGATATCCGCAGGATTTTCCTTTCCAGGGCAATGATACCATTTGTTAGAATCGATTACATTTTGAATTTCTTCTACTCTATTCTTCACTAAAGGTTCTATTTACAGGCCTTACCCTTTACGCAAAGCAGACATATTTTGGAATGAGTTCAGAAGTAACAATTTACGTCAAATTTCAAATATTTACTTACTTGTTTAGCGAAACTAGAAGATAACAAACATGCTAACAGTTACAAACGTGGGAGTGTGATAGATTTGACAGGAGCGACTCTATTCTTGGAACATGTAAAACTAGTAATAACTCTATTGTCTCGAAAGGCCGCTTTCAAATATACAACTGATCCGTATGCCGCCATAGATGCATCCAAAAAGGAATGAATATCAAATGAAACAAAATCACATAAATTGAATTCAGAAAGATAATATATAGGAACTACGACATTATTCAAATGTTCAACTTCGCTGCACTGCAATTGCCATTTGCATTCCAGTAAAGAGGGGAGCTCATCATCCCAGCCCACACCAGTTGTCCACAGCTTTTGAAGTAATAGCTTAAGTCGAACTATGAAAGGTCCGATGAATCCAATTGGGTCAAAGATACGACCCAGTATTTTCAAGACGAAGCGCTTTGTACTGGATCTGTTGGGAAGAATATTCATCAAATTTTTTATGTCGAAAACTATCCAGTCCTTGTGTGTATTCCAGGCCATTCATAGAACTTTCGACGGCATACTATATCCAGTAATGCCTCCTTCGGTACCAATAGTTTCTACACCATCTCTCTTCTATAGGTGCGAAGTTCGACAGAATTAGTCTACCATTTCCTTAGCACTATTCCACTGTTCTTAAGAATTTCAGTGCTTTCAATGCTAGTTTTCAGAGCTGTCTCTACTTCGTCAGCTACAACAACAAAATTGTCAACCCAGAAACAATTTAGTAGCAATTCACAAGGTTTCTGAATACAAATTTCGATAATTTTCAAAATGAAATTTCAGTGCAGCTGCGAGCAGGTAAGGACTTGATTAAGTATAAACAGAACACAAGTAAAATTCAGCACAATAAATTCGCTTGAACTTAGATCATTAATCCAGAAAAATTTAATATACCGGCGATCTTCAGGGTTGATTTTGCAATCAGCAATTTTGAATTTTGTATTTGCGCTGCTATGGGCTAGTACATTATTTGTGAGACTCGTCTGCGAGACTATCTGAATAGTGTTACCATAGTTATCGCTTTTTTCTTTATTATTGCTAAAAATAAGTGAGAAAATGGCTGTCTTAAAGGTTTGAATTTGTGTTTATTTGCTTATTCGAACCAACACATTTTTTGAATTATTGGTGCATCGGCCGGAAATCGAACTCAGGCCGCCCGCATGCCAGGAAACATTCTACCACTGAACCGCCGATGCATCAATAATTCAGAAAAACGTGTTGATTCGAATAAGCAATTGTAAACAAATTCAAATCTTTAGAACAGCCATTTTCTCATTTATTTTTAACAAAAATAATGGTAAAGAAAGAAAACTGCTAACCATGGTAACGTTTCGCGACTTCGCAGGTAGTCTAGCAGATGAGTCTCACAGATGATCTGCTAGCGCATAGCAGCACAAATACAAAATTCTAAAGTCTCGGGCTGTGTGTATTGCTATATGCTTTCTAGATATAATCCGGAATGTTGGTACTAATCGTGTATGGGTTGCTTGACGATCCGGTGCTAACCCTTCACTCTGATGTCATGTCACGTCGGTCGCGGACACTTAGCCGACAACTACTTAGCCGACGGGACACTTAACCGACACCAGTTAGCCGACAAGACATTTAGCCGACAGGGACACTTAACCGACATGGACATTTAGCCGACAGGACATTTAACCGACACGGACAGTTAGCCGACAGGTCATTTAACCGACACGGACAGTTAGCCGACAGGACATTTAGCCGACACGGACAGTTAGCCGACAGGACATTTAGCCGACACGGACAGTTAGCCGACAGGACATTTGTCCAAGACAGAGAGTTACCCGTCAGAACATTTAGCTACGGAACATTTAACTGTCAAGACATTTAGTCAACAGGACACTAAGACATTAAGCCGACAGTGACGTTTTAGCTCACACGTACGAACTAATTATTTAATCTTACTAGAATTACGAAATTTCTCAACTTATCCGTAAGTTCAATATTGAAGTAATATTTTCACTCTCAATAAAATTCATTTTTCGATTCTTAAAGATCTCACATGTGGTTATAATTATTGTGTTAATTTAGCATTGTGTGATATTTATCGTGCTGTTTGGTGAATATTAGCCAAATTAAAAAAGCGCTGAAATTTCTCGTCAAGGAATATAAATTAAATTTCGAAAGGAAAAACGAATTTTTTTACCTAAATACGGCGGTCACTTAATTACATTTTAATATGGGATCTTCAAAAATTATCCGTAAAGCTTCTTCATTTAATCAACTGGGTCCTTTTGAACACTTTCACATTAATAATTTTTCTTGTTTACTTAATGATATTAATTTTCCAATCTGGCTGTTCTTAATGCTTTCAAATTTGTATGAAATTAAAAGCGCGATTCTGTAACATTTTATTGACCACGCCTCTCGCTTAAAATACTTACTTACGTTAATGTTTATAACACTAAACTGCTGCATGCTTTTCTTCGCTTTCTATGCTAGCATAGAAAAAGTTATGCTCAGTAATTTCACAGCTATACACAGGGCAAGGTGATGCATGGGTACCTGCATCTGCGACTGCGTCGCTTCATAGGACAAGGAGAGAAAATTTCATTAGTGAGAGGAGCTAAACGACTTTGTAAGGGGAAGAATGTAATATTATGTGAAGAGTAAAATAGTAATGAAACGTAAAGATATTAGAAATTTGAAAGCATTTTGGAGGAGAGAGAATGAAAAATTAATATCATTAAGTAAACAAGAAATGATTAATGATGTGAAATTAATGATGTGAAAAATTAATGTTGTGAAAGTGTTCAAAGAAACCCGGGTTGTTTAAATGAAGAAGCTTTACGAACAATTTCTGCAGATACCATATTAAAATTCAACTAAGTGACCGTCGTGACGTAAGTGAAAAATTATTTTTTTCTTTCGAAAATTAAATCATATTCCCTGACGAGAAATTTCAACACTTTTTCAATTTGACTACGTGCCCGCTAAACGTCACTGTCGGCTTAGTGTCCTGTTGACTAAATGGATTCACAGTTCAGTGTCTCGTACCTAAATATCCTGTCGGCTAACTTTCCGTGTCCACTAAATGTCCTGTCGGCTAACTGTTCATGTCTGCTAAATGTCCTGTCGGCTAACTGTCCGTGTCGGCTAAATGTCCTGTCGGCTAACTGTCCTGTCGGCCAACTGTCCGTGTCGGCTAAATGTCCTGTCGCTTAACTGTCCGTGTCGGCTAAATGACCTGTCGGCTAAGTGTCCGTGTCGGCTAAATGTCCTGTCGGCTAAGTGTCCGTGTCGGCTAAGTATCCGTGTCGGCTAAGTATCCGTGTCGGCTAAGTGTCCGTGTCGGCTAAATGTCCTGTCGGCTAAGTGTCCATGTCGGCTAAGTATCCGTGTCGGCTAAATGTCTTGTCGGCTAACTGGATGTCGGTTAAGTGTCCCGTCGGCTAAGTGGTTGTCGGCTAAGTGTCACGGACCCATGTCACGTCATGTTATGTCATGTTATAGCAACATGGATATATGTTAAGTTTTCTTAGAAAGTCTTTCACAAAAGTATCCCCATCTGCAAGCAAACTGTCCTCGAATGGTGACAACCGAAAACATCGCGGACGGAAACGTCGGGGAGAAAACAATGCAAGGAGAAAATGTCGTGGTACAAAACATCGGGGGAGAAAATGAAGCAAAGAGAAAACATCGCAGTTCTAAAACATCGTGGTCGAAAATAATGCAGTTCAAAAACTTCGCAGTTTAAAAAAATTCTCGTCGAAAATATCGTGGTAAAAAATAAAGTGCCTACAAATCATCACATGACGATAACGTCGCAGATATGCGTTTTTCAGGCTTGTTGTTAAAGGATATTCCTATAATTGTTAATGGATATTCGCATGATGATTTATGAGAGCAAAGGGGAAAGGAGGATAATTTTCACTTTCATATTTTTATTAACTAATAAATTTTTAAAAAACAAGAAATTTGAACAAAACAAGAAATAATTTTCATTATAAGAGTATCAGATTAACAAAAGTGAAGAATTAACTTAGCAATTTTTTTATAGATAAGTTCATGCAGTTACTTATCTTTCTTTTTCTATTCTTTTTTAGATTATACTTTTCATGAAAAATTACCAGTAAAACTTTATAAAAAATAATTTATTAATTACCTTTATTAGTTAACTATGTCAGTTTAAAATTAAGTGCTATAAGCTGTGTTAATTTTCTATGCTTAAGTTTCCACTTTATATTTTCAGCAAATATTTATCAGTTAATAAAAAATATGAAAGTGAAAATTATTTTGCGCTCACAAATCACTATGCAAGGTTTTACAATTATGAAAAAAATCATTAAATTTACAATTATTAAAGCCTGAAAAACGCATGTCTGCGACGTTATCGTCATGCGATGATTCGTAGGTACTTTATTTTTCACAACGATACTTTCGACGATGTTTTTAAACTGCGAAGATTTTGAACCAATTTATTTTCGACGACGACGTTTTGTACCACGATGTTTTAGAACTGCGATGATTTCTCTTTGCTTTATTTTCTCCTACGATGTTTTCTACCACAACATTTTTCGCCTTACGTTGTTTACTCTGCGACGTTTTCGTCCGCGATGTTTTTTCCGCGATTTTATCGGCGGACATCCCTCGAATACTTTGCCCTAATCGTAACATTTTAAGAGAATTTTCATTTAATCTATAGTTTTCTTCAGAACAGAGGAATTCTGATCTTAATTGCATACATAATTATTATTGTGTCATCACTTCTGTAAGATCCGCAAAAAATTTTGCTTGCAAGTTCGGTGTTATGGGGAGCGTGAAGCATGTCAATAAAATGATGAAAATATTTTTACTTCTTAAAGAAGAGGATTCTTAACAGTTTCTCTCGAAATTCATTGGACACTTCCATAAAATCAACATCAATCTAAAATACAAATTCACTAATTATGATCCTTCCTCTATACCTCATTTAGTAAAGATTAATTTAATTATCATAATTAAAAGCTTCTTTGTTCAAAACTAATTATGAAGTTGTAACTAATAAGAGGTATGATTCCAAAATGTGTTCATGCATAATTTAAGGGATTAGAAGAAAAGTCTGCGAATATCATTTTATTTGTGAAATCTGTTGACTGGAGAAAATATGAAAGAACATTACAAAAATTATTAATGAAAAATCAAATTTATTGCACTCTCAATGTTTTAAAGTACATAAGTTGTAAACAATAACTTAGTTTTGTGTTAAATCTACAGCTTGTTATATCAGTATTTTTAAATAAAGTCTTGCGTTTCGCTAGCTAATGTAGCTTGTGTTTGGAATAACACAATATAAAAATTAATTTTTGTGCCAAAGCAGAACCGCAAATTTTGCTTTTTTGGATTCTGTATGAGAAGAAATTATAGAGAGATGCTGTTTCATTTCTTACGTTACATACAGTTTGAAGTTAGCGTAGCTGAAATAGCTTCATGTTAAATGGACTAACAATGCGTGACTTATTCCATTTCTTATATGCTCCTGAAATGAAACTGAGAAAACTCAAATCACCGATACTCAACGGGGGAAAATTACGGTCCTTATTAGCACAGACGTAATTACACCGTTTCGAACTTTATGAGAAAGAATTCTTTACCCACTTCGGGAAATGGAATTCAAATTCCGCATACGTTCATGATTTTAATTTGCATTGAAATTAGTGTGCAGATAAATTGTTTTAGAAACATTTCTTTCAAAAAAGATTTAAAGTTACTAATAAAGCTTCGTACAATTTCCTACGCTAGAAAAGTAATTAACAGCGAGCAATTAAGGACTTAAGTGGAACAAAAAAGATGGTGGAAGAGTTTAGAATTTCTCGCTTCATGAGTTAAGCAAATACTTAAACAAAAACTGAGCACAAATCGTAACACATTATAGCACTGTTTTGCTTTTTTTATTCTGTCAATGATTAGCTTAATCTTAAAAGCGTCATACATTTCGAATAATTTGGAATGTACTTCTATTTCAGAACGCATGTAATAATGAGGAAATTTAGATTAATGAGAAGCTCTTAAGAAATCTGAAGGAAGCTTTTATTGAAATAAAAGAAACAAAATTTAAACATATGTTGATGAACGTTTTAATAAGAAATTGGGAAAAAGCACATTTTGTTTTGGTCTCACTGCAGATTTAGCAGTCTTCACTTCCAATACATCAATATATCTACAACTGGAGATATCACGGCATACATATAATACACATTATTAAAGATGCAAATCTCCAACAAGTAAATATTTTAAGACAAAAGTAAAATATCTGATGTGGACGCCATATGATTTCCTTGGCCGGCCTATTAAATTATACACACTTTTTGCTGCACTTCATTTAATCATAATTTCTACAATTATTCTGACTTATTTAACCGATTCCGATGGGAAAGTTGAAAATGACATTAAAAACTGAAAATTTCGAAATTAAATGTCTTGGACATTTTCTGTCGCAAGGGTGTCAAATTTTTTAAATTTCATTTTTTCATAACAAGTATAAAACTGTCCCAAATGAAGTATAGAAACCAAGAGACCGCATTAAAATCTAGATTTCGCTATTTGTTCAAAATTATTTTTTTTTAAAAAATTGTCATTGCCAAAACATGAATATTTTGTACATTTAAAACACTTCAGGAATTAGAATACTACTGTTACAGAAGTATTTGATGGACGTCCCACTGTATATGACTACGTCCAATGATTGTGAAAATAAAAGCTCGGTAAGGACTTTCCGGCTGGGTAAGGGTATATATATATAAAATGTAGATTCTCATACATTATTGGTGTTCAGTCGCGGGAAGAGAAGTGAGGCAAAATTTCAAATATAAAATGATACGTTTATTCTAGCATCCGTGTCCCAAGCGTTCGCTCTATAAATCGAGAAAAAGCCTTATTTATAGATATGTAAGTGTCGTGGTACTCATCCAATCAGAGGTGTTGATTGTGATCACGAGCTGACACTATCTTCTCATAAGAGTGTTCGACAGATTTGTGAGTTTGGCCATTTGCCCGCCAACAGGTTAATATAATTTATAAGAAAGAAAGGTATTCGTTAAAAAATAGAAAGAGGGACGCAATTTGGGTAGAGAATCGCCAACACATTATTTAGGAATATGATTCGAATTTAATTTAATTAATTGATTCAAAAGCATCATTATACATATATATATTATGTATATGAGATATAACAAAATACGATAGCTACTCTATGAAATGATTGGCGACCTTAAAATTAACTATTCTAAATTTGGTGTTCTCCTCCTCAATTCATCTGTTCTCCCAAATTTGAGATCTTTCCATGTTACGTAACGCTTAATGCAGATATCTCCAGCCCAAGCACTATATTGCAAAACAAAACTTTTTTAACTCGAACTGAAATCTTTGACCTCCGTTTTTTTGAATTGCTACGACCCTTTTCTCTTACGCTTTCCTCCTGACGCTCCCTCATCCATGCTGCTGTATACTTGCCTAAAATGACACCGTACCTTTTTCCTACATATATAAAAATTACTCTAATTGCTTAAGATCAAAAAGTATAGTATTTATAAAGAAATGATTCTGATATGCCTAAAAATAAAGATGGTGATTCGTCGAAAGTAGTTTTATTAACTTTTTCTTCCTGCCTTTTCTACTCAACTATCACGACTACGGAGTAAAATATGACATATATATATATAAGTCAGAAAAAAAGGATATTTAAAAGATAAATTTATAATTTAAATTAGCAGCGTAAATTAATTTTCCTTCTCTATTCTAAAAATAATAATCTGTCTTTGGCCTGCGTCATTTTGAGACTAAT
This sequence comes from Stegodyphus mimosarum, assembly GCA_000611955.2. Taxonomy (NCBI): domain Eukaryota; kingdom Metazoa; phylum Arthropoda; class Arachnida; order Araneae; family Eresidae; genus Stegodyphus; species Stegodyphus mimosarum. The sequence continues at coordinate 894,238 of KK115134.1, forward strand.
CTATGTCATATGACTCTTGTATAATTCTGATGAGGTAAATGGAACTAAAACTCAAACAGCCAACAAACTTTACAGAAGTATGAATTATCCAATCAAAATGGAAAGAGAGCCAAACGTAACTCACTCTGATTTAAGAATTCATCCTGAACGTAACGCACTTGCTTTCTAACCTTCGACCTAGCTGGACTGCAGCTGCTGATTTCTTTTTATTGCAAATATATCAAAAATGTAAACACTTTGAAATAGGCACAAATAATGTGCCAAGTTTTTGTGGGCACAACATGTTTACTGAAATAAAATGAAGATTTTATCTGCCTCAGATGCAAGTTTCCTATTCATTGTAGATCGTCATTTCAGCATTCTGCGCCATCAACATTCTTGCTCTTCATTACGGATTAAACTTTTTACGTTCTACACCATCAATGTTGCCAAGGTCTTTTTTGTTACATATATATATTTGTGCCACTGTAGATTTCACTAAAAAAGGTAGGTACACAACTAGAGGTTATAGCAATCCCATGTTCAAAATTTTATCATTCTTACGATTAATTGTTTTTAAGTTGAAACAGATACATGCTCACGTACGTAAAGACGTCGCCAAAAATCCATCCTTAATTCGTTTTAAATCCATTTTGGAATACCGGCTAATTTTTTCTGTCCGTACGTAGAATAGTCAAAAATAGTCAAAATGTATATTCCCATTGTATATGGTAACCGAAATTTCTCGCGATTATAGTATTTCCTTTATTTATACAAGGAAGTAAATATTATTCCCTAATTGCTCTAAGAGCTGCAGTTAAATTCTCCGTAAAAGTGATAAAGTGCTAGAGTAAGCTGTTGTTCTAGGTCCATAAATAATATTTAAAAATATGAGTATGCTTGTCTGCTCCTCAAAATTATAATAAATGCTGTATTTTTAATACCCATAATCAGAAGTAAGTACAGTTTTAGATTTTTCAAGTAACATTTTTTACCACTTATTATGAAATGTGAGTGAATTAAAATTTCATGGTGATTTTCAGTTGCGTTACTTTTGTCTTTATTAAAGGGTAAACGCTGAAAAAATACTCCCTTACCATGAATGTAATGATAGCTTAATTATAAAAGAAGTACTTTAAAATACCGTCGATATTCTAAGTACAGAACAGTACTAGGAAAACTTTTACATATTTAGCAAAAAAAAAAACACATTTACTTTGTATTCTCTTTTGGAAAATCGAGGGAATTAACAGGATCTTTTAATACTGATCATATTGAAACACTGTTTCTTTTAAACAATGTTGGGAGAAGGACCAAACTTCACAAGCATCTTGATTTTTCGCAAATATCTGAAAGTGCTGTCTTAGGTTTTGAAAATGAATATTATTAGAAAATGAAAAGTATTTCAGTTCTTACTTTTCGGAGGCATAATATGCTTTTCATTTTCTGTAAATCTCTTTCCTGTAAATGTATTTTCCCCCCCGCTGTCTTTCCTCTTAGGTTTAACTTTGGTTAACAGATCTTAAACAATCCAACTTCTCTACTCTAGGAAAGAAGTACAAAGTAGTCTCATTCTTCATTTCTGCTTAAAAATATGTAGAAGATATTTCTAGCCTAGAAGGGAAAATTGTGTTACCGGGTTTTGATTTTCTATCAGTACCATATAAAGGTGGGTCCAAAACCTTCTGGATCTGATAAATTTCTAAAAAAGTATATAAAAGTTTTAATAGCTTATTTTGCAGTATAATCGTCTTAATACACTTTTCAAATCGTTTAATGAGCAACTCTGTGCTCTTAAAAGTTTTCTCCTTGAGATATTCTATAACTTTGTAGAGCATAATCATCATGGAAACTGTTCCCATGATGGTCAGATTTTTATTTGAAGAACAGATAACAATCACTCGGAACTAAATCTGAGCTGTAAAGAAGGTGATCAAACTCTTTAACTTAATATTTCTTTAGAAGTAACAGTTGAATGCACATAAGCATTATTATGATGACTAACTCTGTCTCAGCATTCCAAGTCTTTTTTTTTAACTGTATTGAGAAATTCATGCAAAAGATTTGTTTAAAATTCCTTTTAATGGCTGTGTTCTTGAGGGGTTCATCTGTCCTTAGGCAGAGGATCTCTTTTGTTTTGCCATATTAGAATAACCTAAACTAACTTTAGAAATTTCTCCACGAAGGCATCTTTCCCCTTAGGCAGATAGTCCTCGAATGCTTTGCTATAACTAAATAAACCAAAACAATCCTACCAACCACTTGGCGAACTAAGCGAATTATTGCTAAGGCAGAGATATTTCATCATGGTGGCCCTACAACACAAAAAAAGTGCCAAAAGGGAAGTAAACGTTAAATTAAAAGAAGCATTATAGTAAAAAAGCATAAAATATTAATAAAGAAACATTCACTGTTTTTATTTTCAACTGTTATTGTTTGTTGAAATTAAGTTATGTATAATATAAGAATAAATAAAAATGTTATTAAAATGTTATTAAAAGTGTCTTTTTTTATTAATGACACTTTGTCGGTTATAAGGTGAATAGAAAAAATGTTTGTGTTGAATATAAAGCATTTAATGATATATTAAAGCATTTAAGACACGCAATAATACAGCATGTAAGCGCTTGTTACAGCATTATATTTTGTTTTTGAAATTCAGATTATTTTTATTTTTCTCTATGAGCATATACGCAAAATTTTATCACATTTTTGTCCATAGATATTTCGTTGAAATTTCGTAGATTTAGGCAGCCTGTAAAACTATTTTATGGACTCAATGAACTCATAAAATTGCAATTTTTGTGGCAGAATTTAACACCTTTAGAAACGTAAATGTTAAAAGAGACCGAAGTATAAGCCACACATTCTATCCAAATTTCAATTGTGATAAATAAGGTTGAGGTTGATATATGCAACTTTACAGAAATTGCTACATTTCATCATACTGCATGCAGCTAAAAATAGCTAATTTCTCATTTTGAAATAACGGCAGTACAGCAAATCATTTTAGAAACTGGCCGCAATGTTAAAGTAAGATACCGGTAATGTCATCCAACAATAGCATTGCCGGAAGTTACAGAAAGTTAATCAAACCAGTAGTTCACAGAAAGCTAGAAAAGTATAGCATACAACTGAAACTCATATTTTTCAGTGATTATACATATTGTGTATGTACTATATTTATGTTAAATTGAAATACTGGTATGTATCTACCTATCGATAATTATATATTTCTGAATCTGCTGGCGAATCATTACTAGGATTTTTTTTTCTCTCCTGGGTTTAATATTAAGAGGTAACGTTAAGTCCAAAGGGGCAATTTTCCCAGAAGTACTATCAATTTTGTTTTGGCATTTTGCGTCGATACGCTATAAACGTTGATTCACTTTCAAATTGTTGCCACCGAATATTAGAGCCCTGAATTATATTTAAAGGAATTAAATAATGAAGCATCTGCGTAAATGTAAGTATATTTCTTGCATTGTGATAAAATAACGGTACCTAGAGCCATCCAATTTTGAATAACGTACGTTTCCACCCAAATATGGGCATCTAGAAGTCTAAGTTTGAAATTTAGAATTTGTTTATTTTCTATTTCATATTTTGTAAAATTTTAAAGCATTTTTGATTAACAAACTCAAAGATTTCAAAGCGAGCAATGGCAACACTGTACGCGAAAAAACATTTTTATCTACAGTGCGCGAGACTGTGTATCGAAAATTCTAAAGATGCGATATTGCCGTTGAACTGAATTTTATTCTTAAAGTGCGAAGAACATGACATTCAATAAATAAAGGTAACACACAAAACGTTAAAAAATGCCCCTTTGGCCGTAATGTAAAATATGAAAGCTTTCAGATTTTTTAAAAAAATTTTTATTATTTTTTTTTCTACTTCTTCAACATTTGCTCCCATCAGTGGTCGAGCGGTTAAGACCGCTGAAAGTTTTTTCGACTTGAAGTAAGGTCAACTCCAAGCGAAATGATTAGCTGCATGATCGGGTTTCTTGGATTTCCCCATGTGCAACGTGAATATGAGCCTGTTTCCTTCAGAAAGTCCTCCACGAAAACATCCTTCTTTTAGTCAGATAGCCTTTGTGGATTTGCCATATTCATATAACCTAACTTGCATATTTTAGGGGGCGACTTATATTCAGCCCAATATGACATTAAAATATGTCAATATTATATGCATTTAAAAAATGGATGATTTAAAAAAATGCATGTGGAAAATGGATGATTTCGTTGGAGGTGTATTCATAAATACTGATTTACTACAGATGTTTTTAGACAAAAATAAGAAAGAAATGGGGAAAAAAGAATTACTACGTAATTATTTCAATTATCTGGATTTACCGTGCACATGATATTCCGAAATTCTTCCGAATTTTAACTTTTATTTGTGGAATCCTTAGAGATTCATTTCTTTAAGCGCAGTTGGAAGATCACCACTCTACTATATGCAAAAGCAGAATGATGTTTTATCATCTTTTGCATCATATTTTTATTTTATCATCATATTTTTATTGCATCTGAAGTTTCTGATAACAAAAACATTTTATAACTACTTTTATAAAATTGGAAGAACACATTTATAAAAGAGGAATTACTGTGGTAATCATCGAACCACAACAGAAAGCATTTATATAAAATGGAGCAGTATTATACGCTCATTGAGAGGAGGATAAGTATAGTATTTACTCAGTATTACGTGCTGGACTAGACTCTGATCCCTCCTTTTGTTTGGGTACTCAAGTTCTATCTTTCTGCTCATCTAGAAATCCCCAAAGGCTTCGGAAGTCTATTCCCGCTTCGTCAAATCGAACTAAGGGCTGAAGTAGTTTTCCATGTCTAAGGAGCTTTTTCCCTCTTCCCCTACCCTACCCGTGAGTACAAGAAAGGCTAAGCAAAAGTTGAAAAGTTTCAATTAGACATCTTTTTTCTGGAGAGTTTGTTGCGAAAAAGAAACCTTTTGTCTGAGATTCACTTTTGGTATTTTAAACCGGTTAAAACGGAATTAAGTTCTACGCTTAAGATGTTAGCATATTATATCGAGTTTGTTTCAAGATTTTCGCTTTATAGGAAAAACATTTTTTAATCCGTCTCAGTATGATAAAAGGGGAAGAATTTATTCCATTTTTGGTAGATATAAAATAATTTGAACTATTTATTTGAAGTATATAAATTGTGAGGTTTCCTCTTTAAACCTTAGTTCTAACTCCGAACCCCACGAACACTTAACAAGCGAATAATCGCTTAAGTGTGAACAGAACACGTGAGACTTGAGAAGGGTTTAAAACCCTTTATTTTTCAATATATTTACAATCAGTTCCGACTTGGAACTTTACATGAAGCCGCCACTCGGGCTTGAACTTAAATACTAATAATTTGAACTAAAATTAGCTTAACTAAGCTCTTAAAGGACATAGCCGAAGCTATCAGAATCTAACTAGTTGACCCTTAAGTATTAATTAAATCGGCGAAGCCTAGCAAGGGCCTAAGATATGGCTGAGCGTAATAACGGCTAAGAGAGACGTAGCCAGAAGGCAAACGCGCGCTAGTCAGGAATCTGTCTCTCTCTCCTGAAGTCGGTTAGGTTACGACTTAAATAATACTCATTCTCATTTACATTATCTGCGTTTCTGAAATTACATTCTGGCAGGAAATTGTAAGCTGAAATTAGGATAAGATAGGAAAGATACGAAACTTAAAATAACTGTTAATTAACATAAGGTAAACCTTACAACATGTTAAGTGTTTTACATGCAAATTAATCATGTGAAAGTGGGTATATAAGAAATAACCAAAATAAATTTTCCTATAATTTATTTCTTAAAAAGTAAATATAGTTAAATTAAAAAAAAATTCAAAACGAAAACACAAAATTATGTATATTACACGTTATCGCGTAGACCATGAAATTGTTGCCAATCAGAGCGATTTATAGCCAATCATGATTACGCGTGATGACACAGTTGACAGATACAGAGATAGCATCATTCTGCCAAGGCGGTGTTATCTCGAGTCCCCGCATACTTAGCATTAGCTGATATGTCGAATACTATTGTAAGATATTGTTGCTACTGCGGTTCAGGACACAGTTATGTAATTTACGTAGTTAATTTTCAGATACTTATATTACTTTTAAAACAGAATATATGCACACATTACAAATTTTACAGTATTTTACAACATTGCGGAACATCCAGGTATAGAATGGATGTTATCATCGTCCTGATGCCATTTTGTGAAAAGCATGTCCAAACAAGAAACCGATGATATCATCTCAAACAACGTGTTTCAAGAAGTTATTGCCACGAGACGAAGAAAAAATTCGTCGTTGTTTAAAAAATAAAACTTTGGAAAAATATTGTCATTGCTGTAAAAAAAATAAAGCTATCATGCATGATGTCTTTGCCTCCTTATTTGCGACATCACTTCCGTCTTCCGAGGTCGCGCGATTAGTACTTGTGTGGTTGTTTTTATCACTGGAAGAAAAGCTTGCTGCTATTAAAAGACCAGATCGTATGATCTGCAAGGTTTCGTGGACTGGCTGGGAGAATCATGAAATGATATGAAGTAGTCTATCATTTTGAAAAGCTGGAAAAATATTTCGCGGAATGACGATAACACTAGAATGACCAAACTTATATAGGAAATGATAAAGAATAAGTGGCTATTTTCAACCAGCAACAAGCTACAGAGGCAATAAATGAATGACGATGTGAATAATTGGATGCAAGATAATGATCAATTTCAACTGTTTATATAAGGCTATTGTAAGTTCAGTGACGTACAACCAAAAGTTCTGATGAAGAAGACAAGCGGGATAAGTGTTCAAACCAAGATAAGTGGCATAGATGGTTTGAATGCGATCGAAAAATCACTGCTCTATGCTGAACAGCAAGAAGACATGTAACCAGCCAGCATTATGATGTGGCGATGTCGAAGAAATACGGCGGCAAGGAAACGAGGAGACACAATGAAATACAAAACTGTTAATGATTTCTTTAAAAATGTGTGATAAGTTATGTATATTGCACAGCACCTTATTTGTATTACAGGTATGTTTATGCGATAATTATATATTTGAAGTTTATGCAATATGTATTATCGCATAAACATACTAGTTTCAAAGAAACATACCTATTTCAAGTTTTCAACTTGAAGCAGGAGGTTTTTTTTTTGTTCATTTTTCAAGTTTATGCTATATACATATATTACATTTATATGATTTCAAGTTTAATTAATTTCTTTGGAGACTGTCAAACAGCACTTCGATAGCATCTTTAAGAGTAAATCTAACGCCTTTTTTTAAAAAAGGAATTTTACAGGAGGCAGATGCATGGCCAAACGTCGCGGAAAAAATAGCGCTTATGTCAATGAAATAACTTATATTCATTATCTCTTCTTATGTAAAACACCATATTGCCTTATAGCTAAAAAGACCGGAAATTTGTTAAAACATTCGTTCTTTCTTTTTTTTTAATTCTGTACACGCTAAGTAAATACAGCGGAGTTTTCACAATTTGTGAATGCATAAGCAGAAATTTATACATACATAATTTAAACAAACACACATTGGCTAGTTTCCTATCTCTCTTCAGTTTTTTCTGAGAGCTACTAAAGATCTCATACTCGTCTTTTCCTACAACATCAAACCTCTCATTATGACGTTCTTATTGATAGATTTTAAGTTCTTTTCTTCAAAGATATTGCAATTACAAACTTCTACACTGGAATTTTAAGCCAGTGTTTAGCTAGCTGACTTCCGTTAATTATTACATAATCTGGAGGGAATCGCACCAAAAGACGAAGCCATGCATAAATGTGTGTGTGCTGATTGATACACGGTTGCTATTAAGAAGCACGAAGATTTTTATAAGCAAGACTACTTACGAAAACGTTTGCTTAAGAAATTCGTTTTTTCGCTTTCTTCTGGTGCATCTTCCAAAAGAACAGAAGGAAGCATGCTCAAAAGTATACGCTTTTGTAAGAAAAAATTGATTCTCTTTCTTTCTCAAAATACGACAAGCATTAACGCCTTACTTTTGAGACTGCTCCCGATTTCATCGTGCTGTTTTATTATATTTAAAAACTTTTAATTAATTTTTGCTTGAGAGCATTAATCACTTTATTAATTTTTAAGGAGGTTTCCTTGCTAAGTTTATCTTAGTTTGTAACAGAATTAATCTTAAGAATATCGAATCTTCTAAAATTTTGATATTTATAATTATTATCCATAAAATATATGTATTCGAAATTCCGGTAAAAATTCTTTTCGCCCTTTCATTCCAAAGCATCTGTAAAGTACTTCGTTATTTCGTTTGAAGTATATTATACATATTTCTATTTATTAAGGGATTGGTCATCTTGTTAGTAGTATTTTAAAAATAAATTTTAATATTTTATTAGATTTAAAGAAATTAAAACCATTTTCGACAATTTACACAGCAACAAATTTCTAACGGCAGATGTTAGATTTATTTCCTACAGTGCACAGCCAGAAATGCAAAAGAAAAGTAAAATGTTTTTATTTTCGAAATAAATAAAGTTGCTAAACTGACGGGTGTAGAACCTCTACTTTTATACGCGTTGTCGATACTTCTTTCACACAATATAATGAAATTTTCAGTTTCCTTTATTTTTTAAGTAAAAATAAAAGTTTAATTTCGTATCTTCCATTTCCTGGGATTATGTTTTAATTTCAGACGTTATACTTCGGAGAAAAATTCTTTCGTCATCTGATGTAAACACCCGACGGTCTTTCGTCTTGAGCTGTGTATTTCGTAATTTAAAAACGCAGATGTTCCGGACCAGTTTGACGCTCAAAAGAGTTTAAAAGTTGTTTTTGATATAGACGATGAGCTTTAAATCACCTTAAAGTAGTTCCAGAACGTTAAGGATATGAAAGTATCTCCAAAGCGATTGTATTGAAGTAATGAAATTTGCAGTTTAAGAGAGCTAAATTTTACTAAACAAATAAAAAATAAAAAGAACATGAAAGAAAAATAAAAGCAAATGAAATAATAAAACAACACATTTTTAGTTTTTTTTTATTTCAAGAATTTTCCTAATGAGTATAAATTAAATTTGACTCTGCATTCCGAATTATTTAGGATCTACTTGCTAAAAAGTTACATTTGAGAGAAATTACGCCTCTTTCAGATTGAGGCTAAGGGCTGAAGATTACTCTGACCTGAATACAGATTTCATTACTAAGAATGAAAGAAGCTATTATCGTTGTTACCGTCATTTCCCCTTTTCTTGTAAATCAGGACCACTAGCATTATGAAAAATTTTCATATCAGAGAATATGACTTATTCACTTAGGCAACAAAAACTTCTTATTTAGAATTGTTATATGTACCATCTTATGCTTGTTTGTTTGTTACGAATGTAGTAAAGTCAAGAGGATTCTTTGCCTTAGGGAAAGGATGTCTTCATGGAGAGCTTTTTGAGAAAGACTGGCTCATATTTATGCCTTTTATATATATTTATGCATCTTATATATTTATGCCTCTCTTTGTAAGTGCAATACACCCAGCCTATTTGCTTGGCCTAGTGAACGCCTAGACCCAGTCTGTTCGCCAACAAAAAAAAAAAAAAAAAAAAAAAAAAAAGAAAAAGAACCCATGCATTCCCCCTGCGCTAAGGTGTTGTTTACGTTAATATACGTACTACCAAACTGTTACGTAACTGTACGTTCTGTTACGTAAGCACCACTAAGCCTTTCAATGTCCAAAAGATGTTTAAGATTCTGTGAATAAGAAGACATTGCTCACAATTCTGAACATCGGAAGTTTGATCGTTGTTAAACCCATACACCCAGACATGCGAAGGACAGTGGGAGGCTTAGTGGTTCTTACATATTAATGCAATGACTTTGGTGTCATTTAGTGATTTTTCACAGATTAAAAGACAAAAGTTGCTTATAGGGTGCAGGTTGGTGGTTTTCGTTACTTTTTTTTAAAAGATTCCCAAACTATCGATATTTATTGTAAGTTGGTAAATGTTATCAACATCTGAAAAAGAGACCTACTTTGATAATTTAAAACACAAATTTTAATTATTAAATAAGTATTACGTGATTCATTAAAAAATAAAACATTTATATTTTTCTCCCATTCTTTCTGTAATTTTTTGGGCTATTCTTCTCCTCTAGTCTTTGTTTGAGCGATCTGTTCTCACTTAAAAAACAGCAGAGAATTCCAGAGATACGGTATTTCGCAAACTCCAGTAACATCACTGTCTACCAAACATATTTCCTCGTTATTCCCTATAGAGAGTTTGAGTCAAAATTCTGTGTTCTTGGAGAAATTTTAATGCAGTTTCTTCTATAGATGAAAAGTATTTTAAAATTAAGTTTAATGCATAAAATATTACTATTTGTTTATAAAAACCGTTGAAGTCAAACAAAAAGAACGCATGCAAAATGGCGTCGTTGTTTGATTGAAGGATCTTTATGAGCATACTTGCCTGAAGAATCGTTATGCACGTGGTTGCCAGAGTTTGGCACGTTCTGAAAACTTGGCAACTTCTACCAAGGTAATTGTGATAACACGTAAGTACCGACTTAGAAATGCTTTTAGAAAGAGCAAAAATCCGTTTTAAAAATATGTTGAATTTAAATGAGAAGTAAGTGCATTTCAAAATATCACATTAGATTGTCTTCAGCAATGCAGTAACTTTCTAAGAATTAAATGCCAGTTTGAGGTTGAGTTTTACCTCATATCAAAATTCAGTGGAGCATGTATCTTTGAGATATATTAATTTGTAAAGAATTTCACTTTTGTTCCGCTTGCTTTATGTATTTTATAACTCTATCCCATATTTATGCAATGAAATTACCTAAGATAAAAATATATGGTTATAAATGATATTGGACCTCTGTAGAATGATCGCCTGGGAGAAAAAGTCAACTAACGAATAGTAGTCTACATAGTTACTTTCTGTTATTGTATGCTTTTGATATGAATTCTGAATTACTAAATTAAAAGTAAAGTATACCATTTTATCAATATCACAAATTAATAAATTTACTATTTAATTGCTCACATATGTAGTTAGGTAAATAATTCAAACATATTCGTGAAAGTGTTTATTATGTGGCTTTTCTTTTCGCAACCGCTAGGCGTAAACACGTGTACTTCTAGATATGGAAATACTTTAAATAAGGAAAATATTCATGTTATCGCACTTTCAAATTAAAAAGAAATCAATTTCGGAAGGTTATGCAATTTAATATTTTATACAACCTCTGGTCCCCTATAGTTATATTTAGTAAAAATTTATATTTATTATAAAAAATAAAACTCAAAAGTTGTGATGTCCATACGAAATACTGGCCGAGATAATTAATTTTAAAGCTACCAACTCCAATAAAGGTTTGTACACTAGTATGCAATACTTAAGCAACAGCAGTGTTTTTTGCCATAACTCCACGAGAAATCAACTGAGAGACATGAAATGCAGAAATGAAGGAGAGTATTATGTACGTAAAGGATGACGAAAGCATCGGAGCTGAAAAAGGAATACAATGCATACGGTATGGAATAAAAAAACAAGCTTTTTTGAACGCATAGTATCGTGACTCATGATTGTCTATCAAAGAGGAAGAACAATAATCAGATGTTCCTTAAAATTGGATATGCCTCCCCTCACTGCAATGGTTGCTTTGCACCGTCTCCGCATACTCAGCACCAGCTGGTGCAACATTTCTTGCGGTAGGAGTGCCCATTCCTCAGTCAGCATCTGTTTAATTTGTTGGGTGTTCTGCGGAGGATGTAAGCGTGCTGCAATGCGTCTCCTCAAAGCATCCCACTCATGTTCGATGGGATTTAAATCTGGGGAGTACGCTGGCAAATCCATTCGAGTGATATCTTCACTTTCCAGTAGCTAATCAACAGCAAGAGTCCGATGTGGCCGTGCATTGTCATCCATAAAAATTAAGTCTGGGCCAATGGCACCTCGAAACAGACGCACATGGGGAAGGAGTACTTCCTCACAATAGCGATCCCCGGTTATAGACCCTGTATCGAAAACGTGGAGCTCAGTTCGCCCGTTCAGCATAATGCTTCCCCAGACAAGAACTCCAGGACCACCGTTACGGTGTCTTTCCTTGATGTTAATGGAATAAAACCGGGCCCCGACCTCTCTCCAAATCAAAACGCGTTGAGAATCGCTTCTGATACTGAACCGACTCTCATCCGTAAAGAGGATACGACTCCATTGATCAGTTGTCCAGTTTTTGTGCTCTCTGCACCACTGTAAACGGTGGCGTCGGTGGCCAACTTTCAACAGCAGGCAGCGTTCAGGACGGCGGGCGAATAGGCCCCCTTTGTGAAGGGGTCTGGCCACAGTAAACCGCGACACTTGTCGCCCTGTTTCTGTACAGAGTTGCTGAGCAATGGCACTTGCTGACTGCTGCCGGCTTTTTTTGTCATCCCCTGCAGATGTCGTCCTCGAGCGGCCACCACCAACCTTTCTAACAGCTGTACCTGTGGTTTGGAACGCTTTCCAAGCGCGCGAAACGACACTTTTGTTGATTCCGAACTCTGCAGCTACACTGGTGACAGTACGCCCCTCCGCAAGCTTTCCAATCATTCTTCCACGTGTGAAGTCGTCCAGGTGATTTCTTCTAGCCATATTTCACGAACTGACTCACTGGCACTTGCAGCGAATATGTTGAATTGCGTCTCCGTCCTTAATTTTATTCTACTGTTGAGCTGCGCGCGTCGACATCACGCGTTTTGTGTATTCTCACGTCGCCTCTGACGTTTCGTTCCTGATATTTGCATACGCATGACGTTTCTACTGACTTACGTGTTCATTGTACTGATCTCCAGAGCTCGTTTTCTGCAATTTCATGGCTATCTGCTAAATGTTTACATTGTTGCTTAAGTTTTTCACACCAGTGTATTATCGTTTGTAAAATTTTGCAGATGCAGTGTTTACATGATTTGCCAACATTTTCTTTAAAATTTAATCAGCTGTTTTAGATAAATTACCCATGCAAGCTGGAAATTCGCCTTTTTATGAAATCTTCATCGAAAATAGAGCTACTTTGGAATCTTATCAGCGCATAACTTTCTTAAAATTAATAAATATATAGGTTGATATACTAATAAGTTATCTTTTATGACATGCGTAGTAGAAAGATATAAGCATTTAAAGAAAAGTAAGTCTTGACGGCGAATCGGTCCAACGGCGAATTGGCATGACGGTTGATTTCATTGTTTCGAGTAAAGCAATAGTGTTCAAAGAATGAAAACACAAGCATTCTGATATTTTCTTTTATTGTTTTCGCATTTATTAATTCTGTTGGTACATATTAGTTTAGATTTTTAGCTGAGTATGTTTAAATTTTTTCACAACTGTAAACTAAATAATTTATTAATTAATGTTATTTTGAAATTTAAACAGGTAATACTGTTTCTACGTTCTTTTATGAAAATGAAAGCTTAAGGATTTTATGGCATTAGAAATATAAATTTAAATAAGTAATTTTTAAATTAATGAAGTAAATAATTTTAATAAAAGAGTTTTAATATTTCCTTTCAGGGAAGAACGTTAAATTGTATTTTCATTAATCATTATATTTTTGAGTTATTTTAAAAATATTAAGGATTTTATAATTACAATGAGAATGAAATGAATATAAAAAATAAGTGAAATTAATGCAGATAAGTAATGTGAAATTATGGTAAATACATGTTAAATTTTATGGATGATTGTATGGTACGTGTAGAATATGTTGAGGGAATACTGGTTCCGAAACAGTATTAATGCAATTCACAAAGACCATATACTATGCAAGGAACGGGTGCCTTTCAAGTAACTGCCATAGCAGTCCCGGGTCACTGGTGCAGGACAAACACACTAGCTCAAGTGGATATACGCTTCTGGCTTTCTAGTTTCGTAAAATAAGGAACTGCAAATGAAAGATAATAACAGCGAAATTATTTTTCTGCAATATTACTCCTACAGTTGTGATGCTAAAATATAATTTATACATATGAAAATTAGTGTCATAAATTTTTATATGTGCTATAGTTGATTAGAATAAGTAATGGTTATGTAAACGTTTTACATATGATTCTTTGTGATAATCTTCCCTGAAGAAAGAACCTTCTCGAAAAACCTCCCTGGAAGAATAATGATTATGCAGACACTAAAATGGAAAGATTTTGGACTGAAATGATAAAAAATTTACGTTGAATTTTTAAATATCTTAATATTAAAAATTATTTTTTATAATAATTTACTTAATTTTTTGAGTCCAAATTTTATGATTTGCATTTCTTTTCATTTGCTAATGCTTTAATGCTTTTTTGAAATGCCTCTCTGTTAGGCTTCGTCTTTTTCTACTTGACAGGTAATATAAAACATATGTAAAAGATAAAGTGTAATTGAAATGAGCAAAAGCCAGTAAACGCTTAATTTGGTATTTCCACTCTCTCTGTTCTAAAAATAGTAACCTTTTTCTGCACTGCGTCATTTCGAGGCTAATCCATGTCATAATGACTTTTACATAACACTAGGGATGAAAATGAACTAAAAGTCAAACAGCCAATAATAATTTTACAGCAGTATTAATTATCCAGGTAAATGCATCGAGAACTGAAACTGATTCACCCCGAATTAAGATTTCATTCTGAATACAACATCACTTTCTTTCTACACTTCGGCCTAGCTGGACTGCTGCTCTTTTTTACTGCAAAACTAACAAAGGTGTAAGCACTTTGACATAAGTACCAATTACAGTGCCAAGTTTTTGTGGTAGCATGTTTACTGAAATAAAAAGGAAGATTTAATCTATCTCGGCTGCCAGTTTACTATTCTTAATGGATCAACATTCTGCACTATCAAAATTCCTATAACATCAGTACTTTTAATATTTTTGTTGCAATATGTAAGATTGTTTTCATTATATATATATATACAGTTAGAGGTTGCTATGGGAACAAGCAGCAGCAAAAATTCATAATTTTGCAGGACTTGTTTTAAAGGATTAAGTGCATAGCCTACTTCTTCAACTGCAGAAATGCAAATTTATGAATATTACGCGGACTATTTTTGCCTTAGCGCCTCCAATAATCGTTATTCGTAATGTTATTTTAACACACACACGCATGTATGTTTTCATAATTGTTCGAAATGAATAACATTTTCGAATGCTTTTGTGTACAGTTTTCTTAGGTTTTATATCTTTATGTACATTATGTTTTTGTACCTTTTGCATTTCAATTTATTTTGTTTTTGAATTTACTTTTATTCTTTGCTTGTAAATGGTAGTGTCCTGAACAACATGTCTGTATAGTTCTTGGCTTTATGGCCCTATTAAATATATTATTTTGCGTTTTAGGATAATTAATTAACAGCAGTTTGAGTCACATAATGGCAGGAAGAACGAAACGTGTGTTCGACACTCTTTAATGCTTAAACACCTAATCAAGGTTTTAAATACTAATCCCTTGAAAAGTTTTATTTGAAGCACTATACATAGGGTGTTTCATAATTTTTATTCGATAAATCGTTAATACATTTTTTCTAACTTTAATTACCTCTTAGAGAAAAAAATTCTTTAAGTTAATTTTTTATTATTAATAAGATAGGATAATCTTTTAAAAATTTCTTAGTTTAATAAATTCTTACATAAAGAGACAGAGATGGATGCGATTTTCGGTTAATTCCGATAACGAACGACACTCAATTATTTTGCATTTATGATATTACATCCTAGACGAGTCTACATTAAGTTGTATTGGATGATCACCTCTTAGAAAATTTTGATTTTCCGATATGCATTCAATATTTTAAATTTCGATATATTTACAATAGAAATAGATAATTACTGAGTCAATATTTCGATAAATCTATCCTGAGTGCAGATATAACGATCGCATCCTGTATATCAACTCATACCTACTCCTCAAAACTTCCAATTTATGATACTATTTTCAAGAATTCTGCACAGGCTTAAAGGCGTAATATTGACAGGGCAGAAACCACAGCTTCAAGCAAAAATTGTAAGATAAACACGATATAATTGTATTGCCATTCGAAAACTGAGAATATCCAAAATATTCCCTGCTTAACGTAAACTGAAAAGTTGAAGTAAGATAGAGTACAGACTTGAGAGACATAAAATTCAAATCTCTGAAATGACTTTTAAAGTTATAATGGTACTAACAACTTTTGCTGCTGACACCTTTTTTCACATTTTTTGATTTTCTCCTTATTAGACCAAAGGGGTTTTGTCCCTGAAGGACTATTGCTTTCGTTTCGGCATTTTGCATCAGAATATTAAATGTCGGTTAACTTTTCAAACTGTTGCAACCAAATATCCAAGGATCCAAGGATTAATTATTACGGAGTGCCTAGAGTAAAGAACCTTCTACCTTCACATCATAGTTAATAAAAGTGAAAAGAAATAGGAAAAAATACATGAAAGATGTTAAGGAAAAATAAAAAGGAAGTCAACATGGCATGAGAAAAATTACAGAGACAAAAAAAAAGAACTTATAAAAATATTATAAGTTCGAAAGAGAAAAAAAAGAACTTATATTATAAGTTTTCTGCTTATAAAAATATTATAAGCAGCGATTAGTGAGACTCGATCTCGGGACCTTTCGGTCTCGAGTCTATGCCACCAAATATTGCAGCCCTGTATTATATTTAAAGAAATTAAGTAATGAAGAATCTGCATAAATGTATGCATGTTTCTCGCATTGTAATAGAACGACGGTACCTAGAGACATCGAATTTTTAATGACGTATTCCTACTGAGAATATAAGCATCTGAAAGCCCAAATTTGAAATTTGGAGTTTGTTTTATTATCGGTTTCATACTTTGTAAACTTTAACGAATTTTTGATTAACAAACTCAAGGATTTCATAGCGAGCAATGACATCGTTGTACAGAAAAAATCATTTTTATCTCCAGCGCGTGAGGCTGTGTATCGGAAATTCTAAAGATATGCCCAATTTAAAATTATTTTGCGATATTGCTGTTGAACTGAATTTTATAGTTTAGGTGTGAAGAACATGTTATTTATTAAATAAAAGTAACACACAAAAGGTTAAAAAAACTCCCCTTTGGGCGTAATGTAAAATCTGAAAGCTTTCAGAATTTTTTTATTATTTACATTAATATTTTATAAATCTAATTAAAGCTACTGTTATACTTTTGATTTTAAAATTATGAGATTTTCGGAAGCATAAAAATATCATTATTTTAGTTGTTTTTTCGAGGCTTTCGAAATTTTTAGCTGTGTAATCTCTAACTCAAGGTTTTGATGAAATTTTGCGAATAAAATGAAACTTGGATTCAAGAATTGAATTTTTTCTTGAAGGTCGTCTGTCATCCGAAATCTTCCTAAACTGGACCTATTTTTTCTTCAATGTAACACGAATTAATCCATTCCTGAACCACACTTTGATTGTTTATTTAAAATTTATTACAGTCTGTACACAGGTTCATGACACAAAAGCAATGGACATAATTAATTATAAGAGAAAAGAGGTAATCACAGTATTAAATGGATACTATAGACACAAATTTAGTTTAATTTTAACGTATTTGTAAGAATGGGAGTGGGCGGCAAAAGTGGAAAATGATAAGGAAGAGGAAATGAAGAGATATTTTTGTTTAGATGAGGAATAACCTTTCATAAAAGCACCAAGTAAATGCCCTTTTGAAGCATCTTCTTTTATCTTTTCTTTGTTTCGTAGCGCCACTCTACTTGAGACTCATAGGGCTTTGTTGCGAATCAAAAATTTACGGGTTTGTTTTTTACATTTTTTTTTATTTCTCAGCCTGACCTAATTCTAACTTGGTGCCACGAAAAACTAAAAATACAATACTAAAATTCTCGTAAAAAAATACTGAATTCATTAAATCAATGCAAAGAAACTGGTGTTTGAAACAAATTACTTTCAGTTAGATTAAATTGCCTTTAATCCTCAACACAGTAAATTAAGGGGACTTGGTACCTTTCGAATGATATTTCTTATTTAACAATTTTCATATATTTTTTATGAATACTATGAAGTGGTTTTATAAAACAAAATGATTTTAAGCTGAAAAAATATTTGTTTGCTAGTATTTTTTTAATTTAAATATTTTGAAGAAACATTTAATAATTAAAAATTCCTTCTTCTCCCACAATTTTGAATGTTTTTGCGCCAAAGTTTTTTTTTATTGCATATGTAAGAGTATTCTTAATAATTTTAAGGATCGTTTTATGATTAATGAATTAGTTTCCCAGGAAAAAAAAATAAAAAGCACATTTTTATGTAAAAACTTTAAAAAAAAATGATCTCAATCACATTTCCACTTCCAATCATTTTTCTTTTTAATATTTTGCAAAACCGATCCTTGTTTCTGTTAAGTATATACTTTTAAATAAACAGTAAAAATATTAAATGATTTAGTTAATATCTGTAGAAGTTTTAGGACTCTAAGTAAAAGAATATGCTGAAAAAATGAAAACTGAGTAAATGCAGTTTAAAGACTGTAAACTGTCTAAATGGTCCTTAAATCATTTCAAATTTCTTAAAAATTTTATAACTGAATTTCAATGCATATATATAAAAAACCTAGTAATGTTTAATTGGTTAATTTAAACATAAATTACAAGCTTTTGTTTAAAACCTCATATGGCTGATATATTGCAAAAAAATCATAAAATGCAAGTAGAATTTTTCTTACCTGTTTTTGTTCTTTAATACACGTTCAGAACAGTTTTAATCCGTGAATTAATTATAATATATTTTCTAAAACACTTATAATCAATATGAACAATATTAATTTGTAGTTTCATTCATTTTTTCAAAATGCAAAATTTGAAATTTTAACAAACATAAAACATTGTACTTATAACCACTCAGCAGCATATGTGATTTCACACATTCGAGTCTTATCAAAAATAATTTCAATTTTTGAAGAAGCATAGCAAAGTTGACTGATAATACACATAGAAATATTTACTGAGCTCAATATATATATATACTTGCCAGTTTAAAGGTGAAGAAAATTTTGACCAGCTTCACATTGTATTTAAATGAATCAGTTTATAAACTTAAACACATTTTCCTGATACTTGCAGTCATATTTAATTACACTCCTTTTCATTTTACACTGATTTTTAATGCTTTACTAAAAAAAATTAAGAAGTTAAAAAAAATAGAAACTGAAGGAGTGTGGCATTTAAAGGGCTGTCAAAATTTTTAAAAGCATTTTATACCATTTATTACCGTCAGATCATTTCAAAACTTCTCTTCAGTGTAGTAAAGGTACTAAGGTATTTTTCTAGCAAAAAACTGAAAAACCGGTAATTTCATCGATTTTGGGGTACCGAGTTCCCTTAAGGTTTATCATATCAACTCTCAATTCTTAAGAATAAATAAATGAAAATATCCTTCCTGGTGTTTTGTTAAAATCAAATAATCATTACTCAGCTAAAATTGCTTTACCATAACAAATGCATCAAAATGTAATCTCTCACTAAAACTAACTACTCAGCTCTCCTTCCTGTAAACACATGAATTTCAGTACAACTTTAGAGATAGCCACAGACACTTTTCCTTTAAGTACAACACACAGCAATTCAAAACCCCAGGAAAAGATAAATCTCACACTAAGAAGTCAAAACACCAGTTCAGTTTAATTAATAAATCTGATCGTATAGTTAGAAACATCATTAAATTCTCCTACGCCCGCAATAAACTACTTGGGTTCGAATGGAAGTTTAACGATGTTTTCCGAAAAGATCACATGAGTGACCTACAGTAGACCAAACGATAAAAACACAAAGAAAAACATACAGTAGTAAATCAATAACATACATTTATTTAATATTCCAAAAATTTTAATTACGCATAGCTGATCAGACTACCTCTACAAAAAGATTTTCCAAAACATTACGCGTGAAGTTCTCATACGACAATATGTATAACTATCAATAGTGTACCCAAAATTGCTAGTCATGCACTTTACAATAATTGCGTAATTACCACTGAGCAATAATTAAGTAGTTACAAATAATTTTACAATCATTAAATACTTATAAATCCTACCAAAATCTTAATAAAGACTTTGCAATTACGAACGTTTTAATTAGCACTCAAATTTAAGATCACAAGTAAAGCTAATTTAGAAGAATTTATTATTCTTTCACCTGTGACACCTCGGTATATTTCTCTTTGGACATATAGACATATTTAAATTTCTTGTTAGAATCACAAATTTATTCTCCCTTAATTAAATTTTAATGATGACACATTAAAATTAAACATTTAAAAAATAAAAATCACTCCCTCAAATTTCTTAAATCATTCGTATTACACAAAGCGAGAGAAAACAAAAATCACTCAAGGAAAAGCCGCATATCGACCAACTGTAGGACCGCGGAACTGTCTGACTACTTCTTGAAATCGTAGAAAACTATATGTCTGCATAGCACCAAATGTGGAAAACTTTCGACTGTGAAATAGCTCCTTCCAACGGTGAAATACACTCACTTCCAAAAGTTAAGCATTGACAGAAAAAGGCTAATTACCGGAATCAAATCACTATTGAAGGGGATGCAATTCGCTGCAGAGGTAGATGGAAGTATGCAAATATGTTAGGTAACAGTTAATCGCGCTTTCATGTCAAGAAATATGCAAAAAAGGCAATCTTATAAGAAGCCAGCTTTATGAAGGGTTACAGAAATTGATTGAAAGTGCTGATAGAAGGTGTTTAAAACTTTCGTAGAATTTATTTTCAAGACATACGTGTTTCTATGACTTCCAGAAGACGAATGGATGATTCTGAGCGCTGGCGTGCTGTGGGGCGCGTTGAAGCAGGACAATCGATCACAGATGTTGCTCTTTTCTTCGGTGTTCATCATTCTGTAATTTCACGTTTATGGAAACAATTCCAAACCACACAGACAGTTGTCCGAAGGCCCATAGTCGGTCGCCCAAGGGTTGCAACCCCCGCGGAAGATCGATATATTGCTATTGTAGCCAAGCGGAATTGCAGAACGACCTCCACAAGTGTGACATCTATGGTTACAGCGTCCACTGGTAAGGCGATATCTGCAGCTATTGTACGCCGAAGATTACATATGAGTGGACTGTACGCCCGGGTACCTCGAGTTTGTGTTCCTCTATCAGTCCAATGAAGAGGGGCACGATTACAGTGGTGCCGGGAACATCACAATTGGAATGTGTCTGACTGGGGCAATGTCATGTTTACTGATGAGTCAAGATTTTCTCTGGAGCCAGATGACAAGCGTATAAGGATATGGCATGAACAACGAACACGCAATCAGTCCCAAAACATCACCGAACATCACGCATTCCGAGGCGGAAGCATTATGGTGTGCGCAGGGATTTCATTAGGATACTGCACCGACCTGCACATCTTTAAACGGGGTTCTTTGACGGCTGTCCGGTATCGAGATGAAGTCCTAGAACCCATTGTGAGACTACGCTGCAGCAGTTGGCCTTATTTTTGTTTTAATGGACGATAACGCAAGTACCCATAGAGCTGACGTCGTCGATGACTACCTGGAGAGTGAAGGGACTGCGCGTATGGCATGGCCAGCATATTCGCCCGACTTTAATTCCATTGAAAATCTTTGGGATGCTCTCGGCCGTGCTGTATCTTCACGTTTCTCACCTCCAGCCACTCTTGTTGACCTGCAAACTGCTCTAGAAGAAGAATGGCGATTGCTTAATTCTGCGGTGGTTGACCACCTAAATGAAAGCATTATCACAAGGTGTAAACTTTGTATACAGATGAAGGAGGATCACAACCCTATTAATGTCTTTTTTTCATTTTATGCTGTTTATTTTCACTTTATACATAATTCTGTTTCAGTCTCCATTATGTCATTATCTGATAACTTACAAAAATTTAATATTATTTTCATTTCTGTATATAATTGTGGATTTTGTTTTATGCATAAATATATATGCTGCTTTCCTGCCGAATTGTGTGTCAATCAAAGCAGTATTTGTTGATTTGTTTGCATTTTACATCTTCGTGCCTAACTTTTGGAAGTCAGTGTACTTTTCATAATCCTTCACTGTACTCAGTCAAGAAGCAGCCTTCCCTTTCCTTTCCAGTTCCAAAATGAGGATGAGGGCAGGAAAAAATACAAACTGGGTGTCGACCTATCTTCTATGGTCTCCATCTTGTTAATCGCAAGCTTCAGTGCGAGCTTTAAAACACCTTTTTTTTTCCGAAAGGGAAAAACCATTCTTTCGATTAGCGGCATTAGCCATTCGAGTTATGTAGTGCGACGCGCCCAGTTACGGTTTGACAAGTCTACACCTTTCGCGGTATTTGTGTCGCCGGGTGTGACCCTGGGAAGCGGATTCCTCGTTGGGTGTGAAGACAGAGTTCAGTTTTTAAAAAGTCCCTCACCATTGAAGTCTGACTGAAGTGGGATCTCAGGGGTGTTGCAGCAAGTGAGACTTCTAAACTCCTCTCTGAGGAGCTGTTGATGCAAGCCCACCTTTCACTTAATACGGAGATAAGGAAGGTACTCGAATGTAGTACCTGGCTCAACACGTATGATGAACATGGTTACTGTGTTTTTTTGAGCCGAATGACAGAGCTGCTCAGGAATACATTGCTATTGCACTTCCGCGCTGTACTTTTGTAGAGGGGATGGTCTCAATAGCACGTGTAATATGCTTTTACAACGATCCTTTACTAAATCGGAAAGTGGTAAAATGCGGAAATGAGTTAATGAATATTTTGAAAATGAAATGCAAAGGTAAAATTGTAGTGTTAAGAGAATTCGAAAATTCAGCCATGTGGAATCAATAATGATCCAATCTTAAATACATTGCTTTAACATGAAATTATTTTAGATCATAAGAGAGCACGTTTTGCTTATCTTTTGAACATTCAAATGCAGAACGTTGGAAAGGGTAGCAATGGAAATTCCCTAAGACTGATGTTGCATACAAATGTCAAAGATTGCTTTCGATTAAATTCTATAGTGTTACAAATCTGAAAATTTATTTTTGGCTTTATGTTCTAATAAAATGCCTACTCAAAGTATAGAATTTTGGAGGGGCAAATATCTCTTCTTATCAGTCAAGATTTATTTTGCTGAAATTTTTTAAAATAGAATTGGAAATATGTGCTTCATGTCATTCATAAATAATGTATCTAAGAAAGACAATTCACATAAAAAAATTCGGTTTTACGTTATAAAGGCTTTCCTAAAATAAACATTTTAAAGAAACAGCAAAATTTCTTTTCATCCTCCCTACAGCAGCAAACAACTCTTCTTTCTAGTTAAATTCAATATTTTTAGTTTCAATCTTTTCTCTTATCCTCTGGCGTCCAAGTCAACATACTTTGACCACCCAGAAAGTACCTAAAAAAGTAACTCGATTACCAGTTTTTCAAAACAATAACAACAACGTGTATGTATATAGTGTCTGCAGTTCAGAAATTTTTATTTTGCAATTTGTGTTGATGACTTAAAGAAATTTGAAGTCGGGTGTATTTGGAAAATTATTAGTCAATAGCGCAAGGAAACTTATTCACAACATCATATTTCTAATGAAAATACACATATTTACATTATACCTAGGTACGTATGCATTTTATATTATAGTACCGATGTTTAAGGAATTAGCTAATCAAGATCGTCTTTGAATCTAGACAATATTTCTTTCACCATTGAATTTTTTAATCTGTTAGTTTTTCTTTTCCTTTACTCTGTTCAGATCATAAAATATTGTATAATCGTAATTACAGCATTCTTTCTTTGATGTTATTACGTCTTATAAATGCACTGCATCTTCATGAACGAAGAAAGGATCGTTAGAAATTCAAAATTATTCAGTTTGGATCAGCTTAATGATTAAGAGAAAGAATGAAGGCTCTATGCTTCAAAAGAGAGAGGCCTTCTTCCAGGATTTTCTGCATGGAATTGAATCATATTCTCCCTACGCATGGAGAATCCACAAATACATCCGTGCAGCCACCTTGTTAGTCGGGATTTGACCCTGGATCCAACTACCAGTGTTTATCGGTCTTACTAATATGAAGATCATTATGCATGATATTTCTGTCACTTTCTCTTTTTATATTATAAAGGAAAAAATCATTCGTAAAACAAAATTTAAACATCCTGAACGAAAAATCTTTCACATTTTTTCATTTTAATATAACCAAACTGTAAATACTTCTGAATTAGAAGCTATCATCTAACGCAATCCGAGCTTTATAGCGCGAGGACTACCGAAATTACAAAGACATTATAAAATATAGAATTAAATTTTTCTCTAAAGGGAAAGTATCTCATATATATATATACTCTTAGATGCACCACGACGCACCGAGAAGATATAAAACAAATTCGACAGAAATTGATATGCATACAGGTTTCAACGGAAAATGCAAAATTTTACATTTTGGCTGCCAATGAATGGATGGTAGCGCATCTGATCTGCGCAACTGGCAAGCTATTTAAGAGGAGAAATTACGATTCCAGGTCATAAATTCTTCACGAATTTCATTCCGTATACTCTGGTAGACAGTAACTATGCCTCGCATACAGGTGCGCGGACGATATGCGCAGATGTCAGAATTTGAGAGAGGTCGTGTAATTGGGCTCAAAGAAGTCGGTTGGTCTTAGCGAATATCTTGACATTGGAGCAGGAGCGAGGCCACTAATAGACGATGTTGGCAGGAATGGGTGAACCATGTCCGCACACAGCGTTAAAAAGGAAGCGGTAGGCCTAGAGAAAAGACAGAACGTGAAGACCGAGCAATCATCACAGCGGCACTCACAGCCCAGATGCATCATTATCATCGATTGTACGTGCTTCAGTGACCTCAAGGACCCTTCATAGACGGCTCACGGAAAGGAGGCTGAGGTCACGGCGCCCCTTGCGCCGACTACCATTGACCTCTGTACAACGTCAAGCCCGTTTACAGTGGTATCAATCTCATTTGCACTGGAATGTTACTGAGTGGAGTAGAATAGTCTTCAGTGACGAGTCCCGCTTTGAACTGAGCCCCGATGACAAGCGAAAGCGAGTCTGGAGACGCCCCGGACAGCGGTGTGATACCAACCTGACTGACTTTTGGCAGACAGGCCGACAAGCAGGAGTGATGGTCTGGGGTGCCATTTCATTGCACAGTAGCTTTGGTTGTCATCCGTCGCAACCTTACAGCACAGCGGTACGTCGACGAAGTTCTAAGACCTGTTGTGGTGCCCTTCATGTCACGGCACTCTGGGCTTACATTTCAGCAAGATAATGCCCGCCCCCACACTGCGCATGTTTCTACTGCTTACCTTAGTGCTTGCTGAACATTACCTTGGCCAGCAAGGTCGCCGGATCTCTCTCCTATTGAGCACTTTTGGAGCATTATGGGCAGCGACCTCCAACCAGCTCAGGATGTTGACGATCTAACGCGCCGGTTGGACAGAATGTGGCACGATATTCCTCAGGAGGACATCCGTAACCTCTATCAATCGATGCCAAGCCGAATAACTGCTTGCATAAGGGCCAGAGTTGGACAAACGCGTTACTGACTTTTTCACTTTGTGAAGCTCTATCACTTCAATAAATCAGCCAATTTTTCTCAAACTGTAATAATTTGTTTTTCTATATATGTACATCACTTGTACCGATTTTCGACCCTCTCGGATAACTCCTTCTCGGTGCGTCGTTTTTTTTTGTCTAAGAGTGTATTACACATAGGACCAAACCGCGCGAAAAGACACATGTAGACAGTACGCTCGCGTTGATTAACCGGTCAGGTACCACGTAAATGGTTTGAAGTTTGAAGAAATGAAAATTAAATCTGCAATTTATAAAAAAAAGTACTTCAAGTAAAAGAATTTCTCGTAATTCAAATAGAAATACACCAAGATTGAGACTTGTGTTTCCGTACTAAATTATGTATGCATCGAGGATTGTATATAAAATATCAGTTCTAAGAGAATTTAGCTCCAAAATATGTGAGTGGTAATCCATTGGAAATAATTGCTTTTTTAAAAACTACCAGCTTGTGAAACATATCACTATTAAATACCTTAGTAAAAAGATGTGTGCATTTACACGGAGATGATGGCAGTTGGTTTATAATAAAAAAATTCAGTAAGAGCTCAAAATAGTTGTACTTTTAATTTATGATACGCAGATATATACAATTATAAATTTATGCAAACATTTACTTGCATTTCATGGCATTACTTTGCATCATTATGCTTTTGCTTTCATTTATTTTTTGTTCGTGTGCCGTTTTTAATGATATTTTTACGTATAGTTTTTGTCTTTGTTTTTAATTTATTAACTCTTCATTCTATTTAGATGTTTACCTAATATATTAGAAATATCATGCATTAAATTCTATAGAACTAGCAGAGTTGTGAAAGTGTCAAGTTATCTAAATTAGGCAAAACTTCTAAAAATCTGTGTGCATACACAATCTGCACACTAAAAATCTGTGCGTACACAGCACACGAAATCTCCAGTGTGTCTGCTGTGAATGCACTCAGCCGATCTTACAAGTTCGAAAGGGGGAAAAACTCTTCCCTCCTATCCTCTCGCAACGTGAAAAAACAGCTAAAATTTTCCCTATCTGCATGATGACATCCGGTGGATATGCATTCTTTAACATTAAATTTGGTGCAACTCGTTATTATGTTTCAGGCATTGTTGCTAATGTTTAACAACATTTTTATCGAAGCATTGTATACAGTGAAAGTTTTAATTAATTTTAGGAGTTTATTTATTTTGTTAGCTTTATTGCATGTAGACGAGAAAAGTTTGTCATGTTGTAAAATTAAACAATGAAATACATAATCCACCTTTGTTTGATCTTTATTTATTATTTGATTTCGTTTAATCTTATTGCCAAGTCTAAAAATATATAATGAAGTTTTAAGGATGATCTTATTCTCCACTTTTTAATCATTCTGTTGCCTCCTACGCAGCAATGAAAGTTATGTTGCACAGCGCACTGTTTCTGCGCAACTTCAGTCAGTTTCAATTCGGACTCCTAGCGAAGCAGACATGGTTTGATCCCGTAAGGTCGGGAATTCATTTCGATTTCGATTTTAGTTACAGTCTAAAAATAAAATTGTTTGTTGTTGTTGTAAAGTTGTCTTCAGTTTATAGTCGAACCAGCGCACATCAAAACACATTCCATCCTTTTTCCTAGGCAAATAATACCACAGAAAGTTCCACTTGTTTGCTTATTCAATTCGTCAGAGAATCGGGGATTTACTTGTTAAACCTACGGTAAGAACAGTTTAATATATTTCTCTAGAAACTTTTATTGCTGAGTGAGCAGAGATTGAAAACACCCAATCCTTAACTCAGAGAGCAAGTTTGCTGCTGCTTTCCTTTTGAACCTCGACTTCGGAAATTTTCGATTAGAAGTAACTTAAGGTTTTTATAGTTTTTCTTATAACTATAAAAACTTCCGTGCATTAATTCTTTATAAACTTCCGTGTTACAGAGAATTTAGGGCGAGAGCCTTCACTGCTGAAGCGATAAAATTTGTTCCTGTAACTGTAAAAAACTTCAGTGCATTAATTCTTTGTAAACTTCCGTGTTACAGAGTATTTAGGCGGAGAACCTTCGTTATTGCAGCGATAAAATTCGCTGTTTGCTTTGTTTTTGCGAACTATTATAGCTTGGAATTATAAGATTAAATTTTCTTTTTCAACTATCAGTGTCATTAAACACAAAACGCAAATACAGTTTACATGAAGTAAATTAATATATTCTCAAAGTCTAATTATTTAAAAAATAAGGAATGAAAGTATTAAGATGAAGCAAAGAATCTCATCAAAATTCCAAGTAGCTTCTTAGCTGCTGAAAGATAGCAGTAAGGAGTTAGTAAGAGGTTTACTTGATGCCAAAGTACGGAGGCTTACGGGATAAACCGACGAATCTCTTTTTTATATTTTTTTACCATTGTTTCTAAATCTTTTTTTGTTCCTCAGTGGAAGATCGCTGTACAAAGGGAGGATTGATAACTTAAAGTACTTTCAGTCCAGCATTACAGATTAAATCTGAATCCACCCAAGAAATAAATTCCTTTAAGAGAATAAATTTTGTTTTTCGGTTTATATTTAAGTCTTTCTGTATATCCTTTGATGATTCTTTCAAGTAATGAAGAAATTCGTTTAATTTTATTAACTTAATGTGGATCATTCATATCCATTAAAATAACTTTCGGATTTTCTCATTCATTCTATCATTACGAAAGCATTCTATTATTATCTGCTTATTAGTTTTCCCTCTTACTTCCTGAAGTAAAGTAAGAAAACAAATTATTTCCTTTTCTTTTGTTTATTACTATTATTTTGCAATTTTCCTTTCATTTTATTGCCATGTTTTTTTGCTTGGGTTTGGCACTGCCTTACTTATTTACATTAATGGAATTCCTACGTTTTGTAATTTTTTTCTAAATGGTAGCCGTTATTTTTTTCATTGTACTTTATATTTTCCATTATTTTATACTATCTTTGGATTTTTAGTTTTCTAACTATTTGGTATTTTATATTGCTTTTTTTTGCTTTTTCAAGACAGTCTCAAAGACTAAGTACTACAGTCTTTATTTTATATATGTACACAACGGGATAAATTCTCACATCAGTCTCTTGAGTTGTTTGTCTGAAACTGCATCTTAGCCAACCATTAGTTACAATTACATAAGTAGAAAATATCCTTGGAGAAAAGTAACTCTATCAGACAGATTGCTGTAAATATCTTCTTCACTCTGTGGACCAAAGTTTTTGAAAACTTTTCCCTTTTAAAACAATTATGTATAGAAAGAAACTTCAAGAGTACACTTTCTAAAAAAATTTCATTTCCTTTTTAGGTTTGCAGTTTACTTCGTTTCTTTAGATTGTGGATATAAGACCACTATTTCCCACTTGTTTGCTTTGCAGCTGCTGGTAAAATCTTGGAAGAGAAAGTCAGCTTAAAGAAAAATTCAAAAATAAAATATTTTATCTCCAAGGAGAATTTCACTGAAATATCTTCTGAAAGCTCATTGTTAGGAATAATGTTTAAGCGTAACTAAAGCACTGAAACGCCAATATAAATTTTATCTTATAAACCCTTTTACTACTTTGAATAATTTCTGGTATACAGCTTTACATTACTTGAGGAAGTGCTTGGATTATCAGCTTATTTAGAATATAGCAAAGCATACGAAGGCTGTTTGTGCAAGGGAATTGCATCGTGGATGACATATGAAAGGTAAGGGGGATTTTATTTCTCCCTTTACAACATGGAGAAAACTACAAAAACTCCTACGCCACCAGCCCATTTGTCGAGATTTAAATCTGAGTCGAATTACCAGTTTTCAGCTGTTTTACCTTTCAGCCTCTGGTAGACTCCTTCTAGAAGGAATAGATACATTTAGGAAGCGAGGCAGAGTTCGATATTTATTTATCTCAAAGCAAAGATTCCCCAATTGTCTTAGGAGTGAGACAGTTTTATGGCAGATATAAAACTAGTCTTTATATAACTGTTTCACTCCATACCATACTGGAAGTATGGTTAAAGTGAAACAATTATTTAGAGACCGCAAATTAAAAATTGCTGCAGAATTTCAATATTTCAGAGTTTTAGAATATTTATTTTATCTTCTAGTGATTAAACTGAAATATAACCTAATGAATGAACCTAAATATAACCTAATGACAGTTTTGCATTTCTCTAATTTACTTGTGGACTCAATAATTTATTAGAATTTATTGGAAATGAATATAGTTAGTTATCAGTGTAATGATAATACTGAAGAGTTTATCCTTTAATCATAAAAACTAACCGCTCCTGCAATATATCCTATTTTGTCTAATATTCATTCGTCTGCAAAACTGTTTTGCGTCTTCTTAATAACCTAATTTAGTGATGGTCAATGGGACAGTCATAAGATTCTTTTCCCTAGCAAGTGGCAAATTACTTTTATTACACTTTGCGAACATTTGTAGGGATTGTTCCTGTAACTAAGAGAGAACTTGCAGCAAATCCTTGAATATACATGTAAGCGACTTATCTCTATGTCTAAGATGAAACAGAACTTAAGGAGGGTGTAAAAGACTCTTTTATTCAAAACTAAAAATAATCTAACAGAAGATACTTTTTGTGCTTAGAAACCAACCAGTATTTATGACGTAACTCAAAATAACAGAAATTCAGTTACGTGGTATTTTACCAAGTAGTAAGTTAGCCAAAGGCTAGACAGAAATGATTAAGCTGCAAGTTGGCTGAAACCTATACCGGCGTGAGAAGCGCCATTGGCTAGAATAATGAAACGCTGAAGACACACTGCTATCGAAGAATTTCAACTAGTAACTTGCATTCAGCAGGCTCTGAATAAACAATCTAAAAAACGTCCTTTAATACTATCTCTTTTTACCTTATTTGAATGCTCTTGAACTAAAAGTTAGCATTCTAGCAGTAAAACGGAAAGGGAGAACGACCGTAAAACTACTTAACGTAAAATAACCGGTTAGTTAAAAATAAATAAGTCCTTACACATTCTATTATCCGCTTTCATACTTTTGATTATCCTAGGAGTAACTTCAAGGTTTAAAATTATTTTTTAATTTGTTTATTTAAAAATGTCTGACGTTTGATACTTAAGCCATTGTCTTGAGATTTATTAGACTTGAAAATATTAACTACATCCTCCAAACCTAAATCTGATGAGCTTGTTCCTTTGTAAGAATACTCAAAATGTTTATATTAATTAGTAAAATATCGTAAGTCTTGAAATTTAAAAAGATTTAAATATTTAAGAAAATTAATGAATTTTATTAAAAATGCGTTGAAAAAAACCGATTTGAATTCTACATATACGTAGCCTCATATGTGGCCTCAGTTCTGTTGTATCTTCAAGTGTTTTCTAAGCGCATTTGAAGCAAATGTAAGTATTTTCTTAAAATAATTATTGAATAAATATACTATTTTCTTTTTCTTCAGCTGTGTGAAATTCGCCACGTTAATTCAGGATTAAAAGATTTCTCCCTGTGTAAGGTGTTCGAGAGCATTAAATCTTATGATGCTGAACAAAATAGCCAGGAAAACTATTACCGCTTTAGCTGTTTAAGCGAAGAATCCTATGTAAAATAAAGCAGTAAAACAACCATACTAGTGTAGATTTAAAAAAAAAAAAAAAAAGAACCCTCCCTTGATTTCAATGGCGAATTGACATAGTTTCCTTTTTCTCTTGATAAGAAAAATATGGTGCAAAAGGTGATATGAAGGTTATAATGATTATGTTTAATAACAGCATTAAATATTAATGAAGCAGGAGAAATTTTAGAAATTTGTATGGTTTCACCCTCTTATTTCACAGTTCAATCTGTGAAACGCTTAACACTGACAAGCGAATAATCTCTTAAGTGTGTGAACAGAGACGTAAGCCTCAAGAAGGGTTAAGTACCCTTTATTTCTCTTTCTAAATATGACACAATCATCCTAACTCGGAGCGTACAGCAAAGCCTCCACTTGGGCTTGAACTCTAATTAATATGAAATTAAACTTAACTAAGCTTAACTAAAGCTAATTAAAAGATATAGCCGAAGCTATCAAGATTTTAAGTAGTTGGCTCTTAAATCTCTATTAAGTCGGCGAAGCCAATTAAGGGCTTAAAGTACGGGCGAGCGTAGCAATAGCCTACAGAGAGACGTAGCCAAAGGCAAACGCGCTCTAGTTAGGAACTCTGGCTCTCTAACGAAGTCAATGAAACAACGACTTAAATATTATTCTTACTCATTCGTATTAACAGTGTTTCTGAAAATACATTCTGGTAGGAAATTGTAAGCTGAAGCTAGAACGGATAGGAAAGATGCATAAACTTAAAATAACTGTTATAAAATTAGGATAAACCTTACATTTTTCCACACCAGAATTTAACTAATCGAACAATAAGGTCTCAAAGCGAACTTGTTTAAGAGTGTAAATTCTACAAAAACTCTTTCACATCAAAGTTTAAAGTTGTAACAATTGTGCTTTCTTGAATGAAATTCATCATTAAAATGTTTCCTGTTTAGGGCCAACTTTTAAAAAATTTCTTAAAGCTAGACTAAAACTAAGAAAAATACATTCACAATTTTTACAATTTGATTGGAACAAACATCTGCTTCTTTCTGGAACAACCTATTCAGTCCAGGTCCTTCTAATTTATCTGGAAGGAAAGAACGTTAGTGGTATTCTTTCACATACAATTTATGTTTTCTTACTACACCTTTATTGAAATTATTTTGGCCCTCAAACAGCTTTCATTCACACAAAATTTAAATCTCCTTCTCCCCACGCTCTCCAGAAATTGTTCTGAGTGAAATGAGCATGTTAATGTTGTATTTCTGCGAATCTACTCTACCATCTACACAACAGCTATGATTTGTTAGAGCTTGACATTCGAGATCTCAAAAGATTTCTTAAACACCAAACTACTTCAAATGGGCTAAAAAAGAACTTGATTTAAATTCTTAAGTAAAGCTTGGAGAGCTTAACTTTAAACACATTCAATCTATACTTTCTTTCTATTCATCTATTATACAAAGTATTTTACAGTCACGCTTTGACCAAAACTTACATTTTTAATAGTTTAATTTTACAGTACTTTTACAACTGACATTAACATTTTCACTTTCAATAGAACATTTTAACATGCAATATTTTAAAATTCACTTTACATCATTAGTTATAGTTGCTATACAAAATTTTCAACCTTTTGCTACAGTCTTACTTTAAGCTAACACATTTTCAATTGAAGTTTTTCGACTAAAATTATTCACAAATTAGTTTCTCCCAACTTGAGAATTTTGAAATAGGTATTTACAAAATAATTTCTCGCCAACTTGCGAATTCAAAAATCTTTCTGTTTAAAAGATAATTACAAAATAAATTCTCAAAAACTTGCGAATTCAATTTCTTGTTTTAAACAGCATTTGGCAACTTTAAACAATATGACATAATTTGAAATTTAATGCAAAATAAGAAACCAAAGAGAGGTTTAATTTATCTTTTTGGTTTTTAAACTTCTCCATTCTGAGGTGACAGAACTGCTGGAAAGTCGGATGTCGTAGAACTTGAAGTTTCCTCCTTCTGCTTGGATGGCTAGTATCCTCTATCGGAATTTCCTTTCGTTTCTTCCCTCTGTCGGTGAAACGCTCTGATATCCTGATCGGTTGAGGATTCTGGAACTCCGGTCTTTTCTTTAGCTCCTGGGGTCCACTTCGTTGCTGAGGATCTTTAAACCTCCTTTTAGGTTTTCTGGCTTGCTGGAACGGTACCGCTATCACATGGGCTGTCATTTTCCTTTGGCAATTCTTCGCTCCAAAGTTCCTGTGGCCTCTTTTGAAGTGGTTGTGTTGTCTTCTACAGTTAGTCGTTTTCCCGGAACACTATCCATGGACTGTTTCCGCTTCCCCATCGGAACTTGTTTCTGCTATAGGGGAACTTTTCTCTTTTTCGTTTTCTTCTTTTTCCCGGAGCCTGTACCTTGCGGCTGCTGCTGCGTTCGCTTCGCAGAAATTTCTTCGGTGCTCTCAGCTTGTTTCTTTTTTGCTGCTGGGGATTCCTGATCGGTGACGGAGATATCGAAGTTCTTAGCGCAATACCAGGATCCTGCAATAAATCTTTCAGAACTTGAAAGTCAGTACGACTATAACAGGGTTTGACTTGGTCAATGTTAGCAAGCATTTGCTGGCCATTTCCTGCCTTTAAATAAAACGTGGAATATTTTATTCTTTCAATAATGAAGGACCCATCAAACCTGGTTTCGAATTTAGCTACCCTGCTTTCGAGTGCAGAAGATATGGAATGCTTTAATTTTAACACTTTTTGACCGACCGTATATTCTACATTGCGTCTATTTCTATCACAATAAAGTTTTGTTTCTGCCTTGCCTCATGAGAATTTTTGATGCCTCATTAATAATTTTCTCGAAATCTTTCAATTTAAATTCTTCTTGCCCTTGCTGAACAAAAAATAACTTGTCCAGTGGCGTTAAAATTTTCTACCTAAAAATA
Source organism: Stegodyphus mimosarum (assembly GCA_000611955.2). Lineage (NCBI taxonomy): Eukaryota > Metazoa > Arthropoda > Arachnida > Araneae > Eresidae > Stegodyphus > Stegodyphus mimosarum. Next base: position 928,256 of record KK115134.1, read on the forward strand.
ACTTTCTGTGTGGTATCATGTTTTGCAAGGCAAAGCCTAACTCATTGACACAGCTGTCCCAACGGTCATGATAATTCTTAATAATATATCCCCGAATAATTTTAACTATATTCTTATTTACACGTTCCGCAATATTCGATTGCGGTCTATAAGGTACCATCTTCAGATGGCCTATGCCAAATCCTGTGCAAAGGTTTTCAAATAAATTACTTAGGAATTGCCTACCATTATCTGCTATTACTTTTACTCGGGTCCCGTATTTCAAAACATATTTGTTTAGAAAAGAGTCTGCTACTATTTTTGCTGAAGCTGGTTTAAGGAGAATTATTTCCACCCATTTTGAGAAATGATCCACAGTGGTTAACAGATATCTGTTTTTATTTATTTGTGTTCTAAAGTAGGGACCGAGTAAATCAATGCCAACCAATTCATTACGGAAAGTGGTTTTTATGCTATTTAAGTAACCGGCCTGGTTGTAATTAACGTCGTTGATTAATTGATACAAGTGACATGACCTGACATACGCAGTCACCACCTTGTACAACTGCGGAAAATACACCGCATCGCGGACCCTTTGCAAGCTTTTTCTAACCCCTCAATGTCCCGAAATTTTCGAATCATAAAGCTCCTCTAAAATATTTAAGCGTAGACTCATTGGGACCATTGGCCGAAGCTCTTGATTAGCGTTGGTCGTTTTCGTGTAAAATAGCAAGTTATCAATAATTTCATAATGGGCCGCCCTGTTGCGACAGCCGTTAAGTCTACATGTTCAAAATTTTCGGGGTCTTCCAGATATGAGTAAATGTCTTTGAATTCAGGGTCCGTTTTTAATTCGGCAATTATTGTTTCACGGGAATCAATTATTGTAGCAGTTAGCATCTTACATCTAATTATGTTTCCCTCCTCATCGACCTTGATTCTTCACAGGGCATCCGCAACTACGTTTTCTTTCTCCGGAGTGTGTTTTATTACTAAATTAAACTTTTAAAGTTTTAACGTCGAACGTATAAGCCGGGGTGAAAGATTTTTCACCGAGTACAAGCGACGAACTGCCGCATGATCTGAGTACACTGTTATCGGGGCGCTTCCGAAATAAACGCCGAATTTTTGAACCGCTTTAAGACTGCGAGAGTTTCCCGGTTAGTTGAGGTATAATTACGCTGAGTTTGATTTAGCGTTTTTCTGAAAAAGACTATTGGCTGCCCATTTTGGGAAAGAACTGCGCCAACTGCGTAGTCTGATGCGTCTGTTGCAATTTCTAAATTTTGGTCCCCTTCTGGGAATTTAAGAACAGCAGCGATATTTAAGGTATATTTGAATTCTTGAAACTCCGTGTTCGCCTCAGCTGTCCATGTGAACCTAGTCTTTCTTTCGTTTAAGTTCCAACAAAGGTTCAACTATCTTTGCAAAATCTTTAATGAATACTCTATAATAGGAACGCATCCCCAGGAAGGATGATAACTTCTTAGCTGTATTTCGTGGTAGGTAGCTTTTGATCGCTAAAATTTCAGAGTTGTCATTTTCTATACCGTTTTTCGAAATTTTATAGCCGAGGTACCTCAATTCCTTGGCGGCAAATTTGCATTTTTTAGAGTTTATTTTCCGGCCGGCCTCATTTAGCAATGTAAAAACGTCCTCCATATGTTTAATGTGTTCTATGGTTTCGCTGGTGACAATAATATCATCGAGATAGATGACTACTTTTATCGAAGACTGGCCTTAAAACAATGTCCATAACTTTTTGAAATGTAGCCAGAACTCCGCTTAAGCCAAACAGCATTCTTCGTAAGGCATACACGTCTGACTTTGTAATAAAAGCTGTTTTCTCAACATCTTCGGGCTTTACTGCAATCTGAAAATAGCCTGACGTCAGGTCTAGTGTAGTAGTATATTTAGCAGAGTGAATCTGTCTTATAATTTCATCTATTATCGGGAGGGGATATGTGGGGTATTTCGTTATGCTATTTAATTTGCGGTATCAACGGCGAATCTCCACGAATTCAGATCTGCGGGAGGCAATCCATTTCTCGTTTTACACAAAACTATTGGACTTGCATAGGAGCTGGTACTTAGCGTAATTATCTTGTTCTCGAGCATTTTCTTAATGTGCTGCTCGAGAATGTCTTTCTTCACACGGTCATACCTATACGGCTTAGACCGGACTGGGGACGCCACAACTGTGTGTTACAATCTGGCAGAAGCCAGGCTCGTCGAATAACTGGGAAAACCGACTTACCAGATTTTCCATCTTCTCTCTTTCCCCTTCTTCGAGATGATTCAATTCTAACCCCGGCATTGCAGCTCGTTCCTCTTCAATTTTATCCATCTTAACTTGTAAAGAAGAATCTTTTAAATTAATTTTTGCGCTAACTGCGCGTAAGAAATCAACCCCCAATATAACTGCGGTTAACAAATTCTTTACCACCCAAAAATTTACTTTTTGCACCTCGTTCTTTATTTGAACATGCAGTCCCACTTTTCCCATGCAGACACACTGTTTGCCTTGGCCGGCAGTCACCCGTTGTCCCGTTGCTTTAAATAATCTATAACGACGAAAATGCTTTTTAAAGTAGTCCTGAGACAGGAAGCTGCATTGAACCCCGGTATCCAGTAGGGCGGTAGTAAGAACGTCGTTCAAAAATATATGGATCTCTGGCAAAGCCAAATTTTGTACGACTACCGTATTATTTTGATTTCTGAGGGATTTTCCTTCCTAGACGGTGACCTAGCTCTCTTCTTGGTTACCCCGATTAGTCTAAATTCTTCTTATCTGGCCGTTGGTCCAGCTGTTTTTTATTTCACCACACTTTGGACTGAGCAGTCTTCCTGTTCTCTGGTTTGCTTCTCTGGTCTTCTCTGGTTTGATTTCCTCACTTGCCTATACGGATTCTGTTGACATTGAGGTTTCGTCTGAGAGTGAAACCTTGAATACCGCCTAAAATTGCTTGCACGAGCGGCTACTCTGAAGTTTTACTGCTAATTCAAATAAGCTTTCCAGGGTTTGCGGATTCCTGACTTAAAGAGAATTCTGGATTCACGGAAGTAGCCGCGGCAATATGATTTCGATAATTTCCTTATCGGACCTTTTTCCATATAATAATTTGACAATGTGGATCTTCCTCAAGATAAAGTCCGATAATTCGTCGGAATTGGTTTGATATTTGCTAACTAATTCGGACTCCAACTTCGCACGGTCTGTCACGACTTGGAATGCTTTCAATAGCGATGTTTTAAAAATTTCCCAAGTGTACGTTTCTGATCCTGGATCCCTCAACAAACTCTTACCAATATTTTTGTACCAGCTGAGATCTTGGCCTTTTAAGTTCGACGTAACATTGATAATTTTCTGCAGCTGGTTTCAGAGGATATAATGTGAAATGTAGGTCCAGCTGCTCCAGGAAAGTCATCACGGAACCTTTGCCGTCGAATATTGCTGCTGGCTTCATTGCCGCTCTCATCTTTTCTACGATAAATCTGAATCCCTCCATTGGGTTTGCTTGAGGTTGAGGGAATTGACAGGCCGGAGAGGTCAACGTGAAATCTTCACTACCTAGGGGCACGGTTCATTAAGAATAAATTCATGCTCCAAATATGGGGTTTCACCTTCTTATTTCACACTTCAATCTTTGAAACCCCTAACACTGACAAGCGAATAATCGCTTAAGTGTGTCAACAGAGACATAAGACTGAAGAAAGGTTAACTACCCTTTATTTCTCTTTTTAAATATGACACAATCAGCTTCTAACTCGGAGCGTACAACAAAGTGTCCACTTGGGCTTGAACTCAAATTAATATGAAATTAAACTTAACTAAGCTTAACTAAAGCTATCTAAAAGATATAGCCGAAGCTATCAGGATTCTAAATAATTGGCCACTAAATCTTAATTAAGTCGGCGATCAAGGGCCTAAAGTACGGCTGAGAGTAGCAATAGCCTAGGGAGAGACGTAGCTAAAGGCAAACGCGCGCTAGTCAGTAACTCTGGGTATCTAATGAAGTCAGTGAAACATTGACTTAAATACTACTCTTATTCATTTGCATTAACCGCGTTTCTGAAAATGCATTCTGTTAGGAAATTGTAAGCTGAAGCTAGAAGGGATAGGAAATATGCATAAACTTAAAATAACTGTTATAAATTAGGATAAACCTTACAAACTGTTATTATACTCTTGCTATTACGCCATTTTCCTTCTATCATTTATAAAGCTGCTGGATTCTTCCACATGTTTAACTTTCAGGTTATTTGAATACCTGAAACAGAAAAATCTAATGAAAGTTAGTTGATGAAGTTGCTTGGAATATTTTGTTTTATTGTGCAAATGAAGGAAACATGCAAATAAAATAACGCATATTATGTATATTAAAAGTACAGTGCAAATGTGGCTAAGAATATCACTACACATTTTAACACAAGAAATGCGATTAGTCTGAACCTCACGTTTTTGTCTCTATGACTTTTCAAGTGTGTTGCAAAGCGAAAATATTTGTTTTTCAAATTTAATAAAAGAACTAATTTATTTAAAAGAATATGTTGACACTGCTAAATATAAAATAATTTTATCTTGCACTCGTCAGTTTGTTGCCTTTTGGCGAAGTATACGTTGTTTAATTTTTTAATCTCTTTGTTATTGATTAACAAACTAAGAGATTTAATTCAAACGCAGTTATTCATCTCTGTTATTAATTACTAGCTGGACCCTCGAAATTACTGTAGTTGGATTTATAAAAAGTAATATATATATATATATTTTATATTTATTGTTTACGTAGAATTGAGTCGAAGAGCAGATTGAAAATACGCGAGCTTAACGATAGGTCACGAAACCTGTAGTGCGATGCTAAAAATCTGAATCCTTTTAGAATGTTTCTTTTTCTTTCCTTTAATGATAGCCCAAATCGCAAAGCTGAGCTGTCAGTGCACCAATTTGTTATGCAAAGATATATTTATAAAGTACCCGTCAAACGAAATCTATTTCATGGCCCATGACGTCAATATGTAAGCATCTTATATTAATCCCTGAATTTTTGGCTACTTCTTACTTATAATAGAAATCAGATGAGATGCGTGAGAACTTTAATATTTGAAAAAAATAATTTTTGTTTGGATTCACTGCAATTGCAGAGAACTCTTTTCTAGACATGCAAATTCTTTGCCATGATAACATTTATTTCTTAAAACATTAAGATCTTTCCTTTTGAATCAACGAGAACAAAGACTGAATTTTGTCACTTACTCAGAATATAATATGTATTAAACACATTAATTTAATAACACAAAATGAAATGAATTTATGCGCAGTTCTGTTTCTTATTTTGACTTGAAAATTTTTCATTAAAAAAGATAAGAGAATATATTTTGCTTCATTTTTAATGGACGAAACTTAGATAAAATTTAATCCAGTAAAATATGATTAGAATATCTTATAAAATGATAAATAATGAACAAGTATTTCTTGAATGCACAATAGACAAAACTGAGCCTATAAAGCTAAACTGAATACACTTAAAAAGGAAAACAAAAGAAGAAGGGACTTTTCTAAGTATATAATCTTCCTTCTCTGAAATATTTTCAAGCATTGATTATAGCATTAGTGTAATCGAAATTTTTTTAAATTAAATTAATTCCTTAGTGATTTGAGAACTGATGAAAAATGTCTAATGCTTTTGAAATTTCCTAGCAACATAAAAAATAAACCGGATTACGTCGATGACATAATGTTCTTTATGAGAGACGAAGGATCTTCGAAAAACATAATTAAATTGCGAAGATTCATAGTTTTCATTAACAAGAAAAAAATGCCTCCTGGAAATTCTCAATCAAGAATGCATTGCTGTATTAAATATTTGTTTTAATAACATTCGGTCGCCATGGGAAAAAGGCCTGTAAATAATGCTTAATATTTAACGAGATATTTTCTTTTCTTCTGATTTTTACAATGCATTAAATACTGAATTTCTTGTCGTATTACATTAAAACTTTGCTAAACTTTGGCTTTCAGCATATGTTTTGTTTATAAAAAATACTGTCGAATTTCTTCCTGCGTTTTAAGTTTTTATGATAAATAAAGATTTCATCATACAGGAGGGATGTTATAAGTAATATGTTATTCAAAAATCATATAAAGAATTTTTATCTTACAGAATCAAATTCTGCTAATTCTAAATGAAATTTCAAGGCCTTTAAGTGGACATTTGTTTCAAAATAAGTATTTGTAAATCCATTTTACATTTAACTAATATCTAATATGCATTTGCTCTACACCTCTACATCTGAATTTTACTTAATTAAAATGTTTCTCTACGAAGTATACTTTAAAATGACAAAGATGATAAAATCGATTTACTTATCCATTAAAATAAAAATATTTTAACTAACCTTCAAATGAATATGCATTTGAAAGTTATTGTTTGAAAGATATTAATCTTTCATAATGAAGACTACACTAAAGAACGTACAAGCCTTGATCAGCTTTATTGATCAATTATTCAACATAGATAATTACATCATTGGATATTCATAGTAAACTTTGAAGCAGTGTGCATATTTTTGAAACATATTCTTCAATTTTGACCAGCTGCGTAAATCTAAAATACCATTGAATGCAACGTAAACACCTCAAATTCGCCAAAGATATGTCACTCTTTGCACAGTGTGTTAACGACTATAAATAAATTAATAATAAAATTATAAAAAATAAATTTTAAATATAAAAAGTAATATTAAAAATAAAATTATATAAATAAATATTAATATAAATATTACTAAAATAAATAAAATTATGCTTTTTAGGTTAGGTATTATTTAACTGTTTTTTTATATAAATAAAATGTTGGCCATAATCTGGCTATATATGATACTGATTTCAGTTGAGCTACTATGGCAATAATATGTCTCGAGAATAGCTCAGAAGAATTAGAATTGAGTGGGATGAAGTTATTTATTGTTTTTCGAAGAAAATTACATTTATTTCTATCAGACTGATTTCTTCAGAGCAGTGATGGGAATAAATTGTGCAGCATATTATTGCAAGGAATTATTAACCCTCGAAAACTATTAATGGTCGAAAAAGAAATATTTCTTAAGAAATCCTATAATGATGTACTTTAGGATAACACTAATAATTAGCATAGATTTTTCACATTTTACTGAAAGTGCATTTAAGAATAGTCAAATACTGCATTAAGATCGTGTGATTATTATCTCTCAACTTTTAAAATTTTTATTACAAATCCTTGAAGATATTGATATTGAGTTAAAGATATTAATGACTGTCTTCCAATTGTTCTTGAAGAAAGATTTGTCATCTAGAGCGTAATTCAAGATTTTATTTGTGTGAATTATTTTTATCCACCATCCATTTAGTCTGAGAATTTATCTGTTTATTAAAAATATCTCATCAAACAAATTTTGCTTGCTCTCATTTAGCTTCAAATGTTATATCTTCCTTTATTATACATCATTCGCTGCCAGGCCACGCATAATCGCGAAATATCTTTTACGTTGCAAGTAAGTTTTAGTAAAATTTAGAACTCGTTTTAAACTATTTTTTTTCTTGCATTAACTCTTTAACTGCCTATCCATATAATATACTCTCAAATGAGTATCTAATAAACTATAATTACGAAATTAATTTACATTATTTACTAACTCATTTATCTAAGTAAAAAATTAAACAAATATAAAAAGAAGAACATGAATTTCTCGTATTTTACGCCATCCTACCAAAGGAGTGTCAAAATTGATGATTCATGAAGTGAGTTTTACTTTAAGCTGGAAAAGCATGTAAAATGTATGTCTTTTGAAGAACATTCACAGTAGACCCTACGTATAGGACTGCGTAGCGAATTCTAGCTATGTCTTTGAAGAATAATTAAATAACTTTCTTATTTGAACTAATTTTAACAAGATGCACTCACTGAGAGCTCAAAATTCACCACCACTTGTGGCTAAATAAAATTCAACAGAAAATAAAAATGTAAAATCAGAATAAATTGGGATGGCTAAACGACAGACTCCTTAGATATCTAAACCTCTAAATATGCTGCACATAGCAAAGCCGAGCCTAGAATATCAATGTAATCTGAAGAGTGTGGCTAACAGCAACTAGAGAGCTGTCTCAATCACGCAGCGTAGACTCGGAACTAACTCCGTTACCACTCCTCACGAACTCTTCTGAACACACTTAGACTTTGCATCAGCTGCAATTTCCTTTTATTGAATCCACAACAATTCTACAAAGTCAAGCCAGCCTATGAGCCGTAAATTTGCTTATGCTAGAAAATACCGACGAAGACAATCTAGAGAATAACTTTAATATCTCAGTCCATCTTTGATTTTTAAACGATTCAGTTGATTTTTCGTATCCACCATTAAACACTGAAATAAAACTGCCCTCTCTTTATCACTTACGCTATCCACTTTGATTTTATTATCATTATTTTCTTTAATGCTGTTATCTGATGCACTAAATTATTTATTAAATTTTCGAAACGAAATCTTTTCCGAAGTACATATTATTTTCAAAAAGCAGATTTGGCTCCTGACAGAATAAAATGTATTAGCACTTGAAGAAATATTTTGCAAGCTTTCTGCACAGGTGATTCATTAAAATAAATGCGAAGCTGTGTCTTGAATAATTAAATTCTTTCATTTTTAAGTAAGCTGACAAATCTCGATTGTGGCTTCAACGTGCGACGAAATAATATCATACATATATTTTTTTAACCATTTTGTTTCATGACTTTGCACGGCTCATTTTAAATATAAGATTTTACTATCAGTATAATTAGAAGATTAGTTTTTAAACAATACTATCTATTATTACTACAGAAGCTATTCGCACATTTTTTTAGACTACTTTGCTTTGCTATCAAAACATCGTCTGCTTGAGAAATATTTTTAACAGCAACTATATTTTTGAAACTGTAAACTACCGTCTGCTACTTGACAATTTTGTTTTCATGCAAAATGGCCGCTTTAAAGAAACAATGGACAAAAGGTTATGTTTGTGTCCTTTCTGAAGAAGATTATTCACATCTAGTTATTAAAAAATGTTGCGAAAACCATGAGTTTATACATATCCAAGGAAAAAACGGAATGTCTCGAATGTTGCAAATTTGAGAATTTTAATGTTAGAAGAAAATCCGCGAAGTCAAAGGACAGTTGCATAATCATTAAAGTGTTCAGTGTCAACCGTAAAAAAGTGATTAATATTGATTTAAATCTTAAAAACGCGAAAAAGTGTGCATCGTCTTTCTCCACGACATATCGCAGGAGAATTCTCTATGAGAAACAAATATTTGGACAAAAATGGAAAAATGTTGTCACAATAGATGATACTTGGGTGTATTTAAATGTCCGTAATTAAAAGAGATCCATTTATTATCATCAAAGAGAAGAAACAAGTCTTAGAAAATGGTTCAAGTTTTTCAAAGGGATTTATGATTGCTGAGGTTTTTTGATATAACGCCAAATAAAAATTAAAAAGAGTGCAGAAAACTGTTAAGATCAACTCCACATATGAACAAGAACATATTTTATACTCAGTTTTCAAATATGAAATACTATATCTTTACTCACCATGCCATCAATCAGTAGAACTGCATCAAGACAAAACAAGCAGCCTCATGTCAAAATCTACTGTTAATTTCCCAGAAGAAATGGAATAATACAGCGATTCTCAAACTGTGGGGCGCGCGAGCATATCGAAAAGTTGAAAATAAAAGATTGTTTAAAAATTATTAATTTACTGAAAGGAAGCAAAACAAAATACATTATGACATAATAAAAAATGAAGTGCATAATTTACACTGATATTATGTACTTATAAATGTGTCAGTACTGCTCAATGTATTTGATAATTAATTTATCAATACTAAATTAAGAACAAGTTTAATAGTTACTAGTGACTACTCTGGGCTTGTCTCGCAGAACAAAGTTATTTAAAGGAAGGTTTAATATTAGAAATTGACACTAAGTTCTTTTTTATATGTTTAAATGAGACATATATTTTGTCTTCAGAGCAGAAACCGCAGAAAATCCTGTTTCACAAAGGTAGGATGTTGAACATGGTAATAGTATACGAAATGCTTTCTTTTTCAGTGTAGAAATTTCGTTATTCATCACCCACCCCTGCCCCAAATTCAAAGAGTGAGTTATTACTAAATTGCCTTTTGATTTTGCCACTTGACGTTAAATCTATAAAGATTTCTTCTTCGGCAGTTGAGAGCCCTTCTACATTATTTTGAAATGGATCCCTAACCCACTCGTAACTTGCTAGCAAGTTGTCGTCAGCAAGAAAATACTTTTTTCAATGGTTTCAGAAACAACTTTCACATGTTGTTCTTCAGCCTTGTAAATTTATCCACATTTTCAAACATTTCTAGGTTTTTCTTGCTTTAAATTTCTGCTCCATAATTCCAGTTTTCTACAAAAAAGCATTAATTTTATCATTCGTCTCCATCATATGTGTATTTGCTCCTTGGAGATGAAGATTCAAGGTATTTAATTTCTCGAATATATCACTTTCATCACAAATAAACCATCTCGAAACTTCTCAGCATCATGTCGGTCTTCCTCTTCTAGAAAAGTGGCAATTTCGTCTCCTGATTCTTAAACACATTGCAAAAATTTCCTTAGTGATAACCATCTTGTCTCGCAATAAAATAGCAACGATGAATATACTGCACCCACGTCTTCACAAAGTACAGAGAAGATTCTTGGTTTTGGGGTTCTCATTTTTATATAATTTACTACGGTCACAATTGTCGTTGGCACAATATTCAGACCATTGCTTGGTCATTCATTTCTTCGGAAGCCAGACCTTCTCTGTGAATAATGCAATGTCTCCAGGTGCACACTGGAGATTTTTGTTTCACAAATTGTTTTATACTTTGGAATCTTCCAGCCATTGTACGAGCACCAACGGTGCATATTCTGGCACAATTTTTCCAGTCTTTGTTTGCCTCGTTTATAAAATTATTTAGAATAATTAATAATGCTAGTTCTGTTGCTTTGAGTTTTATTGGTTTAGAAAAAAGTAGTTCTTCTACTGCTAACATACCATCACAAAATCGAACATACGCAACGAAATGAGCATTTTTATTTATTGCTATCTGTTGCCTCATCAAGCTGAACTGAAGACAGTTTGTCACGCAACTTCCCGAAAAGCTGCTACTGTACATCTTCAGCTGTATCATCGATTCGAAGGGCAACAGTATCCTTTTTATAGAAATATGGACCGCAAGTCTAGCAAAATTATCTCCAAACATAGTTTCTATGGTCTCAATTGCAGCTCGCAAAGTAAATCTTCGCGAATGGTGTGAGACGTTTTTCATCTGGCTATTTTGTATGAGACTTAGAATCAAGTAAAGCTTTTCCATTCACAGACAAAGTTTTTCTTAAAATGTTTTTTGCTTTTCATGTGATTTTACTTTTAATTCAAAAAATAAAATTAAATAGATAAATAAATTCTCGTGGTTTGTTGACGTACTCACCATGAAGCGTTTCCAAATGTCGTTTAAGTTTATTAGGTTTCATACTGTTTGCTGGCAATATTTTTAAGCAAATAACACACAGGGTCCTTTCTTCTCATTTACGTCAGTAATGGTAAAACCAAAATTTAAGTATTCTTGAAAATATCATCTTGATTTAATTTTCGTATCCACGCTCGGATTTTTTAATTTCGAATCCACGCTAATGTTCGCCTTACGGCTTACAAATTTATCCATGATTCTATTTAAATCTACTGCCGTTATTTAATATTGTGAATTGAAATTAACGCGCAGTTTATAAAATGCGCATTCAGGATAGATTCGGTAGCGATAGAAGGATCGTCTCGACTGCGACTGACTGGAATTACACGAGGTGCAGCATTTATACATGTTTTGCGCAGACGTTCGATAGGTTGCACAGATGTCTGCGAGAATGCCGAATGTGATGAATAGCAGAATGTAATGGAGAAAGAGCAACAGAGACTAGACTATTTTTCTAATGACATTTGTACTGTTAGAAATGGATGATTGAGGAAACAAATGTTTAATTTAATTAAAATTTATTTTGCAATTTGTTTCAATTTAAAAATTAGAAAGGAAAAGTAACATAATACTTATCCTATTACTTCAAATATCTATTATTTAAAAGTAGCGTATACAAAATTTAATATTTTTATTGATAATTTGCACGGTTTATAATTAAGGTCGTATTGTAGCTTTAGCGTTAAAGCATATTATTATTGCATTCAATATAGTGTTATTGTATGGGGGGCGCGATGAAAATTTTGATTGAAAATTGGGTCGCAAATTTTGAAAGTTTGAGAAGCACTGGAATAAGAAAACGAGTATCATAGACCCTTCTCTTATAAACCTACTGAATCTCCTGATCCCAAAAATCCACGGATTTTAGCATTTTTGGACTTTTAAAAAACGAATTGGCCAAACGTTGACCTACAACCCACCTTGGACTCTTGAAAGCTGTTCATAACGAGTGGGATA